>OY856412.1:1442950893-1443470893 GCA_963693085.1 Alisma plantago-aquatica
AGCACCACCGCATACTCGTCCACCCAAAAATCTCTCTGCCGCAGAACTAGCTCATCACAAGTACAGTACTTGCGCCAGGTCACGTTACTGACGATCCTTCCACAGAGTTACCTGCCGACTATCCTGCCGAAGCGTGTTGCAGTGAAGTGGTCTCTCTTGGTGATGCCTACTGTCCTGCTCAAGTATTGTACCCTGGTTCTAGCTTACTCTGCCTTTTACAGTCTTCCTCACCTCTCATATTGTACGTCTAGTATTGTATACCTCATGCACAGTATTGACGTGTAAAATAAAATATATGAAATATCTGAGGTACTATAATGTGTGTATGTACCATACCCAAAAAATAGGTTAGTAACAAGTGTATGTCTTTTTGTAAAATGTGAATTAGCTTATGTAGGTATTGTATGTAGATATTGACTTTCTTTGGTACATGATTTTCTGAGGTATTATATGTAGATTATGGAGGTATTGTATGTGGTTAGTACTATACTTTCGGTACAATGTGTCTATTATTATGTACTTCTTCTGCACAATTTTGACAAAAGCTATATGTTAGTCACTGAAGATGATGGTGAAATAACCCAAAGTTCAAGTGGGAGATCATAGATCTTTAACCAGATCAACAGTTCTATTAGTTTCAATTTATCCATAGTTTCCCCCCTCTTCCATTTCTTCATAATAAGAGGCTTGCTAGCAACTAACCACGAGCCTCCATCCAGTGTCGTGGTCATGTCTTCATCTGTTGAGAACATAACTATGAAAAAACAATTGCCTCTGGATCTAACTTCAATGGTGCCCTTCACCTTCCAAATCATGGCGAGATGCTTCACAAGAGTAGGCCAATGTGGTCTAAGACCCACCACATAACCTGTCGCCGTTCTGCTCTAGTAGGCGAGGTTCCGCTCTGCAATGTTCTTTGAGTAGATAAGCTTTCCATCCACCATTTCGATCTCTATCTTCTTCAGATTGACTAGGTTACTCATACGTCCTTTCTTGAACAAATTCTCCCATCCTCTTGCCTTTTCCGCCACAGAAATGGTCATAGGACCTTTGCTTCTCGCACTACTCTGCTTCCCCGAGACTTTAGGTTCCAGATCTACATTTGCTTCTGCTTCTGAAGGTGGACTCACTCCAGCAGAAACCCCCATAGCATTTCTGGTTTGTGCCACCAAAATCGCCTCAAGTGTCTCCAGAGTCACCAGAGCCGCCATTAGGGGTTCGGTTTTTAACTGACATACATCATCTCTACAAATGGGTAAGTTAGAGATGAACATATTGTCCTTTGTTGAAAACCATATGAGAGCATTCTAGGGATAATAAAAAATAATATGGCAATTTCCTTGACAACTGCTCCTACATATAAATCAAATGGATGAGTAGAAAAATCTCTTCATCTAGAATAATCAATTGTGGTAAAAAAAATTTGGACAACTTTTAGGCACTTATATAATATCTTCTCAGGAAAGAGAATTTCTAGATCCAAGAAAAACCGTATCAACAGGAATGCTACTTCTAATATTCCACTGAATAACTTTAAAATTGACATTAGAAACACTAGAGACAAGAAACTTACCTGATGCACCACTAGGGAGGGGGATAGAAGTTAGGAACTTGAGAAGGTGCTCATGTAATCATGAAGAAGTTAAAGACCAACTTTATTTAGTTACGATATAACACAACTTGTTGTCAAGTGAATACCAGACTTCATTATATCTTGGCTACCAACACATTCATCCATAAGAAAATTATTAGGAGTCTAAGGATCCATCCAAGTGACAAAAATAGAACCATCTCAACCTGAATAGCTAAATAATTTATGTAGATATCAACATGTGTAATCATCTGGGTGTAGTACCAAGAACAATTATCTGAAGAGTCAAAATGCCAAACAAAAGTTTTTCTTGGGTACTTATCTCAAATCCATTCAACCCATGAACTATCTTTCTTGAAAGTAACTTTCCCATTTTTAAAAACAATAGAGTCTTTCCAAACATCCCTAACCAACTTAAAACCAAAACCACCTTCAATTTTTTACTTACACACTTTATCCCATTTGACAAGGTGGATAATATTGTTTCCTTCAGTTTGGCCCCAGAGGAAGTCTCTAATAATTTCTCAATCTCTTAACAAATGGAACAAGGGATAGGAAAGGAGTAGGACAAGCAGAGATGAATAGAAGATATAGTCAATCAAATTAGGTCCTATCTTCTCTCTAGAGACAACTATTTTGATTTCCAACCATCTAATGTCTTTTTAAATCTATCAATAGGAGGAACACAATGATTTATTGATTACTTGCCCATAAAAATAGGAATACCTAGGTATTTTTCCGGTAGAGAACCCTCTTGAATTCCAAGGAATATCAGGAATCATGACCTTTTATCTATGGCACTTAGAAATGTGCTACTCTTCTCATGACTGACCCTGAGGCTAGTGATGCAAGCAAACTCATGAAAATATTTCTAAGGAAAGTAGCACCTTCAAGACTAGCCTCCATAAAAACCATGGCATTTTCAATAGATATTAAGTGAGAGACTTCCATGTTTTTAGATGCTCGAACATGTTGAACATTTTAGCAGAAACCTCTTTGTTAATAGTATGGGTAAAGGTCTGCATAACCAATATAAAAAGATAGGGGGCCAAAGGGTCAACCTATCTGATGATGTTAGAATATTTAAAATAATAGGTGGGTTCACCAGTAAAAAGAACATCATAAGTAGTAGTATCAAAAATTTCTCTAAGCTAAATAATCAAACACTTAGGGAAATTTATAAGATCGTGAATCTTGAACAAAGTATACCAATTGACAGTGTCATAGGCCTTGGTAAGATCCATCTTAATACACATTTTAACCTCCCCTATTTTTTTTGTTAAAATCATGAATAAGCTTGTTAGAAAGGAGACTACATCTTGGACACTTCTCGATTTAACACAATCACATTGGTTGGCACTAATAATAGAAGGAAGAAGATATTGGAATTTGTTGGTAAGGATTCTTGAGATAACCTTCTAAACAACATTATACATCATGATTGGTCTCCAGTATTTTAAAAAATGACAATCATTTCCATTGAATCAAAGTGATAAAAGTTTTATTAGCTTCTTTAAGGAGTCTACTTGTCTTGAAGAAGTCAAGTACAACAACAATAACATCAATTTTAATGGTATCCCATCATACTTTAAAAGACTTACGCTAAACCCATCAAGTATATACTTAACCCCTCAATGACATACTCAACCTACTTATCATATACTTAACAATCTCAAATTCATGAGCATCAAACAAACAAGGGAAATCAAGGGAATCAATATGAGAAATTATAGCAATAGAATTATTGTTGAACAACCTCTAGTAAAAAGTCCACAACCAAACTTTTGATATTTTTCAAATTATTGTTGATAACACTATAAATATATAAAGCTTTAATATGATTCTTTGTCTTCTCATTTTAATAGTTGAATACAAAAGTTTGGAATTGAATCATTTCCCTTAAGCCACTAAATTGTAGATTTTCTCCTAAATAGTGACTCCTATTGAAGAAGAAACATCACTGAATATTTCATATAAGAATTAGCTTCATTTAACAATATAAGGTTAGTGGGGTCACTTTCAACAAGAAGATAAGCATAAAAGGCTCTCTTTTCAAGAACTCTACCATTTTCAGATAAATTACCCACACAATTTTTATTTTGTGCTTGGATTTATGAGTCTCTTCATTCTATTATAAAGGATAGGATTGAAAAGTCAAGACTTTAGTCACCTATTACTTTTTAACAATGTTAAGAAAATCAAAAATATTAGTCCAAACATTGATGAACCTAAAGGAAGCCATGATCTATCTTTTCTTACCAATCAACAAGACAAAGAAGCTTGTGGTCACAACAACATGAAACTCAAAGAAATCATCTATAAAATTGTGGTTCTGAACAAGTTTATCAATCTTTTAAGCAACATAGTTTATACCATCCTATTGATTATCCCAAGCAAAAGATGGACCATACATAGATAGTTCAAATAAGCCACAATTGAGCATACAATCATTATAATCATCCATCAATTTCTTTGTGGTGTGGATCTTTACGCATCTTCTCCTCATTTTTCTAATAAAATTAAAATTCCACTAAGAATAACCCATGGCTCTTGCATATTACTATGAGAAGACTCAATGTCCCTCCAAAGTCTAACTCTATCAACATTCAGATTATGACCATAGAAAGTTGTCAAAAAGAAAATCTATGTTGAAATAGATATATTAGAGTGAAAAATTGTTCCAACTCAGAAATATTTTGTAAAGAACAAATAAAGCTATCCCACAACACAACGGAATCCACCCAGAACATAACTATTTTGGTTAGACACCCAATAAAAATTGGCAAAGACATATTGAGAAGTTGTTGAATTTTACCCTCTCTAATTGTGGTTTCAACAAGAATGTTGATATGAGGATGAAGCCTCATTAAATCCTCCTAAACATTAGCAACCTTAGTGTTAAGACCCCAAAAATTCAAGGAGACAATCATAAGACATCCATCATCCATAGGAACTATTAGTGGCCAATTTTTGGATGGCTTGAGAGTTGTAGCTTATGTCACCTTTTCTGTCTAGGTTGTCAAACTTGTTAGAAAGGGTGGTTTGGAAATATTGAGAAAAGTACTAAGAAGAGGAGGCAACCTTCCATCCCTTCCATTTAGCTTTTTTTTCTTATTACCTTTAGGAACATCAAGTAGAGTATTGACAACTACAGGTTCCACAATGTTTGGAGGGGTAGTTAGATCCACTATGGATCCTTGATCAGGGCTATTCTCATTCAACTTTCAAGTGTCTTCCTAGGAAACATCATCATAAGATACAAATCTATTTTCATCAAAAGAGTCATTCGATCCATGGGTTACCTCATCATTAGTTTCACTAGACTTGTCAAACTGGAATCACTACAATGAGATAAAGGCAATGTAACAATAACTCCAGTGATAGGTTCTTTGATGGATTTTTCTAGAGGTTCCACTATCTTCTTAGCAACCCATATTCATTTAATACCCAGAAAAGAACTATCTTTATAGTCATTATGACCAAATAGACTACAAACGGGACATGTACCCTTTATACATTCATATTTAAAATGAAAAGTATGAGGAGTATTATTCTTGCTAGCAACCTCAACCATTTCAGGAAACTCAAATGAAGTTGATAGAAGAACTTGAATTCTATAGAACTCTACTATCCTAAATGTGATACCCCGCTCCACACAAAGCGAGATTACTCAAAACCAATGTGGAAATTAACATTAACAAAGTAGATTACTGAATATCACAAGAAATTAAAAATGATTTCATAAGAGCACCACAAGCTTAAAACTTTCACATGTAAGTCCTTGACATGACACATGCATATCATGTCATATATCATAAGGTACTTACATCATTATTCTCAAAAATTCTTGTCATCATCATGTTACATGAAGAACCCGTTCTGCATATATATATATATATATATATATACATGTGTACAGGGATGACTCTAGGACTATACACCAAAAGATGAGCAACACTTCCAACATGATCAACTACTACTCTTGTTGTTTGTCTTCCTCTGTTGTATGCTCTCCACTACATCATGCACGACTTCTTAACAGATGTGGAAACACACGGTGTGACACCAAACATCCCAACAAGAGATATAACTCTCTTCCAACGTCTATTAAATCATAAATACTTAAACAAGGAGATAAATCATACTTAGCAGGTTTAGTTAAATGATATGTATCTAACAGATAAAGCAATTTAAGAAATTCTAGGAAGTTATCACTATAAAAGAATTAAAATTCTAAGAAGGAATATGAAGAACATGTATATCATTTATCAATTAAATTGTACAAAAGAAAGACAAGGAGTCAACAAATGTTATCCATATTTGTTCCTATGCAAATACACTACACAGCTACATTACATATTTTATTATGTCTTGAGGAGATGAGGTATGCCGCTCATACTCCAACTAACCAATACTAAGTCAAAATTAGTGTCATATAAGGTCTATGGAAGATCCAAAATCCATGACCTCTCCACACCTCCCAATCAGCACGAGAGAAACACCGTAGTGACATACATATGAATCATCTACAAAATAGCATATACCTCCTTGGTATATAGGAATAGTGCTAGTGAAACTAAGATGTGATCCATAGTCCAACTCGTGCTTGGGTATGGCCCACAACCAATCCTATGAAATTATATAGTGAGTCATATCACTGAGCTACGACCCATAGATGCACTCCTTCTAGGTATGGACCATAACCAATCCTTTGAGTGCATATACTCAATAGTATATGACACTAAGCTTCCACGAAGGGCAAACTCGTTTCTCCATCCAACACTAAGACTAACACTGGAATGGATCTATGACATAGGGCACCTACATGATTATGTTTCACTTGATTAATTAAGCAAATTAAATATCGTTTAGCATCAATCAAGTTACAATGTACAAAGACAAAACAAACTCTACAAGAATATGACCATAGTACAACTTCAGAAGATATAAAATGTATAAGGTGTGAACTCATCAGATCATCACATAAATTGTAGCAATGTCATATACATGATCATCATCACTGTTACACAGCCACACAAGGCTATCATCAATGTAATATCACTGTGGGATATCAATCCCTCAACCATATCACTGGAGGATAGTCACGTCACACTAGCCATAAGCCTTTGCTAGGTCATAGGACCCTAGTCAGATTATTTCTGTATCACATGTGCCTCATCATGCCTCATTAAGGCTCATTCAACCTGTAGCACATCATAATCACAATATCATACACTAGTCATGATATTTAAGAACAAATCATATGCACATTTAGAGGTTCATAAGAAGGAAAGAGAAATCATCATAACATTATTGCTATTCCTAGAAAGAGAAGAAATACATAAATATCTCTAGATTAGGGTTAGGTCTCCACACCTAGCTGATTAGGGTTTACAACATGATTATCACACTAGACTCTAATTGTGTCACCTCCCACATTCTTGGAGCACATTAAGGTTAAGGATCATGATTAGGGTTGACAAACACATCATCTAAACAACATCGGACATAGTTCATTCATTGTTGATATACATGTGTTGATTATATGTGCAAACATGGGTTCCAACCAACCATCATCCAAGAGTAGCTACCACCCAACACACATGGTTCACGACCACCACCCATGTGGGTTGTGACCACCCACCATGCACATGTTGTGATCACAAACTCTATGAATCGTGACCACCCACAACCATGGTGTCTCGACCTTAAGAACAAGATCATGATTTGACCCAAAACCAAGGTTGTCTCAACCTCATAGCCAGACCATGTCACAAACACAAACACCAAGTTATGTTGTGACCCTTGACCTATTATGGTTAGGTCGCAGTTGCGACATTAAGTTGTCCATCTCGAACCAAGCCAAGCCAAGCATCAAGGTGTCATGACCTCAACTAAAGCATGGTATCAGGACCACTTGATCAAGCAACCACTAAGGCAAGAGAACAACACCAAAACAGGGATTAAGAATGACAAAAACATAAGATTAAACCAAGGAAAATCACCATGAATCATAGAGGAGAAACCTCATGCAAAATGATCACCAAAACCCTAAAACTTTAGTTATGAAAACCTCATGAAAGACCCTTGTGCAAGAGAGAGAAAACCATGTTTGACACCATCAAAAAAGAACCTAAGATTCATAGAACATCAATACACTTGTCCATCATGAATGTGACCAAAATCAAGATCTAGAGATAGGGGAAAACCACCATTACACCATAATCACCATAACTGGGTATTAAAACTAGTATTTCAGATTACTATCAAACCAAGCATAGTTTTAACATCAAACAAGTCCTAGGGTTTAGGATCATACACTAGCATGTTAAGGGAACATCTTAGAGAGAGAAAACATCAACATGCCAATAAGCAAAGTGCATTAATAGACAAGGTTCAGAGTTATATAACCCACCTTAAGGAAGATCACTCCAAGGGTGATAGCTCCAAGAACACGATCACCAAGGATGTTGAAACTCCACCAAAGGATCCACTCTCGTCCATAAAGAACCTCTAGAATGAGAAGACATCAAGATCAAATATTCCTCAAGAAAAGAAAGCAAAGAAGCTCTAGGCCGAATGACACAAATTTATTGTGCATAGAACGCAAGTGCACATGTCAGAGTAATATAATCCTTTGTGAGGCCCGAGTCAAACTTAGGGAAACATAATTATTGGTAGACTACTACTAACTACTTGAAATCAGCTAGACCGATTAAAATGATTTGAGAGTTGATTGAAAAAGAAAAGAAAAATAAAAGAAAATAGAGCAATCGATTAAATGTTTGGTTTAATCAATTCAAAAGGGAATCTTTAGGACTGTGGTTTCACCACAGGTTCTCGTTGTATTAATTCCTACACAATTTTCCTAATCAGTCTCTCATTCCGAGTAGTGGCCTGTATTCAGAATTGCTCACTTTCGTGATACAACTCACTACCTAAATCTAGTTCGGTTCCACGGTAGTAGTAACCTATACCCTAAACTAAGTGCATGAAGACCATACTCCGGGTTATTACCATTAACTGTACATCACCTTGTTCAAAGGATTTATTAGTTAATGTGAATTTCATCTCTTTTCAACTGTTAATTCTTCTTTCAAAGTAATTAAAGGTATTAGATTATCATTAGGATGATCAATCATAATGATATAATGGAGAAAATGAAATCATACCACGGATTTAAGAGACAAATTATGAAATTCTATGGTAAAAATGTCATACAATGATCACCTGGGCTACTCCCGGTCCTAAAGATAAAGGGGATTAGCCCTGCATGTTCATCTCAATGAAAGACACGATGAGAGAAAGGGAAAACATGGGGAAAATGTGAATAGAAGTGATGTAAAACCCTGAACGGAGGAGATCCGGGCATTCCTCGGCATAGAATGAGCAATTGCAGCTCTCAAAACGATCGGGGCATGGCTCTGGGCTCCGTTCTTCTCTCCTCTCCTCTTTGAGACTTGTACAATGACTAGTGATGTGATAGCTTCCTTAGGGTCACCGTAATTAGGTATATGCACCACTTTAGATCACCAAAAGATCACCACCGTCTGATTAGAAACAATCTATAACAAAACCTGATCTGACGGCATCGATACCATCGATGCGGGACGATGGTATCAACCCGTCATAATATTGACGATTCTTCCTTTTTCTATCGTTTCGTGCTGATGCAGACTCGATACCATCAACTTTAGTGTCGATGGTATCACCACCTTTAGGTGTCACTTTTATCACCAATCTGACGCTGAAGTTGGGCGAGGTCGATAGTATCGACTTTGTGTCGATAGTATTGACCAACTGACTGTTGGCTCGCTGTAGGTATGTCACTACCATCGACTTCAGTGTCGATGGCATCGACTCATCTTTGTTCCTTGCAACTATCTCACTGTGGCTGAGTCAATACTATCGACAGCTGTCGATGGTATTAACAACTGCATGTATTCATTTTTTCCTGAAAATTCAAGATAAATTCGAATCAGCCTTGCTAAAACACATCAATATAATCATTTATAACCAAAAAGATGAAATATAGTAGATTTGATGCAAAATGAGATTATAGACTTAAGCGAGTGAATCATGAGATACTAACCAAAAATGTTACTAATAAACACATAAAACTCATGTAAAACTAGTCTATAAAAGCGACTCAAAATCCTCGCATCACCGAACCAAAAGAATGAGGGAGAAAGAGAGAAGGAAACTTTCTCACACTTGGGTCTACCTTGTCAAAACATTTCCTATGACCCTTGTGATGAGGAGTTCCTCTCCAAAATGACCACCATGGAAGATCCATGGTCTAAGGTCGAGAAGAGAGAAGGATAAGAACATAGAATATCAAAGGAAATGCCATCAAAGATAGGAAAACGCTTACCAAGGTTGAAGATGACCAAGGATCTCTACAAGCACCACATGAAAGGGAATTACGCCCACCAAGAGCTCCAAAACAGATATCCTTGCTCCACAAGACTCCAAGGACAATCAATCAAGGACGGAGGAAGTGGATGGTAGAAAAGGACCACTTTCATGAAGAGATAATGGGTTATATACATGAGGGAAGTGAGAGAAGGGCAAGCATGTGTTGTCAACACCCTAAGGTACCAAAGGGACACTTGTCCACCCAAGAAACCAACATGCGACCACATCCAACCACCTTAGCCATACATGCACAAGATGGTGATACACTATAGGTTAGGTCTTGACCTAATTGGGTAACCCAACAACATGGTCATGGTCGCGACCCACCATGGAACACAAACCATGGTCGCGACAAAGCACCAAACGCCACTAGGTCGAGACAAGAGGTCACCACACAACCCAGGTTGATACACCCTACACAAAAGCAACTTGTCTCAACCCAAGACCATCTTGCTCATGAGAACCAAACCTAGGGAAGGTGTCTCAACCACAACACCCAAAAAACATGCCCTAGGTCGTGACAGCCCACAAGATACACATAGGTCAAGGCACAACAAGCCCTAGAAAACCCTAATCACCACTAAGGGCACCACCACTCATTCAATGCTCAAACAAGGTGACACTTGTTTCTCTCTCCTATATATGATAAGAAATTGAAGGGACACTCTATAAGTGAAAAATTACAAATTCACCCCCTAATTTGGGTAAATTGCAATTTGCACTAAAACTATTACACAAGGCACAAACATCATCCAAACAAGCTCAAACTGGAGACTTAAGCTCTCCACAAGCTCTAGGATCATCTCAAAGTATTAAATAAAGGTTCTAAGCACATCATCAAGACAAAAAAATAGGGTTAACCCAAAACCAAGGTTAGGGTTCATACACTAAAGTCGTGTGTAAGTCTATCAATTTGAGGAATATCTCCAAGGTAGGACCCTATTTGTGTGAGAATCCTCATGTCATACAACTTCAAAGGTAGGTCATTAATCCTAACCCTGACATAAATATCTATCATTTTCAATCTTCTTAGAATGTAACCATGCTTCCACTTCATCAAAACCATCAACTTCCCTCGAACATAATAAATCCCTCCATTAAGCACATTTTCGAGATATGAGTGGCCAAAGAAACGTAAAAGAAAGAACCCTTGGACATGGCTTTCAATGATTCCCTTCAAGATCTAGATATGAGAGAGACATCTTTTAAAAGGGCAAATGTGTACTTTCAGACCAATCATGTACTCTGAAAAATAGATATTCCAACATTCAACATCTAGGAAAATACAACATTAGATAGGCAGTAGAAACAATTTTTTTTGACTTATTTCCCATTAACCTGTAGATCGCATCAATAACTATGAAATGAAAAGGATGGTTTGAAAAATATATACCTGGTACTAGAGCAAGTCCATCGATAATCCTCATCGATGTAGATGTGCACTCTATCTTGGATGGTGTTTATGCAGATCCTAGTTACACTAGAACTTGTATGACTGCTCCTCCAGGGATAGTAAACTCGAACATCGTTGTCTGCATAAACTCCTCTCATCGCAGACTATTGGCTGACATCATCCTCCTTACCGACAGGCAAAAGACACCTCACCTCTAGATAAGTCAACATGGAGCAACTAGAACTCTTTTCGTCTTGCTAGAATGAACAGGAAGGAGTTGTCCTTCTGATTGGCATACTAGTCGCCAACTTTCTCTCCTACAACAATGATCTTCAGTTGTTTTTCTTCCTTAGCTATCCCTCCTTAGTCAGGTAGGACTTGCCTGGGCTCTTATGGCTACCATAACCATAGAGGACAAAGTTTGTCAGAGCAACTGATTCTCAATTGACTGTGTTGTGCTCTGGGATTTGCCCAATACCACTCTATTAATAGGAGGGGTCAGGGTTAGGGTTCCAAATCTATTCGGGAGTGAAAAGGACCGACAGATATCAATTTTTTGCAAAAATTCTAGAATTTTGGACCGCGTAGCTGAGATGAATTGCCAACTGGAATCCAGCTCAACACGATGTCAACACTAAACCTTGATGTATTCAAATTTCTCCAAAAACTGGTCACTTCACTCTCACGAGATGTTTATCTCACGAACATGATATGGTCGTACCGCAAAAGTGAAATGGTCATCTTGACCACGAGACGAACGCCTCACACAAGTGAAACAGCCATCTCGCTTCCTAGTTCAGGAAGTACTCATCCAATTCAATTTTAATCAACCTGACACTCCAAATAACAGTCTCAACACTTGAACCGAACGTCTGGAAGTCTAGTCAACTAATTTGTTGTGTGAATTGAGTACCTAAACACTTTAGGAATCAATTCAATCATCATTCGAGATGAAACTCCTCTTCTAGATGAGTTCTAACGTGGCTTATATTATCACACTAACAAACTCACTTAGGGTTGAAATCCCTAAGTTTTTAACCAAAACAACGTGCAATAATACCACCCGCAAGCGGACAGGTCTTACCGCAGTATAGTTAAGAATCGAATCCCAAGGGACAATGTTTTTAAGAATATTTCTCTAGTCGAATCTAGTTGAATCAAGACTAATATTTAGAACAAGGTTGGTTGAATTGAGTTTAATTAAACTAAATGCAAGGAAAGTAAAAGAGTAGGATTAAAAGTTGATTAAAGATTAATGATGGAAATTGCTGGGATGGTCCCGAGTTTCACTACCACTACACATGCAATCACATCCAAACATCAAACATCCAGGCAAGATATAACCATTCAAATAGAGCTGTTGCAGAACCCCCCATACAAGCGTCAGGTTCGCGTAAGCATCACCTTAGGTATCAGATGTCTCGTCACCATCCAGATCACATACTTACGACTCCCAAGATATAGAAATCCAAATGAAGCTGTGCGCCCCCTAAACAGGCGTCAGGCACACAGAAGCATCACCGTGGGCTAGATGGCTCATCACCACACGGATCATACACTTACGACCTCAAGGAATCCCATTCTATTTCTAGTTTGGGAGTCAACCGTGTTAATCGACATTCAAAACCTACGCATTGAAGTTCTCACAACATAGGAAACAAACAAGATAAATGCAAGAAGGTGGTCGATCCATAAGCACACATCGACGATTAACAATGAAATGAAAGATTATATGCATGACATGGAATGTTTAACAAAAAGATATGAAAGTGTGGGCAGTGGGGCTAGTCCCCACACCCCAGCGAAAGTAAACTACTCGCTCATGGTGATAGAAACAAGAAAAACAAGAGAAAGAGAAGATTCTGCCATGAGCATGGTGAAGAAGATGATCGCAGCTCGATGGAGAAACAGTCTTCTACACGATGTCGGGGAAGATCTGGACGAGGAGGGAAGAACACCACGGCAGACGGGGCAGATCTTCTCTCTCCACCTTCTTCTTCCTCCTGTAGTCCTCACCTGCAGCGGAAGGAGCAGCTCCTGGACGAGATGGTGGTATGGACACATCAGATCTAGATCCAGATCTAAACGAGGTGGCTTGCAGATCTGAGTCTTCACTCTAGATCTGGGTGAACAGGCTGCAAAACCACCACGGGGGCAGATTCTCAGCTGTGGAGATCGTCTCCTTAGGCCCAGGACAGACCTGTAGCCTAACAACGTCCGAAGATGATCCTCTGACTGACTGGAGTCATGTTCTATTTATAGGCAGGCTGGACACCGACTTAGATTTGCGACCTTAGTACTTTCACAGCAGGTCGCGGCTTCTTTGGGCAGCAGGTCGCGGTCTTTTTGCCACGGTCACAGTTTACTGCAGTCACGGTCGCGATTGCTTGCTGCTATGGGCGAGATGGTGGAAGGAAGTCCAGACCGCAGGGAAGATCATGATCTGGGTCGTGATTAGTTGAGGTTGCGATTCCCTTTTGTAGGTCACGCTGATGGTTGTTGCTGAACTACGGTTGGTGGAGGAATGATTGCGATCATTTTGCCACGGTCGCGGCTAGTTGATACCGCGGTCGCGGTTAGTAGATAGGTCGCGATCTTGGGTGAAGAGGAACATTGCAGGCGCGGTTATGGCAGCGGAGGGGAGACATGGTTACAGTGGGAAGTAACAGAGACGTGACCACAGAGGGAGGTCGTGATGGTGGAAGGAAGTCCAGACCGCGGGGAAGATCACGAGCTGGGTCGCGATTAGGTTAGGAGGAACCGCGGACAGCTGTGGAAGATAACCGCGATCACGGTATTTAGTAAATGGAACGCGGGTGTTGTAGCCTCCAGCAAAGGAAAAGGGCCGCGCGTGAGGGAAAAGGAGGAAGGGCCCTCGTTGACCAGCCATTGACCAGAGCTAAACAAAGCCCAAAATTTGGAAATTGACCAAAACTCGGGCCCAATGCTCAATTTGACCTACCAAAAACGATGTAAAAATCCAATTAAATATGTGATAATTCAATTAAGCTCAATTACTCACATAATAGAAGGTATATGTAATAAAAGATCATTAAAGTAGTTAAGTCGAGTCATCTCGCATATAAGAAGATAGAGCTAGTAAAAGTGAATAATCAGGGAAAAACAGGGCCAAACGAGGCGATTAGACTCAGATGAATATGCATTCATCAAAATACCCCGAACTTAAACGTTGCTCGTCCTTGAGTAACACAAAATCTAAAACGCTCGCTGGATGAATACTTTCAACTCGTGCGATCGCTTCATCTTCAGATCACGATGGTTTCTTTTATGCTCGGTATGACTAAGTGTCTTAACATCTTGAGATCACAGAACACATTTTACCATATCTTCGTTCCTGAGTTCGCTTCCCAATATCACTTCTTCTCTACTTTTTCCAAAATCAAGCATGTCAGAGAGTTTCATAAGAGTCTAGAGATACCCGCGGAACAACAAGTGTGCACCTGATCTGACACTGGTGTTTTTAGGACAGTGGAGGCATTCATTGTGCCTTTAGGTGGAAAAGAGAGTGAAGGGTGGTATGGATGGAAGAAATAAATCTCTCCTCTATTCGACTCGAGATTTTTAATATATGATTTGCAATTTCATTGATTGTATTTTTTGTGCGAATCTCTCCTCTATTCGACTTGAGATTGCATTTCTTTTTGTGTGCGCTTAGGCATCTTTTCTTGGTGATACACCCCTATTTCATAGCGAGGGGTATGGAAGAAGCGTAAAGAGAGAGTGTGTGCCACCCCGAACTTAGGGTTTGGCACTATATTGTCTATTTTTGTTTGTTTTTGATGAACGAAGGGGTAAGAAGATGATGGAAGAAGTGTAGAAGAGCGTTCAGATCAGAATGCTACTTGATTTACAATTCAGTGCACCAGGTCGTTCTCCTTATCATACTCTGCTCAATTAATGACTTGATGAGGATCCGGTGGAGATTCCATGCTATTGTTCCACTAGTCAGTTAGGAAGCACAACATGTTTGATCCCTCTCAGTTCGATAGATACTTGCCATATCTACTGATCATGATGTTAAGATTCATAAGCTTCACACAGTGATTTCTAATCATTGGCTAGTTTCAGAAATTGTTCTCCTTGAGGCTTCGCTTCAAATAAGGAGGGTATAATGATTCAAAATTTCATGGAAAAACAGGATAGCTGGCTAGGTAAACGCTTTGATTGAAACAAAAGCGTCAAAACTTCATCAAGTTCCTATACAAACTGTTATGAAAATGTTTGAAAATTTTTGAAAAATTTGCTCAAAATTGCAACAAAATTTCAACGATGAAATCTTAAGTCTGAAACGGATAGGAGAGGGTGGAAAGTAGAGTACGTACTGCCCACCCTCCACCCCAAACATAGAAATTTGCTTGTCCCGAGGAAACTCTAAATCCGAGATGGAGGGGAAAACTCGTACCGGTTGGTCCACCAGATGTGGTTGCATTCCTTTCGGCGACACGTCCTCCATCTGAAATCTCAAAATGGAAACTATCTGAACTTAAGATTGCATCTTACGATGCATTTTCTACCAGGTGCAAAATTTTCTAAAAACAAAACTAAAGGTAAAAGCTAAGTTAAAGACCGGGTTGCCTCCCGACAAGCGCCTTTGTTTTACGTCGATGGCTCGACGTGATTTCTTTAGTTTTTTGGTAGATATGTCGGTTTGGACAAATTCATCAATTCATCAGTGCTAGTATCAACTTTGGTGAAATATCTCTTCAAGCATTGGCCGTTTGCCACAAAATCACCTGACTTCTCACTCCATAAAGTAAATGCACCATGTGGATAGATGCTCTTGACAATGTATGGTCCAGACCATCGAGAATGGAGTTTTCCTAGGAATAACTTCAGTCTTGAGTTGAACAGTAGAACATGGTTTCCCACTTGAATGTCCTTCCTCTTCAGATGACCATCATGCCAAAGTTTCGTGCGTTCCTTATAGATTCGTGCATTCTTGTAAGCTGTCATTTGGGGTTCATCCAACTCTTGAAGTTGTAGAATCTTGGCTTCTCTTTCTTCATGTCAAAATTCAGCTGTTTGATTGCCCACCATGCTTTATGTTCTAGTTCCACGGGCAGGTGACATGATTTTCCATAGATGAGTCTGAAGGGTGTTGTTCCAAGAGGAGTTTTGAACGCAGTTCGGTAGGCCCATAACACGTCATTGATTTTCACTGACCAATCCTTTTGGTTGCATCCTACTGTCTTTTCCAAGATAGCCTTGAGTTGACGGTTCGAAACCTCTACCTGCCCACTTGTTTGTGGGTAGTAGGGGGAAGCTACCTTGTGTGTTACACCATATCTTCTCAACAATGATTCAAAGCTTCTTTCCAGAAAATGAGAACCTCCGTTGGATATCACGGTTCATGGGATTCCAAAACGGGGAAAGATAATATGTTTGAACATTTTAATGACGGGTTTTGAATTGCTAGTGACGGTTGGTATGGCCTCTACCCATTTAGAGACATAATCCACAACAACTAGGATGTAGGGAAATCCATGTGAGGATGGGAATGGGCCCATGTAGTCCACTCCCCAAACATCAAAAATCTCGACTTCTTTCCATAGCTTAAGTGGCATCTCATCCCTTTTCGTAATGTTTCCCGTTCTCTGACACTTGTCACATGACAACACAAAGTTATAAGCATCTCTGGATATGTTTGGCCAAAAGAAACCACATTGCAAAACCTTAAAGAAGTTTTCTTAGAACTCATATGGCCTCTGACTGGGCCTGAGTGGCATTGTCCTAAAATAAGTTGGGCTTCTTCCTCAGCAATACAACGTCTGTAGAGACCATCAGCACATAGCTTGAAAAGGTACGGTTCATCCTAGTGATATTGCTTCACATCATGCATGAATTTATTTAGAGCACTGCCAATACACTCAGGGTGGATGACACCAGTGGCAAGGTAGTTCACATAGTCTGAGTACCAAGGAGTAGCTTCTGAGACTTTCATAAGCTGGTCATCTGGAAGAGAGTCATTAATTGGTATCTTTTCAGTTTACAGAGTGTGGATACAACTTACGTGGTCTACTACAACATTTTTTGTATCTCTCTTATCTCTAATATCAAGATCAAATTCTTGCAATAAGAGAATCCATCTTATTAGCCCTGGTTTTGCATCTTTCTTTTTTAGAAGATAGAATAGCAGTGTGATCGGTGTAGACAATCACCTTTGAACCAATGAGATAGGATCTAAAATTATCAAAGGCATATACGACTGCTAGGAGTTCCTTCTCAGTAGTTGCATAGTTCCTCTGAGCTTCATCAAGGGTCTTTGATGCATAATAGATGACATGATGTTTCTTCTCTATACATTGGCCCAAAATGGCGCCCACCGCGTAATCACTGGAATCACACATAATTTCAAATGGGTGTTCCCAATCTGGAGCTCGGATGATGGGTGTTGTTGTAAGGGCGTGCTTTAGGTTGTTGAAACTCTTGATACACTCTTCATCAAAATGGAAATCTACATCCTTTAGCAACAAGTTTGTCATGGGCTTGGTTATCTTGGAGAAATCCTTGATAAACCTTATGTAGAAGCCCGCATGACCAAGGAATGTGCAGACTTCTCTTACATTGGTAGGGATCGACAGTTTGGAGATCACTTCGATCTTGGCCTTATCCACTTCAATTCCTCAATTACTAACTCTATGGCCAAGGACAATACCTTCTTTTACCATAAAATGACATTTCTCCCAATTTAGCATTAGATGTGTTTCTTCACATCGTTTGAGGATAAGGGATAGGTGCATTAGGCATGAATCATATGAATCCCCATATACAGACAAATCATCCATAAAAACTTCCATAATGGTTTCGGTTAAACCAGCAAATATGGCTGCCATGCAGCATTGGAAGGTTGCAGGCACATTACAGAGTCCGAATGGCATCCTTCTGAAGGCAGAGGTTCCGAAGGGGCAAGTAAAAGTAGTTTTCTCTTGGTCATTTGGATGTATAGGAATTTGGTAGAATCCAGAGTAACCATCAAGATAGAAAAAATATTCCTGGTGAGCCAATCACTCTAAGACTTGATCTAGAAAAGGCATCGGGAAATGATCTTTACGTGTTGCCTTGTTTAACTTCATGTAGTCGATGCACATCCTCCACCCGGTGACTGTTCGAGTGGGGATGAGTTCATTTTCTTCGTTCCATATCACAGTAGTGCCACCCTTCTTTGGAACAACATGTACAGGACTCACCCAAAGTAAGTCATATGTTAGATAGATGATTCCTATAGTGAGCAACTTGATAACTTTGCGGCGGACTACTTCCTTCATATTAGGATTCAACTTCCTTTGATGCTCAACAGTCAGCTTGTGGTCTTCCACCATAGGAATTTTTTGCATGCAAAGCGCTTGACTGACCCCAGTGAGATCGCTCATCTTGTAGCCGATAGCTTTCTTTCTTTCCTTTAATTCTTTCAAGAGTTTATCTTCTTGTTCGGTCGTTAGATCATAATTTATAATAACTGGACAAACCTTGAAATCATCCAAAAACACATATTTAAGTCCCTCGGGTAGGGCTTCATTTCAGGGGCTTCTGGCTTCTCACATGGCTCTTCAGATACATTCACAACTTTGAGTTTCTTGAACTTAGCTTCAGGATCTTCTTCTACAGAGTCGAGGTGAAGGATACAATCCTTAACTTGTTCGTTGATGAAAATTTCAGCAGATGGGTTTGTTAGTGCCATTTCTAAAGGATCGTCTTGTTCATATTCCTCTTATGTGAGGACAGACATTTTCTCAATGCAGTCAATCAAATAGACTTCTTCCTGCATGTTCGGTCTTTGCATGCTTTCAAAAACTTTGAACTCGAGGGTTTCTTTCCCTAGTATGAGCAACAAGGTCCCTACTTCAATATCAATCAAAGCTCTTGCAGTGGTGAGGAACGGACGGCCGAAGATAAGAGGGTATCTGACGTCTTCTTTTATGTCCATGATGACAAAGTCACAAGGGACATAAGAGTCTTTTCCAACCTTGACAGGGACATCTTCGATGATTCCCAAAGGAAGAGTCATAGAGTTATCTGCAAGTTCAATGGTCATTCCAGTTGGGAGTAATTCTACAAACCCTAGCCTCTTGCAAAGGCTAAGTGGCATGATAGAAATGCTAGCACCGAGATCGGCTAACCCCTTCTTACATGAAGAGTCACCGATATGGCATGAAATCCCAAAGGATCCTGGGTCTTTCTGCTTCTTGGGCATCTTGCTCTGGATGATATCGGAAGTCGTTATTGCTAGCTTAATAGTCTCGTATTCTTCAGTTATGTACTTCCTTGTGAGGAGAGACTTTAAATACTTAGTCCAGTCTGGTATCTCAGCCAGTGGATCTAGAAAGGGTATATCTACATGAAGCTTCTTCATAGCTTCTTTAAACTTGTTGAATCGAGTATCGAGCTTTGTCTGTTTCAAATGAGCTAGGAAGGGAGGACGTGTTGGCTAAATGGACATCTATAAATCCCTTTGTTTTGATTATGACAAACATTTCATTCTTATTGATCTAACGAGCTACTTGAGTGTGCAGGATTAAGGTGGATGACAAAGCAACTAGGGAAATCCATATGCTTACATGTTTATGTTTTCATGAAATGTAATCGCCTTGTAAAAACTTGTACAAATATATAATGTACAAGTACTTAGATTTCATGTAAATCAAGCGTATAGATCTCCTAACCAAGTGTATGGACTTGTGATTGCAGTGGGTAGGAGATACTAGCCTATAGGACACGAATTTTGAGCTAAGGATGAAAGTAGCCAATTGTTACAATGCTCAAATTGCTCACAACAGATTGCTCAAAGTATGCTCAAGGATTTCTCAAGTGTAACAAGTGTATTTGAGTGTCCTATGGCTTTTCCTATTTATAGGAATGGTCTAAGGATGCTTAAGGACGTTCTAGACAACTTCTAGGGGTTTCTAAGTGCTTAACTAGCCGTTAGGTACAAGTTTGTTGCTTTAGCAATGACTAATTAATTTACTCTGCAGTTGCTGTCAGAGTTCATCTCGGTCGAGGAATGGTCGACCGAGATACCTAGTCGGTCAAAGTTTTGTCGACCGAGAGGCTCTTTGGATCAAGACCTTGTTAGGGTTCCTTGAAGCCTGCTTGGATACCAATTGAAAAACACTAGAGGGGGGGTGAATAGAGTTTTTAATTCAATTTTAACAATTATTTAACTCAAACAACCACAATTGAGATTAGAAGAAGGAGACAGGTGTTTAGAGTGGTTCCAACTTTAACAAATACTAAAGTTGTCAGTCCACTACCCGGTTGCTTACCCAACCGGGATTTTGAAAGTATTTATTTTATTACCTTCTCAAGGATTTATACAAAATACAATACTTTCCTTTACACCCCTTGAACAGCCTTCACTTGAAGTAGGTGCACCAACTTGAGGTAGCCTTCTTAAAGTAACTCCAAGCTCCCCCTTGAAGTAGCCTTCCTCTCTAGAAGTAACCTCCCGTTGCACCAGCCTTCTGAAGTAGCTCAAGGTCACCTTCTTTACCAAGAAGATCTCCACCCTCTCCAATCCGTAGCCTCCAACCTAGGAGTAGCAAGGAGAGTACAAACAGTAATAGAGAACAAGAAAGGTAAAAGGAAATTACAACTTATCCTTTGTAGCCCAAGGCTTGATTTGCCTAGATCAAGCGTATAGATCTCCTAACCAAGTGTATGGACTTGTGATTGCAGTGGGTAGGATATACTAGCCTATAGGACACAAATTTTGAGCTAAGGATGAAATTAGCCAATTGTTACAATGCTCAAATTGCTCACAACAGATTGCTCAAAGTATGCTCAAGGATTTCTCAAGTGTAACAAGTGTATTTGAGTGTCCTATGGCTTGATTTACATGAAATCTAACGCTTGATTTACATGAAATCTAATGCTTGATTTACATGAAATCTAAGTACTTGTACATTATATATTTGTACAAGTTTTTACAAGGCGATTACATTTCATGAAAACATAAACATGTAAGCATATGGATTTCCCTAGTTGCTTTGTCATCCACCTTAATCCTGCACACTCAAGTAGCTCGTTAGATCAATAAGAATGAAATGTTTGTCATAATCAAAACAAAGGGATTTATAGATGTCCATTTAGAGAACAATCTCCCCCTTTTTGAAGATGACAAACATTTCCAAAATATAAATGAAGGAAATATAAACATATGAGTTTCATACCTTTAGATTACCTTTTGTAGCTTTTCCTCTTGTTTATAAAATGTGTGCTTATTATTCCCCATGAATTATGGAACACGAAATCCACTTCACTAGGGAATATAGCAACTTTCAATGTAAAGCCAAGAGTTTATTTATGAAACTCATTGATTGAGTTTTTCATAATTACTAAGTTTTAGTTTTATATTTATTTCTCCTCCTTTGTCATTTCAAAAAGATATCTGTTAAGAATAAAAACTCCCCCTTAATTAGATGTCCCATCAAATCTAATGACAAAGATGTCCATTAAAAGTTTTTGTTAAGAAGAACAGATATCAAAGAAAACATCTTCCAAAGGAGTGATAAGCAGTTGCTTCCTAATTTTGTTAAATTGATCTAGTGGAAGTGGTTTTGTAAAAATATCAGCCAATTGATCTTCCGTATCAACATGATGAAGGGAAACATGATTCTTGGAGATATGATCCCTTAAAAAGTGATGACGGATTTCAATATGTTTAGCTCGGCTGTGTAAAATAGGATTGTGTGCTAAGTTTATAGCGCTCGTGTTGTCAGAAAAAATAGGCGTAGATGAAAGAGTAAAACCATAATCGTTTAATACTTGTTGCATATAAAGCACTTGAGCACAAAAAGACCTGGCTGCCATATATTCAGCTTCAGTTGTAGATAGGGCAACCGTATTTTATTTCTTGCTAAACCAAGATACTAAAGCTCTCCCTAACAAGAAACAACCACCACTAGTACTCTTGTGATCAAGTCGACAACCAGCATAATCCGCATCAGTATAAGCTTTAAAATCCAAGGATTGTCCTTTTGGATACCATAAACCAAAACAAGTAGTGCCGGCTAGGTAACGAAGAATTCGTTTAACTGCTAGAAAATGAGAGTGCATAGGTTGTGATTGAAATCGAGCACAAAGACCAATGGAAAACATAATGTCCGGTCTAGAAGCAGTTAAGTACAACAAACTACCAATCATGGCTCTATATAAGGAATCATCAATAGGTTCCCCATTTTCATCCTTATCAATTTTAATAGAAGTAGCCATAGGAGTAGTAGCATGTTTGCACTGATCCATCCCAAAACGTTTTAAGAGTTCTTTAGTATATTTTTCTTGGCTTATGAATATTCCGGCAGGTGTTTGCTTAATTTGAAAACCAAGAAAGAAAGTTAGTTCACCCATGAGGCTCATTTCAAATTCTTTTTGCATAATGTCACTGAATTGTGTGCACAATGAATCATTAGAAGCTCCAAAAATAATGTCATCAACATATATTTGCACAACTAGGAAATCAGATGTATATGTTTTGAAAAATAAAGTAGAATCTGAATTTCCAATAGAAAAACTATTATCAAAGAGATATGTCTTGAGCCTTTCATACCAATTCCTAGGTGCTTGTTTTAAACCATAAAGTGCTTTCTTAAGTTTATAAACATAGTCACCTTTTTCCGGTATTTCAAAACCAGGTGGTTGGGCAACATATACTTCTTCTTGAATGATGCCATTTAGAAATGCACTTTTTACATCCATTTGGTAGAGTTTGATGTTTTTATGTGCAGCAATAGCTAGTAATATTCGAATAGCTTCAAGTCTAGATACCGGTGCATACGTTTCATCAAAATCTATTCCTTCTTGTTGATTATATCCTTGTGCTACTAACCGAGCTTTATTCCTTATTACTTCTCCTGCCTCATTTAGCTTGTTCCTAAAAACCCATTTAGTTCCTATGATGGTTTTATCTTGTGGTTTAGGAACTAAATCCCATACATCATTTTTAGTGAATTGATTCAATTCTTCTTGCATGGCTATTATCCAATAATCATCTTTAAGAGCTTCAGATATCTTCTTAGGTTCAATGATAGAAACAAAAGCCATGTTTGCAACATCTTTGAAGGAAGACCGAGTTTTGACTTTATCATTAGGATCTCCAATAATAAGTTCTTGAGGATGATCCTTAATAAGCCTAGGTGTAGGTTGTGGTTCAGCTTGATGATTATTTGTAGTAACTTTCTCACTATCATTTGGTATGTTTAAATTTTCGAATTGATTAGTGAGATCTATGATTTCTAGATTTTTAGATTTGGACTCTTCATGAAAAGAAACATGAATAGATTCCTCAACTTTTCTAGAGATAGTGTTATATACTCTAAAAGCTTTGCTAGAAGTGGAATATCCCAAAAAGAATGCTTTGTGTGATTTAGAGTCAAACTTATCTCTATCATCTTTGGTATTTAAAATATAGCATGTGGAGCCAAAGGTATGAAAATAGTCAACTCTATGTTTCTTAGAATGTATTATTTCATATGGAGTTTTCTTCAAGTGAGAGTGAACAGTTACTCTATTTAACACATAGCATGCAGTGTTTACAGCTTCAGCCCAAAAGGTTTTGGGTGTGTTGTGTTCGAGCATCATAGTTCTAGCCATTTCTTGTAGTGATCGATTTTTCCTTTCGACTATACCATTTTGTTGTGGGGTGCGTGGAGCAGAAAAATTATGAGTGTACCCTTGAGATGTACAAAATTCCTCAAATGTATGATTTTCAAATTCTCCACCATGATCACTTCTAATGGTACATATTTTGCTTTGTAATAGATTTTCAATCTTGGAACAAAATTGTATAAAAACATGAATAGTATCATCTTTAGTTGCAATAAAGTGTACCCATGTGTATCTACTATAATCATCAACAATAACAAAATAGTATCTTTTACCACCAATAGATTGTGTCCTCATGGGTCCAAATAAATCCATATGAATTAATTCTAAGGACCTACTGGTGCTAAGTACATGTTTTGGTTTAAAAGAGGTTTTGGTTTGCTTTCCCATTGTGCATGGTTCACAGTTTTCAACTTGATCAAAAGATAAAGTAGGCAATCCACGAACAAGATCATATTTCACTAACTTTTTAATAACATGTGAACTAGCATGTCCTAGCTTTTTATGCCATAGTTGTAATGTATTTTCGTTTGCAAGCAAGCATTTTCCCACTACTGATTTCATAGAGTTAGGTTTAAGGATATAAAGATTTCCAACTCTATTTCCTTCATAAACAACATTTGTGGTGTTTTCTATCAATAACTTGCAGCAAGTTTTGTTAAATAACACATCATAACCACTATCACATAATTGACTAACACTTATCAAATTATGGTGCAAACCATCAACGAGTAGAACATTCTTTATTTCGAGGTTTGTACCAACATTACCTATTCCAACGATTTTGCCCTTACCATTGTCTCCAAAGGTGACCGTTCCACTTTTCTTTTCTTCAAAGGTTTGAAATGCATCCTTGTTCCCGGTCATATGTTTGGAGCATCCACTGTCAACCACCCATTCCTGCATTAAAATGTAGATTTTGGTACCCATGTGATGGTCCGATATGGTTAGAATCATTTAAGTACAGACTTGTATAAAAGTTCGGAATCAGAAATCCAGTCGGTCGACAATTTTTCGACTGACATCTGTCTCGGTCGACTAATTGTCGATCGAGAATATTACTGTATTGCAAATAAAGAAACACAGAATTTTAGCTCGGTTGATTAATTTTCGACCGAAATAATTGCTGTAGATTTTGATTTGTTACAGACATCCGGTCGGTCGACAATACTTCGACCGATTAAGGGTTCGGTCGACAATACTTCGACCGACTAAGTTTCCGTTTCAGTACAATAATGCAGAAAAAATTTATAATATGCATGAAATCTTTTGTTTAGTTGAGATAAGACAATATAAATAGCAAAATGGAGCGTTTGGCCATATCTCAACTAAATTCCATTTGACTCTACTAAGTTTGGGGTTTTGGGACCCAAACTAATTCGGAATCCTTAGTCTTATAAGGGCATGAAAAGGAATAGTGTCCAAGACGTAAACAAAAATGGCAAGTAATAGAATCAACTTCATTTCTCTTTCTAGCCATTGTGTTCTTGGGTACAAACATAGTTTGAGTTTTTTTGGGTTGATTTTTCTTTGGAGCATATCCCAAACCTTTTCTTCCGTTGAAAACAATACCAACGCTTAGAATGTTATCAAGTATATCTTTTCTTCTTAACTCATAAAGTTCTCTTTGCAGCTTAGCAATGTCATTCATCTTCTTGTGTAGATCTTTTCGTGCTTGATCTAAATCAGATAACAATGAATCTCTTTCTTTTACAACATTATCATAGTCCAGATGGTTACACAAAATAGGTTGAGTCTGGAAATCTTTTAGTTTAGCTAACAATTCAGTCTTTTCTTTAGAAAGAAGATCAACATTTGTTTCTAAAGTGAGTAGCTTTCTAGTGCAATCATCTAAAGATGTTTTTAAAGACAAATTCTCAAGATCAATGTTGTTCTTTTCAGAAGAAAGATTATCTAATTTAGCAATTTTCTCATCATTTGATTTGATAACCTTCTTTAGTTTCTTTTTGACATCAACATACTTATCATGAATTTCTTGTAGACTAGTAACTAACTCTTCTTTAGGAAGATCAAGTAGGCTTACCTCTTGAGAGTCTTCATCATCTTCTCTTGCCATTAGACAATCCACATTTTCTTCTCCGCTTTCACTGTCACTTGACTCGTCCCATGCAGCTTTATAGGCTTTTTCTCCCTTCTTCTTGTGTGAGCTTTTCTTTCCTTTCTTTGCTTTAGGACATTCATATTTGAAATGCCCTTTCTTCCCACATTCAAAGAACCTAGGAGGGGTAGAAGAACTGGAAATTTTGTTAGATTCAAATCTTTTGTATTTCTTACCGTTGACGATCAAGGCTTCTTCTCCTTCTTCTTCACTTGACTCCTCACTTTCTTGTGTGACGACTTTTGAAGCTTTTAGAGCCACATCCTTCTTCTTTCCTTGCTGAAGTTCACGTGCTCTTCTTTCTTCCTCTTCTAGGGTTGCTTCATGAGCTTCTAGGTTACCAATAAGTTGCTCCATTTTCAGTCGAGTGAGGTCGTTTGCTTCTTTAATGGCTGTCACCTTTGGCTTATATTTTGGAGGAAGTGATCGAAGGATTTTTGATACCTGATCATCTTCAAGGACAGGTTTTCCTAGGGCACTTAAACCATTAACAATAGTAGAGAATTTTGCAAACATTTCACTAATAGATTCATCAGGATCCATACGAAAGTGTTCAAACTTTTGTTTAAACATGCTAATTTTGGAATTTTTGACTTGGACTGTACCTTCATACGTTATGGACAGTCTATGCCAAATATCATAGGCTGTGTCACAATTAGATATTCTATTAAATTCTCCTACCAAAATAGAACAATATAAAATGCTTACAGCTTTTGCATTCATTTGAGCCAGTTTTACCGTATTTGCATCCCATTCTGCAAATTGAGTTTGAGGGAGCTCATATGGGGTTGACACCATTCTCCATAAGTCCCAATTGATGCCTTGGAAGTAGAACTGCATCCTTCTCTTCCAATATTGGTAGTTTGTTCCATCGAACGCTGGAGGCCTAGCAACAAGTGTCCCTTCAAGGTTAAGGTTGTTGAGCACTCCGTCACCCATTTCTTCAAGACCTTGTTAGGGTTCCTTGAAGCCTGCTCTGATACCAATTGAAAAACACTAGAGGGGGAGTGAATAGAGTTTTTAAGGACGGGGCTTGTATACTGGCACATCCGGCTCAGGTGTGTCTTCTGTCTCTGCAGCCAATGGTTCCTCCAATCTTGCTTTGTCTGTCTTATCAACGGTTGGTTGTTCCTTCGGTTGAGACTTATGTATTGTAGAGTCTTGGACATTCACAATGTCATCATCATTTGTTGCCACTATTGGTATCTTAGTAGGGGGGTCAGTATAGTCTTTTCTAGACCTGGTGGTGACAACCTTCAATTGCTCAGGATGTTTAGGATTGTTTTCGAGTTGTCCAACAAAGACTCCAGCAGGTGGCTTCATGCTAGCCGCAAGTTGAGCTAGTTGAGATTCAATAGCCTTCTGATGGGCTTGCTGGTTAGCTATCATAGTCTGCTGCGACTGTAGCATCTTCTCAATACCTGACAATTTGTCATCAGGAGAGATGGGACCGGCTTGTTGCCCTTGTTGTTGCTGTTGATAGGGGACTTGGTTGGGTTTTTGAAACTGAGAATTGTTCTGATAATTGTTGTAGTTTCTATTCTGGAAGTTACCTCTGAAGTTCCCTTGATTCCCAAAATTCTGTTGTTGGTTATACTGGAATCTTGGCGGGCCATGTTGTTGAGTATTTGAACCAAGTTGTCGCGAGTTCTCTGCTCCAGAAGGATTTCCATATTGAAAACCTGGATGGTTCCTATTCTGATTCGGATTATAGTACCCTTGACCAGGGATGGTATTGATGGCATTCATGTTGGATCCTAGATGGGTGATTAGATGCTCTAGAGGGGGGGTGAATAGAGCTGAAAGCACTTAAACAAAATTCATTAAACCTTCAAGATATATGACAAGATAAGGTTGCTAAATAGGTAATTTGGGTGCAACTAAATCAAGCATAGCAAGGATAAGAGAGATTGAACATGCACCAATTAAACAAGCTATTTAGAGTGGTTCCACACTTCAAACTAGAAGTGTGTCAGTCCACTTGCCTAGAGAGGTCAACCTCTAGGACTTCAACCAATTGCACTCTTATATTCATTAATAAGACATACAATACATGACCAACAAAGGACTTACCTATCCAATACAAAAGAGTCTTCAACCTTACCAAGGACTTACCCACTTTGCAAGAGTCTTCGGCCTTCTCCAAGGACTTACCCACTCTTGCACAAGTCTTCGGCCTTGTAGGAATTACCCACTCTTCTTGGATCTTCAGCCTTTGACTTCACCTTCACTCGGAGAAGCTTTCCACCAAGGTCTTACCCACTTGAGCTTGAGTCTTCTTCCTTCTCCAAGGGCTTACCCACTCTAGCTCCAAGTCTTTATCCTTGATCTTCACCAAGGGACTCCTTCCCTTGTTCTTCTTCACCTCTCTTGGACAAGAGAGAGAACCTTCATCTTCAAGATAGGAATGATAGAAGGGAGGTGGTGGAAGTGAGAGCCTCACAAGATATACATATATGACTAGCTCTCTTACACATTTCCTACTCACTCTAATGGATGTAGCAAGTGATTAAGCTTAGAGAGAGAGAGGAGGATGTAGGATCACTCAACTATAGAATAGGAACCTTCATAGTGAATGCTCAACCTTGGAATGAAGCCCAAGGGGTCCTATTTATAGCTGGGGATGCCTCTTAGCCTTTGGGAACACTTGTGAACGAAAACTAGCCATTTTGTGGCTTGCAACGGATCTATTTTCACTTGTTGCAACTCCACAACGGCTAAAAACACTTTTCTGCACTTTTCCGTACAGTGCATTCGGTCGAGTTTCTATATGTGTAACTCGACCGATCAAGTAGCAGGCAGCCCGATATTGAAATGATCGGTCGAGTTTGTTTTGAGGAAACTCGACCGACCATTCCAACTGGAACTGGCCTACTACCCAATCGGTCGAGTTCTGTGAGTGCACAACTCGACCGATGCAATCTTCAGAAAATCGACCAAGGTTGATCGGTCAAGTTTCAGGGTGGGAAACTCGACCGAACAAGTGCATGTAATTGATTTTCAAAGTTGCATTAAAAGTGCTCTAAAATTCGATCTAAGTGTTCCTGATATTTTTCTAAGCTTAATTACAAGTCATACAATCATTACAAGTGATTTATAACATGATTCTAATGGATATACATCATATTACAAAAATGTGCACTTGTATGACTTTGACTTGTCTTTTCTCCAATTTGAGATGTGCAAGTTAGGGCAATTGGATTGTGTCTATACCTAATCTGAAATTACTCAAGTAGAGACATTAGACACCAATATGTGGAATGGTTAGTCATCATCAAAACACGGGTTTAGTCAATTTAGACGTGAGTCAACATTGACCTAATTGACCTTGAGTCAACATTCTCCCCCTTTTTGAAGATGACAAACCATTCCATAAATGTATTGAAAGCATTTAAGTAAATTCATACCTTTGGAGAAACCTAGGGTTTTCAATGGAATTGAGTTCATATGCTCCCCCTCAATTGATGATAGTGGAGTTCTCATACTCCCCCACAATTGATGCTATTTCTCCTGCATGGTTAGCTTTCATAACATTTATAGAATACCATGTCTTCTACTCATATATGTTCTACACATATATGTCTTCTCCCCTTTACCTTCTCCCTTTACATGAACATACTTCTCTTCTTCATGTAAGACATGCCTTCTTCCTCTTTTTAAAAGAAGACATTACCTTTCTCCCCCTTTGTCATTTCAAAAAGGTGGGGGTTATGAAGAAAAAAGAAACATCACTTGTTAAAGAGAAAGGAGATAACACATATATATAAGGAGAGTAGAAGAGTGCAGATAGGGCTTGTCCAAGCATAGAAAGAAAAGCAAGTTAAAGCATATACTTGAACATCCCAAAAATGCAAGATAAAGTGCTGCAGAAAAACAATAAATCACAATTTTGACCCTCAAGATGATGGAATTTGACCAAAAACCATAGGAGCTCATGGCAGAGCGATGAGTCTTGCTCAGAAGGGTGTTTCTGCATAAAAAACACTATACTTGCAGCAAAAATTGAAATTGGAGCAAAACCTGCATAAAATCCAAAAATACTCCAATTTCTACATATAATGTAGCTCTATGTGCCCTGCATCACAATGTTATGCAAGCAACTCAAGATAGTAGATATGCAATTCAAGAAACAAACTTGAGTATGTATGAGATAAGATACAAGCATAACATATAGATGATCAAAGATGGCAATTATTGACAGGGTTAGAACTACATGTATGTGAACTACTAGTAGATGATATCACAAGTTTAGGACTACTAGTAGGATCTAGATCATAGCAAGATATACCAAAATATACACAACATAAAGCAAGCTATGACTAGATGTAGAGATATATCCAAACAAAGAGATATGCAATTTTAGAGGCATGAAAGGATATAACTCACTATATATGCATCCTTACCATAAGATGATTACCCCTAAGAACCTCAAGGTTGTATCAAAACAAGATATACACCTATATAGATGTAGCAAGTTAGAGCACAGCGGAAGCAATTTTAGACACAACCAAGAGATCCAAAGAGATCATCATCAAAACCTGCAAAACAACTCAAAGCAAGTAATTGCAAGATATAGATATACCAATTTTGAGCAATTAGAAAGATAGAGTTGTAAGCAAGATAGGCAATTTAGAACATGGCAATATGCATATATAACGGTACCAAAGGAGTGCCAAAGAATAAGGCTATTGGTTGAGAAAATCTAGTTGAGAGGGAAATTCTCACTCAATAAGCCAAATGTATATTCTGTGCACAGTGTTATCGGTCGAGTTCTTTGCATTGTCAACTCGACCGATGAAAGCTGTTGGCAACACTCTTGGTGCCTATCGGTCGAGTTTCAATAGGGAAAACTCGACCGACAGACCAGTTGTCAAAGAGCACATATATTTCATAAAAACATATTTAAATGCATGATAAAAATACAAACCATGTCCAAACATGTCTAAGCAAGTTGGTAATGCACTATAGAAGCATTAGAAATAGTTTTTGAGCAAGAGTGTGAAGAGAAACACAAAATGCCACTTTTGACTCAAAAACCATATGTATAGTGCACACTAACTTGACAAAAACAAGTTAGAAATGGTTATAAGAAATAAAACCTTTACCTTTGTGCTTACCATTGCTTTTCCACTTGTTGTCACCCTCTACACATCTCACCTTTCTTCTTTCATGTGGATTGAGAAGTCAATTTGCAATTTAATAGCTCAAGTCAATCCATTTGCAAGTACCTACAAGAAGAAAGATGAAATGGTCCCCAATCATGTTTTTGGGTCCGGAGGAGTTAGCTTAGCAACCCAAATCCTATTGCTCTTGGGTGCTTTCCTAAAAGGAAAACAAGTAGAATAATGACCAAAATCATTGCAATAGTTGCATGTGCCCATAGTCTTGGAACTAGAGGATTCTCTATGGAATATTGGAGGTCCTTTGTCTTTGTTGTTCCTTTGGCTACAGTCAAGTCCAATGCCATCTCTACCTATTTCTTTGGTAGTATGGTCTAGGATTTGATTAAGATTCTTTTTATCACCTAAGAATCTTTGCAAAGAAGATCTCAAACTATGATTGTCATGCACAAGAGAAGTAAAGGTAAAACAAAATAGATTCATATCATCTCTAGCATGCACAAGATAGATTTCTAAGCAAACATCTTTAGTCATATAAGAATCTTTATCACAAGACAGAGCATCAAAATATTTCTCTCTATAAGAAAAGATAGTATGAGGGTCAAGAGAAATTACACTACTATGCAAGGAAGCAAGTTCATATACAAGACAAGTAATCTTTGAAGGATAAACTTTATCTACACATTCTATTCCTTGTAAAGTAAGCTCTTGACTCTCATAATCACATTTAAGAGCATAAGAAACAATAGAGAGAGAAACAATAGTAGTAGCAAGCTCTATAAATGAAGTAGTCATAGAAGGTTGAGATTCTAAAAATTTAATCTTATCAAGTAAGCTAGAATTTGCAAATTTAGAAGCATTTAGTTGACTAAGATAAAAATTGGTTAGAATCTCAACACTTGTATTTACCTCATTTAAATCTTTAATTGAGCTTGTCAAGAGGGTGCAATGGCATCTTCCATCTTCAAATTCACTAGATCTTCCACTAGTGCTTTCATTTGTTGATGGAGCCTTTGTGATCCCTTTTTCACTCTTGTTTCCTTCTATTTTTCTCTTTGAAGGTTGCCCATCTTCATAATCACCCATATTTTCCTACTTGTGGAAGTATGCTTGGAGAAGACCCGCTCTGATACCACTTGTTGGATCCTAGATGGGTGATTAGATGCTCTAGAGGGGGGGGTGAATAGAGCTGAAAGCACTTAAACAAAATTCATTAAACCTTCAAGATATATGACAAGATAAGGTTGCTAAATAGGTAATTTGGGTGCAACTAAATCAAGCATAGCAAGGATAAGAGAGATTGAACATGCACCAATTAAACAAGCTATTTAGAGTGGTTCCACACTTCAAACTAGAAGTGTGTCAGTCCACTTGCCTAGAGAGGTCAACCTCTAGGACTTCAACCAATTGCACTCTTATATTCATTAATAAGACATACAATACATGACCAACAAAGGACTTACCTATCCAATACAAAAGAGTCTTCAACATTACCAAGGACTTACCCACTTTGCAAGAGTCTTCGGCCTTCTCCAAGGACTTACCCACTCTTGCACAAGTCTTCGGCCTTGTAGGAATTACCCACTCTTCTTGGATCTTCAGCCTTTGACTTCACCTTCACTCGGAGAAGCTTTCCACCAAGGTCTTACCCACTTGAGCTTGAGTCTTCTGCCTTCTCCAAGGGCTTACCCACTCTAGCTCCAAGTCTTTAGCCTTGATCTTCACCAAGGGACTCCTTCCCTTGTTCTTCTTCACCTCTCTTGGATAAGAGAGAGAACCTTCATCTTCAAGATAGGAATGATAGAAGGGAGGTGGTGGAAGTGAGAGCCTCACAAGATATACATATATGACTAGCTCTCTTACAGATTCCCTACTCACTCTAATGGATGTAGCAAGTGATTAAGCTTAGAGAGAGAGAGGAGGCTATAGGATCACTCAACTATAGAATAGGAACCTTCATAGTGAATGCTCAACCTTGGAATGAAGCCCAAGGGGTCCTATTTATAGCTGGGGATGCCTCTTAGCCTTTGGGAACACTTGTGAATGAAAACTAGCCGTTTTATGGCTTGCAACAAATCTATTTTCACTTGTTGCAACTCCACAACGGCTAGAAACACTTTTCTGCACTTTTCCGTACAGTGCATTCGGTCGAGTTTCTATATGTGTAACTCGACCGATCAAGTAGCAGGCAGCCCGATATTGAAATGATCGGTCGAGTTTGTTCTGAGGAAACTCGACCGACCATTCCAACTAGAACTGGCCTACTACCCAATCGGTAGAGTTCTGTGAGTGCACAACTCGACCGATGCAATCTTCCGAAAATCAACCAAGGTTGATCGGTCGCGTTTCAGGGTGGGAAACTCGACCGAACAAGTGCCTGTAATTGATTTTCAAAGTTGCATTAAAAGTGATCTAAAATTCGATCTCAGTGTTCCTGATATTTTTCTAAGCTTAATTACAAGTCATACAATCATTAAAAGTGATTTAGAACATGATTCTAATGGATATACATCATATTAAAAAAATGTGCACTTGTATGACTTTGACTTGTCTTTTCTCCAATTTGAGATGCGCAAGTTAGGGCAATTGGAGTGTGTCTATACCTAATCTGAAATTACTCAAGTAGAGACATTAGACACCAATATGTGGAATGGTTAGTCATCATCAAAACACGGGTTTAGTCAATTTAGACGTGAGTCAACATTGACCTAATTGACCTTGAGTCAACAGTTCAGACTTTCCATTTGACCATTATCTCCTTGGGCACATGTATTACTCAAAACAACATCATAGAGAATGTTACAGGCTAGAGTAGAATGATCAGTTCCTTTGCATGCTTCACAGAAGAGTGAAGCTGACTTAACTTGTTCTTGTTGTCGAGGGGGCGAACGTCTTCTTTCATAGGCCGCGAGAGACGATTCTATATGGTCTTTCTTTGCAACTAGGAGTTTGAGAGACTCAGCGATAGACTTGTACTCAGGTGTTGCTTCGGCCATAGCTACCTTCAGTACTCCTTTGCCAATAGGTCTACCCCAGTTGGCTTGGTTTTCATCTCCAAGGGTGACAACCTTCCATGCGCTATCATAAATCTGACGCATGAAGTTTCCTCCAGATGAGGAATCCAAAAACCTCTTGATATCATCGTCCAAACCTCTATAAAAGATTTTAATGAGTTGATTCTTTGGAATGCCATGATGTGGGCACTTGCGTAGAAGCTCTTTGTATCTTTCCCATGCTTCAACTAGGGATTCACAAGTGGTGATGGGTTCACATTGCAAGGAGTTATACCAAATTATTGCTCTATCGGCAAGAGAGTATTTGAAGAGACAGAGTCTGATGGCATCATCTGTGACTCCATTTTGCTTTGTCATGGCACATAGATCTATGAACCTCAGAAGATGTTCTTGACTATCTTCTCCTTGCTTACCATAGAAAGGATTGTTTTGAAGTAATGTAACCCAATGTGCTCTTATCTCAAAATTCGGAGCGTTAATGGGAGGAGGTTGCACTGGGTGATGAATGTCAGTAGATTTAGGGATTGAGAACTCCCTAAGGTCTTTTTGTAACTCTGCTTGTTGAGCGGCTGCTGGGCTGCTTGGATTTCTTCTTGAACTGTGGCTTGGGCTTCTTGCATAAGCCTATCTCTTTGTGCATTAAGGGCTTGAGGTACCCTTCGAGCAATTTCCTCCTCTCGAGCCATTCTTGCGTGGTTCTCTCTGTACTGACGGCGAAAGGTTCTGTCTATCTTAGGGTCAAACTAGCAGAGAGTCCAGGGCTGTTCGAGTGGCGCATACACTAGACTCTGTAAGTACCTAGGATGGAAAGATCTTTTGCTGGTGAGATGGACACAGTAGAACTGAATTCAAGTATATATGATCGATAATATCAAAAGTAAAAGAAAAACCTAAATTAGCCTCAAAAGAACTAGATTTAACTAGACGATTCCGTTGTCCCCGGCAATGGCGCCAGAATTTGACGTGGCTTATATTATCGCACTAACAAACTCACTTAGGGTTGAAATCCCTAAGTTTTTAACCAAAACAACGTGCAATAATACCACCCACAAGCGGACGGGTCTTATCACAGTATAGTTGAGGATCGAATCCCAAGGGACAACATTTTTAAGAATCTTTCTCTAGTCAAATATAGTTGAATCAAGACTAATATTTAGAACAAGGTTGGTTGAATTTAGTTTAATTAAACTAAATGCAAGGAAAGTAAAAGAGCAGGATTAAATGTTGATTAAAGATTAAAGATGGAAATCGCTGGGATGGTCCCGAGTTTCACCACCACTACACATGCAATCACATCCAAACATCAAACATCCAGGCAAGATATAACCATTCAAATAGAGTTGCTGCAGAACCCCCCATACGAGCGTCATGTTCGCGTAAGCATAACCTTAGGTATCAGATGTCTCGTCACCATCTAGATCACATACTTACGACTCCGAAGATACATAAATCCAAATGAAGCTGTGGGCCCCCTAAACAGGCGTCGGGCACACAAAAGCGTCATCGTGGGCTAGATGGCTCATCACCACATAGATCATACACTTATGACCTCAAGGAATCCCATTCTATTTCTAGTTTGGGAGTCAACCGCCTTAATCAACATTCAAAACCTACGCATTGAAGTTCTCGCAACATAGGAAACGAATAAGATAAATGCAAGCAGGTGGTCGATCCACAAGCACACATCGACGATTAACAACGAAATGTAAGATTATATACATGCCATGGAATGTTTAACAAAAAGATATGAAAGTGTGGGCAGCGGGGCTAATCCCCACACCCCAGCAAAAGTAAACTACTCGCTCATGGAGAGAGAAACTAGAAGAACAAGAGAAAGAGAAGATTCCACCATGAGCATGGTGAAGAAGATGATCGCAGCTCGATGGAGAAACGGTCTTCTACACGATGTCGGGGCAGATCTGGACGAGGAGGGAAGAACACCACGGAAGACAGGGCAGATCTTCTCTCTCCACCTTCTTCTTCCTACTGTAGTCCTCGCTCACAGCGGAAGGAGCAGCTCGTGGATGAGATGGTGGCGTGGACGCAACAGATCCAGATCCAGATCTAAATGAGGTGGCTTGTAGATCTAACTCTTCACTCCGGATCTGGGTGAACAGGCCGCAAAACCACCATGGGGGCAGATTCTCAACTGTGGAGATCGTCTCCTTAGGCCCAGGACAGACCTACAGCCTAACGACGTCCGGAGATGTTCCTCTGATTGACTGGAGTCGTGTTCTATTTATAGGCAGGCTGGGCACTGACTTAAATTCGCGACCTTAGTACTTTCACAGTAGGTCGCAACTTCTTTGGGCAGCAGGTCGTGGTCTTTTTTCCACGGTCGCGACTTTTTCTGCAGTCGCGGCTTTTGCCGTGGTCGCGGTTTACTGGAGTCACGGTCGTGATTGCTTGCTGCTATGGGCGCGATGGTGGAAGGAAGTCCAGACAATGGGGAAGATCGCGATCAGGGTCGCGATTCCCTTTTGCAGGTCGCAATTATGGTTGTTGTTGAACCGCGGTTGGTGGAGGAATGATCACGATCATTTTTCCGCGGTCGCAACTAGTTGATACTGCGGTTGTGGTTAGTAGATAGGTCCTGATCTTGGGTGAAGAGGAACACCGTGGGTGCGGTTTTGGCAACGGAGGGGAGATGTGGTTGCAGTGGGGAGCAACAGAGATGCGACCACAGAGGCAGGCCGAGATGGTGGAAGGAAGTCCAGACCGCGGGGAAGATCGCGATCTGGGTCGCGATTAGGTTAGGAGGAACCGCGGACAGCTGTGGAAGATAACCGCAGTCACGATATTTAGTAGATGGAACACGGGTGTTGTAGCCTCCAGCAAAGGAAAAGGGCCACGCGTGAGGGAAAAGGAGGAAGGGCCCTCGTTGACCAGCCAATGACCCGAGCTAAACAAAGCCCAAAATTGGGAAATGGACCAAAACTCGGGCCCAATGCTCAATTTGACCTGCCAAAAATGATGTAAAAATCTAATTAAATCTGTGATAATTCAATTAAGCTCAATTACTCACATAATAGAAGGCATAGGTAATAAAAGCTCATTAAAGAAGTTAAGCCGAGTCATCTCGCATATAAGAAGGTAGAGCTAGTAAAAGCGAATAATCAGGGCAAAATAGGGCCAAATGAGGCGATTAGACTCAGATGAATATGCATTCATCAAGTTCCTATGTGTGTGACCCTATAGTTATCTTATTACATTGGTAGTGAATGTTCATAACAAATTATGACATCACAAGCAATGAGCGGTTCCTAGTCACACATCATTGCTACCTAAGTAAATGGAAAGTTGGAGAACAACTTCAACCTACAATCTATGTATGGTGTCACAATATTTGTATAGTTCCTTTGTCACTGATATCTAGATTGAACTAGAGGCATGGATCAGTCATACTCATTATTATTCAATCTTATTTCTTGAACTAGAACAGACTGTCTGAGATATATGTAAGCTCAATATCACATATTGACTCACATGTGTGTGGCCACACTATTCTCAATCTATCTAATCAAGAGTCCTTGGATATCATACTCCCTTAGGAGGGACAAATCTCATCTCTATCATTCACAATCTATCCCCATGTGTCAAAGTCACCCAATCATCACCTTTTTAACAACCCCTATTTTAGGACTGTGTTTGATGATGTCAAAGTGTACCCAACGACATGTGATGAGTGAAATTATTTTAGGTCTAATAACCAAAACCACCACCATCACTTAGAGAGATGACTATGACTATCATGATGACGACATCCATTTGTCACTCTCACAGTGGGCATGTCCAATACACTATTCTACAACATGTATCTGTGTGATTGGTTTGATATCGTCAAATCATGACTAATGAGATTATGTCATCAACTAACTCACACTTTGATTTTATGTGTTATTTTTATCTATTTACCATCCACAATAACAACCGATCAAGGACATAATGAGAATGTATATACGCTTAACATCTATATGATCTCATCGTTCAGGTCCTCAAATTTGACTATTAGTGGCACATGATTCAGTACTATTAATTAGAAATGGGGCTAGTTCATCCGTGTGACATATGATCGTCTAAAATGGGTCAGATATGATCCATTTATGTGAAACCCAAATAATATCTTAAAAGTCATCATTATAACACAACAAGACTTCAATATGTAGTACCCTAGATTTCTACATATATCAAAGGGGAACCACATTTTTTAACACTAGTCGCACGTCCCCTGTAATACAATTTAAAGCCTCCAAAACAACTTTTCATTACACTTTTTATTATATAAAGAATCACAGTCATAGATGTATTTATCCAAGGCCTCCAACAATAACCCCTGTTGTACACTATTGAATCCTCTATCACGTCCACTATAAATGAAACATTCTCCTCTTCTTGCAAAAGGTAAATTCCAAGTATAATTTGTATGAAGAATGAGTGATTTACCCTTAACATAAAATCTTGATATAATTATATGAAACCAAGTAGAAATACCATTGACTTTCTTTTTTAACCTAAACAATTCCTCAAAGACACATGCCACCTTCACAGGAACAGGAAATCATTTCACATAATTTGCTCATTCTTTTGGGTAAGTAACACTTACTATGCACATCTATCATTTTTTCAAACAATTCTCTATGACATGCAAAGTCTAAAAATATCTAATATATTTCCTTTCATGACATCCCTTGCTAATTGGGAGGAGGTAACATGTAAACCATTGTGTTTTGGGGATCTTTGCTTGTCAATCTCCATAACCTACCATGTAGCCTCATTTTCAATGGTCTCCTTAATCATATCATTCTTCCTTTTCCTATAACCTAGTGAATTCCATACATAAACCTTTTTTTGCATCATCTTTGATGACAATTTGGTTGTATCACATATTCCTTGACATTTTCCACCCAAACAGCCCAAGATCCACCCATAATCTTCATTCTATATGTCACTGATTTATGTATCCTCACTTTGACATGAGTGTGAAGACACATCATAAACCTCTCCCGACGTTAGCTACTTAAACTTGATATCTCGTTCTAGTAGTGTATCTTTCATATTTTTTTCCCTCTCTACTACCATTAGTTCCTTGATTGAGTCTTTGTCATTATGGCCATCATAAAAGACATGTAACCTTCTCACCCTATATTCACAATACTTCACCTTCAGAAAAATACACTTTCTCTCCTCCTTGTGCCACATTTGCAATGCTTGGAGAGGCTTTAAGCCCCCCATTCTACTCTATCACCTTCCTTTCCTCCTCATATAAATGTCAAACTACAAGGATCTGAACCCAAAAATAACCTTCTTGATTCTTCTCATATGTATACCAAAGATAGAGATTGACCACAATCCAACTCCTTTGTCATCACCAAACGATCCTATAGGATAGATGATAACCTCCCATTTTGTGATGTTATCTTAGTAATTTTCCTCAGTTTTCCATACTCTTTCTTAGATAAATTAGAAAGAATCCTTAGTTTTCCTCCTCTACTACAAATATACCATTAGATTAACTTTTCTCCTTTTTATCCTTACAGAAAAATACAAAAAATCACAAAAGTTCCAAACGGTCCCGAGACCATTTGGAGACCAAACGGTCCCAAGACCGCATGGAGTCACACGGTCCCGAGACTGTATGAAGCCACACGGTCCCAAGACCGCATGAAGCCACACGGTCCCGAGACTGCATGAAGCCACACGATCCCGAGATCACACAAAACCAAATGATCATGAGACCGTGCAAAGCAAACGGTCCCGAGACCGCACAAAACCAAACGGTCCCAAGACCGTGCAAAGCAAAATGGTCCCGAGACCACATGGAGTTACACAGTCCCAAGACCGAATAAAGTCCAAGCGGTCTCAGAACCCAAACGGTTTCCAAGACCATTTGGGCCTAAACCGTTTGAACTTCACTTAAAGCCTATAAATAAGACCCAAAAGGGTCCTCACAAGAGATTAAGTTTCAAAGGTCCAGAGGCTGGCTCTGCTATTCTAGATTTGTCCCATCCTTCATCCACCGCCCCGAGGCTGCCAGTCTGAGATCAACACTCCATCCAGAAGCTGCTTGCTCTCTCATCGCCAAAGAAGGTGGGAAGAGGAAGATTCATCATCGAGGAACCTATGAAGTGTGAAGATCGTCTCTCTAGCTCCCCAAGGGGTTGACCTTCCTCCCTCCTTCATGGAGATGACGTTCTCTCTCTCTCTCTCTCTTCTTGCCTCCTTCTTTTTCCTTTCCATGAACAAGTAGTCTCATACATTGGGGTGCGGGGAGTAGCCCCGCTACCCATATTTTCATTTCATGCAATGTAATCCATAGTCTGCAATAGAGATATTCTTTCTTTTTAGTTCAACATCAATCACTTAATGAATGCTTATTGCTTGATCACCAACTTGTGTTACCTTTTATCTTTTAGTATGAATTGTCTACATTTATACTATTAGATTCGAATCTCAATTGAATGTTGGTTCTTGACGCATGTATCCACCATGCATCTGTTTCGGTATCTAGGAGTGTTTTTCAAGAAGTGGAGTAAACTCACTTCCATCGTTGTACTTTCATACTATGAAATGGAATCAGTTGACGTATGAAAGTACAACCTTGATAAGTCGAGGAACAAACTTTGCGAAGGGAATGATGTAAAGTAAGTGACCATTCACTCGGGATGGCTGGCATTGCAGCATTCCCACACCTCTAGTAGTTAGTTCTCCGAAAGGAGACTAAGTCTACAAAGATACTAATTGCTTAGACTCTTTTTGCAGGTTGTGTTTTTATGTTGTATGTTTTAATCCATGCGTAGTGGTGGTGAAAACCGATCACATCCTAGTGGTTTCTTAAAATTGTCTACAACCTTAAAATTTACTTGTTTTTGTTTTACTTGCAATTAGTTTAGAACAACCTGATCAACCCTTTGATTTAGATGCCAACTGTTAAGGAGTTAAGTGAAATTCTAACGTTTTCTATCTTGACAAGACCGTTGTCCCGTAGATTCGACCCTTAACTATACTACGATAAGAATTCCATGTACCCTAACATACATGGGTGGAGTTCTCAATCTAGTATAAGCAAGGCTAAACCTAAAGACTTACCATCTTTAGGATTTTTAGTGGTGCATGCAATTCCACGCGAGTGGAAGCTCCATCAAAAATTGGCATCGTTGCTGGGGATAGCAGAACGTTTTAATTTCATTTATCATCTTGCTAGTTGGTTAGGGTTTTACACTTTTCTTTAAACATTACTCCATATCTTTTTTATTTCATCACACCTTCCGCATCATCTAAAAAGTGTGTTTCTTCCTCTACTCAGGTAGAAGATGTGTATGCAACCATCGCATAATCTCGGATTCTCCCCTGATCCAGAGTATGACTCTGAGGTAGAGAGAAGCTTCCACTGCCGCATCAGACTTAACTGCCAAAGAGACAGACAAATGGCTGAACATCAACGCCAAGATGCGTTAGTAATGGAAAGGGTCAACGCTGCCATAGCCACTCAGAGAGCACAACTCATTGCTGACACTTGTGCTCAGATCCAAGCAGAAATCCGAGCTGAAGAACAGGCCCGCATCCGAGATGAAAACGAAGCAGCCAACCAAGCTACCCAGTTAGAGCTAAGAAACAAGCAATTAAGGGACTATGCCGTCCCCAAGAACTATGAAGATAATCATCCAGTCCGGCCACCAATCATCAACATACCCAATTTCGAAATTCGAACACAATGGATTCAAATCATGCATGGCATCTCATTCTCTGGTGATTCTGGAGATAACTGCATGGATCACTTGAAGAGATTCAAGGCACTTTGCCGACTTGTTCCACAAGATGGAGTTGCCTTTGACGCAATAATGCTACATCTTTTCCACTTCACTCTATCCAGAAGGGCTTTGAGTTGGTGCAACTCACTTGATAGGGAGCCAATCATCACCACCTGGGCTCCCTTGGAAGAAAAGTTCCTGGAAAAGTTTTTCCCTCCTTCTTTAACCTATGAAATTAGGGGGAAGATCAACCACTTCGCCCAACTTCCTAGAGAATCATTTGTAGAAGCATGGGAAAGATTCAAGGAGCTCCTAAGGAAGTGCCCTCATTACGGTATCTCCCAAAATCAATTAATAGAAACATTCTATAGGGGGGTAAGTGTTGATATCAAGAAATTTCCAGATTCCTCATCTGGAGGAAATTTATGAGGAAGAACTACGAGGATGCTTGGAAAATCGTTACACTTGGAGTTGAGAACCAATCCAATTGGGGACGATCATCCGCTAAGGGAGTCCTCAAAGTTTATAAGGCTGAGGAATAAATGGAAATGAAGGCTATTACTGAAGCTTTAAAAACCATAGCTCACAAACAGCATGCACTTGAAACTTCATTTGGAGAAAATGATAAGAAGAAAACCTCCCAAGTCCAACAAGTTAAAGCTTCTATAGGGACTTGTGAAGCCTGTCACACATCCGATCACCCTACATTGTCATGTGGCTTACTTTATAATGTAATGATGAATATGCAACCCCCACACCAGTAGTATGAACCAATCATCGAACACCCTGAAGATCAGATGCCCGAACAAGTTAATTCCATTCATTCCATACCGGGACAAGCTTACTATAATCCAAATCAACTAAGAAACCACCCCGGTTTTCAATATTGGAATCCTGCGGGGACTTCTAACTCGCAACATCAAACACAAGGCAGATCCTCCAATAGGTTGCCACCTGGATTTCAAAGTAACTTTAACCAAAATCAAGGGAACCTCAAAAATAATTTCCCAAGATCCCATTACCCTACAAATCGTTCCGCCTACTATCAATATACCCATCCTCCTCTACACCCACAATTGTACCCTCAGCTACAGCAACCGCAACAACCTCAGTTAACACCACCTCCACAACAACCACATCAAGGATAACAACAACTCACTCAGAAAAATGCCCCTTCCCAACCAACAAACGAGATGACTATGATCAGGCAGATGTTACAGTCACAACAAACCATGTTTGCCAATCAACAAGCTCAGCAGAAGGCTGTGGAAGCTCAACTAGAATAAATTACTGCCCAACTGAAGCCACCAGAAGGTACTTTTGCTGATCAGCCAGAGTCAAATCCTAGACACGATCAAAATAGACCAGAGCAATTGAATGCCGTAACTACAAGATCTGTTCGCGTATTTCATGACACTATGAGAATCGCTCATGATGATGATGATACACCTATATTTACTCCGAACACAAGCCCGAATCTAGGAATTGAGAAATCTGCAGAGATCGCAAAAGGCAAGGAAAAGGAACAAGCTCCCAAAGAGCCAGAAGTACCGCAATATAAACCTAGGATACCATATCCAGGAAGATTGAGAGAGACTAAAATGGACACTAGGTTCCAAAAATTGAAGGAGGTGATGAAGAAACTTTATATCGATATCCCTCTCCTCGATGCTCTCTCTGAAGTACCCTCTTGGGCTAAATATCTGAAAACTTTTCTATCAAGGAAATACATTACTGAAGAGTAAGAGACGGTCAAACTGGCTCAGACCACTTTTGATATTATTCTTAATAAGATGCCAAAGAAAAAGAAGGACCCTGGTTCTTTCGGTATTCAATGTTGTATTGGAAATGCTTCGAGCAAAAAGGGATTAGCTGACCTCGGGGCTAGCATATCTATTATTCCCTACTCCATGTGTAAAAGATTGGGCTTTACTGACTTGCTACCCACAATGATGACAATTCAGTTAGCTGATTCAACTATCACTGCACCCCTAGGAATTATTGAAGACATTCCAGTCAAGATAGGCAAGGATTCTTATGTCCCATGTGATTTTGTTATTATGGACATCAAGGAGGATCTAAGATACCCAATAATATTTGGCAGACCCTTCCTTGCCACAGCCAGGGCGCTCATTGATTTTGAAGCTGGCACGATCATTCTGAGACTGGGAAAAGAAGCAATTCAGTTCTGAGTCCTCAACAGCATGACAGGTCCCATCATTCAAGAGGAAGTTTTTCTCTTAGATGCAATATATCAAATGTCCCAATTGGAAATATCTGAACCACCTGATGAGTTAGAAAATGTCCTAATAAATCTTGAAGTCAAATTCTCAACCAACGAATTAGTTCAACAATGTTTGCAACACTTAGAGAAAGTTGAAGAAGCACCAACAACTACTTTTGAGGAGCTCAAATCTATCACTATTTTAGACACAATAGAAGCCCCTAAGGCTCCCGAGATGAAAACCCTACCAACAGGACTTAAGCACATCTTCCTGGACGAAGAAAAACTATGTTTAGTAATCATCAGTTCCACTCTAATGAAAGACCAGGAAGAAAGGCTTCTCGTTGAGTTGAAGAAACATAAGAAAGCCATTGGGTACAAAATAACTGACATGACAGGTGTAAACCCAGCCTTATGCATGCGTAGACTGCCCATGGTAAAAGAATTTAAGCCTTCAAGAGAGCACCAGAGAAAGTTGAACCCCAATCTTAAAGAGGTGGTTTGCTTGAGGTCCTCAAACTACTGAAAGCCGGTATTATCTACCCAATTTCATATTCCCAATGGGTCAGCCCTGTCCAAGTGGTACCCAAAAAGGGAGGAACTACTATCGTACTAAATCATAAAAATGAGCTAGTGCCCACAAGGACTGTTACAGGGTGGAGAATGTGTATCGACTACAGGAAACTAAACAAGGCAACACGAAAAGATCACTACCCTCTACCTTTTCTTGACGAAATCCTAGAATGCCTAGCCCATCAAAAGTTCTTCTATTATCTCGATGGTTATTCCAGGTTCTATCAAATTCCTATACACCCAGAAGACCAAGAAAAGAAACTTTTACTTGTCCCTTCAGGACCTACGCTCTCAGAAGAATGCCATTCGGGCTGTGCAACACACCTGCTACCTTCCAAAGGTGCATGTCTGCTATTTTTGTAGGGTTAACCGAGTCCATAATGGAAGTATTCATGTATGACTTTTCAGTTTACAGAGATTCCTTTGACAACTATCTACTCAACCTTGGACAAGTCTTACAAAGATGCGAGGAGACGAACCTTATCTTAAATTGAGAAAAATGCCATTTTATGGTAACTGAAGGTGTCATCCTCAGACATAGAGTGAGTGACAGAGGGATTGAGGTAGACAAGGCAAAAATGATGTCATCTCAAAACTGTTGCCACCAAAAGACATAAAAGGTGTATGAGCATTCTTGGATCATGCTTGGTTTTATTGAAGATTCATCAAAGATTTCTCGAAAGTAGCAAAACCCATGACCCAATTATTGACCAAGGACGCCGTTCAATTTTGACCAAGAATGTCTACAAATCTTCACAACCTTAAAGAACGCTCTAGTCTCTGTGCCTATTCTGAGAGCACCTAACTGATCGCAACCATTTGAAATAATGTGTGATGCCAGCAATTATGCTATAGGAGCAGTGTTAGGATAGAGAATTGACAAAAAGACTTATGTAATATACTATGCGTCCAAGACTCTTGATGAAGCGTAAAAGAACTACACCACTACAGAAAAGGAGTTCTTAGCAGTCATCTATGCATTTGAGAAATTCTGCTCCTACCTGATCAGATCAAAGGTCATAGTCTACACTGACCACTCTGCCATATGATATCTAATTCAGAAGCAAGACGCAAAACCCAGACTTATCTGTTGGGTGTTGATGCTTCAGGAATTTGATTTGGAAATCAAAGACAAAAGCGGAGTGGAAAACATCGTCGTTGATCATCTCAACCGCATTGAAGTCGAGGATGATGATAAAGTACCTATCCGAGACTCCCTCCCTGATGACCAGCTAATGAAAATTACCACCGGATTCCCCTAGTATGCCGACATAGTGAACTATCTAGCTACATGAATCATCCACCCTTCCACCTCTCACCACAACAAAAAGGAATTCCTCCACAATGTTAAACAATACTACTGGGACAAACCTTATCTCTTTTGCCTATGCGCAGACAGACTTTTCCGTCGCTGCCTACATGAAGAAGAGATTACTCTTGTCTAGAACATTGTCATTCCGGTCCCACTGGGGGACACATGAGTTAGAAAAATACCTCTGTGAAAGTTCTACAATCGGGTTTCTTTTGACCAACGATAGCAAGAGATTCCCACGATTTTGTAAAATCATGCAATAAATCTCAACTTTCTGGCGGTATAACTAAAAGGAATGAAATGCCCATTACTATGTGGAAAGAGATCAAACTTTTTGATGTATGGGGGATAGATTACATGGGTCCCTTCCCCTCTTCATATGGATTCTCTTACATACTGGATACTTTGGATTATGTCTTGAAATGGGTAGAAGCTATACCCACAGTTTCCAGCGATTCCAATCCAGTCATTAAGATTTTTAAAGATATCATTTTTCCCAGATTCGGAGTCCCCCGAACTGTCATATCCGACAGACGGACCCATTTTCTGGAACGAAGTTTCGAAGCCCTCTTAAAGAAATACGGAGTCAACCATAAAGTTTCCATGCCTTACCATCCACAAACTAGTGGTCAGGTTGAAGTTTCGAATAAACAACTGAAGGCAATCTTAAAGAAAACCGTCAATAGACACCGTACCGACTGGTCCACCAAGCTTCCCGATGCCCTTTGGGCTTACCGTATAGCTTATAAAACACTGATTGGAACAACCCCGTTCCGTCTGGTATATGGGAAATCATGTCATCTTCCAGTTGAACTGGAACATAAGGCTTGGTGGGCCATTAAACAATTGAATTTTGATTCCAAAAGCACCGGAGAAAACAGACAACTCCAGCTGCAAGAACTAGAGGAGCTCAGAATGACCACATATCAAAGTGCCAGGATTTACAAAGAACAAACCAAGATGTGGCATGACGGTCATCTAAAAATAAAAGACATCGCCATTGGAGACAAAGTCCTTCTTTTCAACTCCAGACTCAAAATGTTCCCCGAGAAACTTCGTACAAAGTGGTCCGAGTTTTTTACCATCAAGCACATATACCCGACTGGAGCCATCATAATTGTTGACGACAATGGAGGAGAAAGGACAGCCAATGGACATAGATTGAAAAAATACTATACTCCAGCAGACAAAATTCCGAGATAGACTATTGAGATCAGAGACCCCACAAGATCATCATAACAAAATAAAAACTTTGTCCAGCCAACGACGTAAAACCCAGGCACTGCTTGGGAGGCAACCCAAGATCTGAGTATCACCGTTTATCTTCTATTTTTGTTTTTGTTTCCTTTGGTTAACTTAGGTTTATCATCACTAATATGAAAATATAAAAATTCACATAAATAACTGATAAAAATATAGAAATCTAAAAATATAAATCTAAACCATCTTAAACGGTTTTGAGACCGTTTGGAGCCAAACGGTCTTGAAACCGTTTGGAGCCAAACGGTCTCGAAACCGTTTGGAGCCTAAACGATCTGAACCGTTTGACCCTGGGAATTTGTAAAGTCAACCCCCATATCCGATAAATATAACCCTACCCCCTATCCTTCTTCTTTATTTCGATTCTCAAACCCTCTAAACCCTTGCGAGTAGTGTTTCATTTCCTCTGCTCTCGCTCCCGTGCAATGCGCGCCTCTGGTTCTCTCCGCCACCATCACTGACGCTTCCACGTGTCTTCACGACCTCCGCACCATCATTTCTGACATTTGTTGCCTCACCATCATCATCATCACCCGTGCAGCAAGGTAGACCTCTGCCACAACCACCACCGGCACCTCTGTCATTACGCCACTCTCCGTTTTTACCGTCGTCGATGCCTACGCCACCAACACGCTTCTCTTTTCTGACGACGCATGTGTCGTCGTCCACCTTTTCCACCGGTTCTACCACCATCCTCTGCACCCTCGACGTTCCACATTCCAAACGATCTTGAAACCATTTGGAGCCAAACGGTCTTAAAATCATTTTGGAGCCAAACGGTCCTGATACCGTTTGGAGCCAAACAGTCTTAAAACCGTTTGGTCTTACAAACCGCTTGAATTCTGCTAAAACCTAAAAACATTAACACTTACCTAACGTAAAATATACTTGATATCTTTGTAAATCCAAACCATCTTAACACATGATTTTATGCAAAACTTTTCAGATATGACCGGAACCGCCGACGACCCGCACTGGACAATGGCGCAACTGATAGACAACAACGCCAGGCTCCAGAAGATCGTAGATACCTATGAAAAGACTAAACAGATCCCACCAAAGGTCAACATCATAGTGGTCATTTGTGAAATTAACCGCATCAACCGATGTCTTGCCGAGGAGCCTGAAGAAGAAGTGGAAGAAATCTCTTCCAGTGATGCAAGCTCCGAATACGAGCCAAACTCTGAGGATGAATCCCCAACCGAAAGGTCCAAGGGGAAACGAAAGGTCCAGGAAACTGCAACCGAACAACCCACAAAAAATGGGCAAGAAAATAGGTCCGCCCTGCCACTGCTAGGAAACAAACCCTAGAAGGATATATCCCATCAACCACTACCACCACCCCCACTAACACTCCTGCAACCACCACTACCCCTGTCTTCTCCATCATCATCACCACCACACCACCACCAGAAAACCTTTTCATCCACACCATCCCATCCATCGACAAAACTTTAAAACCAACAAAGTACGTTTGCTCAAGCGTGCTAATGAAGATGGGGATATATGACCGAATCCTCACCCTGCTCGATAACGCAAATCTCTCAAGACTATGCTTTGTCCCCGAGATCTCATACGTCGAGCCCACAATAGAATTCTTCGCACATCTCAAAAAAGAATCTGTGGACATTTTGGACTGAGCAAGGGACGGAGGTGACCGCAGGCTGGTCACCAAACTTTTTGGTCATAAAGTTATCATAATAGAAAATTTATTGATTGAAATCTTCATAGACAACCAGGAGTAGCTAAAAAAGGCCAAAGCTGTTAGTACGAAGAGCTCCCAGTTCAATAGACACAACTTTTGGAAATCCCTAACATGGATCCCAAATTATGAGGCGAAGACCTGTAAGGCCTCCAACATTGATTCTAGGTTAGTGCGCACGCTTCACAAAATTTGCACCAGTGTGCTCTTCCCCAGAACAAAGGGCGGGAATGTTATCACCACTGATCTTTTTATTCTGTGGTTCATCCTACATGGGAATCCGGTCAACATTGGATGACACATGATACAAAAGTTTTCAGCATACGCCCTAGGGAAAGAAATCTGTATGGGCAGATACATAACTTCCATTCTTAAATACCTCAGGATGGAAAGATTACTCCCTCGGTGCACGCAGATCAAGGGTGACATCCTCACTAACGAGCAAACTTTGAAGAACTCTTACATTATCAAAGAAAAGGATGCAAAATTACACTACATCTTCTGCCCTACAGTAAGATCCTCCGGAACTCTGCTACCACTTCCAGAGCTAGCGGATTATGACAAGGAAAAATTACTCTTTACTGATGAAGAGCTTACCAAAATCCTAGCTTCGGTCAAAGTACAAGAGAAGAAGATCAAAGCGGGCCAGAAAGAGCTTAGTATTACTGCCCCAGTAGCTAGGATAACAAAAATACCAGTAAAACGACCATCTAAGGCACGTTTACAACCACAAAAGCTGTCGGGGACGTCGGCATCAAAGCTAAATCTAGAGATAGATCACCCCCACACCGAGGACCTTATCAATACCTCATCTTTAGACTCATTCATCATAAACCTAACTGATGAACTTGCCACCACTACCACTCCTACAACACTACCATCCTCTACCATCCAACCACCTACCACCCTCCCACCTTTCTCCACAACAATCCCAACAACAATTCCTTTACCCACATCCACACCTCCACCCACATCTTCCACCTCAACCTTTTTCTCTTTGGGTATCCCATTCTCCATTCCAACACCTGACTTCACCTCCTATGCTCCCATCTCCACCCTATTCCCCTCATCATTTTTAGTCCCACCATTCTCACCGGGAATGTCACCATTTTTTTCCGCCACCACCTCGACACCGCTGGTGACTCCATCTACAATCACCATGCAGGTTGTGGGACCATCAACAATGTCTCTTTTTTAAGACACTTCCACCCTTCCATCTCGACCCCACCCACCCCACCCTTCCGCATCTGGGGTCCCTTTTTAAAACATCTGGGGTCAATTCGACGCTATCCGAAACCTCCTCACCGACCCTTCTAATATTTTACAATCTTTTTTTTCTTGTGTGCAGGGTCTAACTACACAGGTCACCATGATTGATGAGAAAAATCGTGCCCTGCCAGGCATCCTCTCAAGCATCCACCAACAACAAAAAGCAGCGGCCATGAAAGTCGAACGCATCGACGACCGCCTGCAACAACTGCCACAGTTGGTGCTTGAAGTGAAAAGCCAGTAAGGTGATCTGGTCAAGCAAGTCAACATGATTTATGCGCACAATCAACCATTGTTAGAAACTCTGTGTGAGCTTATGTAGCAACAAACTGCTTTAATCACACGCTTGGATGACATCAACACCACCCTCACACAACTCAACAACCGCCAAGAGGAGTCGTCCAACTAAGAACTCAAGTGACAGACCTCTCTGCATAACTCCTCTCCGCCGAGGCTCGTTATTTAGATCTCAAAGAAACCCACGACGCACTGATTGAAACACACGGGCACGTGCAAGTGGCTTTCGATGAACTACAAGCACTCCACCGACAGTGCAAGAAGCCTCCACCAAAGAAGACAACAGATAAGGCGGTGAACGACGAAGAAGATGAAGAAGAAAATGAAGATGAGGATTTTGACTCCTCGGCTGACTCCAACAATAGCACCTCCTCAGACGATAAATCTGACGACCCAGACAATGCTGGGGAGGGCCCCAGCCGAGGAGTTGCACCAAAACAGCAGAAAGATCACCACAAAGGTGATAAAGATCCCAAATCCCCTACTCACAATGACAACGTTAATATGTCATATGGGGATCAATTTCTTGACTATTCTGTAATGGGACCTCTGGGGGAAACGGCCAAAGAAGCAGCCTTTGCTAAGTTCCACGAATGTTTATTCGGAACCAACACGAGTCAACAATAAGCAACACCAGCTCAACATTTCTCTGCACCAGAGCAATTGGTGCCCTTACCCCCGTAACAAGAAGAGTTAGAAAGAGTCAATTTAGATATAGATGAAGATCTCGAATTTGCTTCTAATTCAGATAACGAAAAAGTTCTGCAACACTACATAGATGATTTGGAGCAGACTTCTTCCCACCTTCCGTAAGAGCTTCCCCTGCCGCCACCTCTACCTCACAAGATGCACGATCTAGACATGGCGGCCATCTCTACTCGAGATGCTCAAGATATCTTCATCTTAAACACTATCGTAGATGATGCCAAAGAAGGGGGTGATGTTATCTACCATAATACAAAGACCCAACGCAAGTTGACACATGAAGACTTCCGCACCATCCTTCGACCACAGTCATCGGTGAAGATGGAAATCTTCCTTGTCCTCCTTGCCAATTCTATCAAAATCTATAGAAGCTCTAAACATATGCAACCAATACTTAACGCTTCACCTACTCTGGCAATGAGTCTTCTATATAAAGATTTACAAAACAAATCTATCGAATGATTGCAGAGGGGGATTGCCATAAAAGTACGCTATATTACCGTGACCTTTCAAGTTTCTGGCGACTGGATGCTAATGACCGTGGACACTGTGACTAGAGACACCAAGGTGTAAAATTTTTGCGCCAGTCAACTCAAGGCCGGAATAATTAATTTTGTTGTTATTGAAGCCGGGGAGGCCAGATGCATCCCTTTCCATCTTTTGAAATTGATCTGGGATGCAAGCCCATCCCTCCACCAGGGTTGGAGCCAACCCTGGTTCAAGATAATAAACCCACAAGTCCAAACATAAGAAATATCTAGGGATTTCACTTTCTATACTATACGCCACATCCAAGCACTCAATCAACAAATCCCTTTCACTGAGCTAGCCACAGAGGATTTTCATTCTTTACGAGGTCGTTATGACATGGAGCTAATATGTGACAGAAGGTTCTTCAAGGACACAACTATAGCGCCTAACGACGTTCCTCGCTACCTCTACTCAGCCATCCAACGTCCTCAAAAATAGCCATTTTGGCAAACAATAAAGGAGTTGGAGAAAAAACAGCCCGCCAGGGTCCCCGAGAAGAAACAATGGGACCCTTACTCTTTTGATTTGGCAGATGATACAGGGGACACCGAGTTGCTAACCGGGGCTACCATCAACAGACCACCTTCATAAAAGGTCCCCATATCTGCCATTACACCGACGTTCCCTAATTTTGATCTCAGCACCTGCAAAAGTCTTTCTGACAATGAACTTCAGCTCATCATGTCAAGGCTTTACGCTGAAAAATATGATCTCAGTTTTATAGCTGGAGATATTCTGGTTATGGCAGATGCTCTACGTGAAACTGTATAGATCAAAGGGTCTCTATCTGTGAGTTTGATGGCCGCATATGAATATCTTCTCGGACAGAATCACCCTACGATCTATATGGCATCAACATATATGAAGGATGATCTCCTAAAGCTAAAGAACTTCGGAACAACTGAGACACTCATTTCCTTCCTCCAACATACAACTCTGAAGTTTATCATGCTTCCCTTCCTTCATTCAGAGCACTAGATGTTGCTAGCAACAAATCTTCATGACAAAACAACAACCATATACAATAGTTTCGACAGCCACTACAATCCAGATCAACAACAGTATACTACAACACCAAGAACGCCCACAGAGGAGGTGGAGAAGGAGTGTGCTGACCAACTACACAACCTTCTCAGCAAGCACACATGTGCATACAGTAAAGAACACTTTCATCACCCTGCCTTCAGTCACAAATGTCCCCAGCAGCTTCGCAAGTCAAATGACTGTGGTTTCCGCATCCTCTACTGGATTTGCACCATCATGGCCCTTGGAAGACCAGTAGAGGACATGACATACGTGGATTACCACGCGTTACGTGGAATGTTTGCCGCTAACCTTCTTCACACACATGGCGTTAATAAAGGACTAACATAAGTCTGATGCCCTTGTCCTTGTACTTCTCAACCTATCACTTTGAAACTCTGAGGACAGAGTGAGTGATAAGTTAGGGGGAGTACACTGGACAAGGGCGAGGTATCATTTTTAAATCCTTCCCTCTCTACTTTCTTTTTCAATTTTGTACAATTTTTTTAGCTTTCTTTGCACTTTTAGATTTTGTTTTAAGTAATTCCCCCGTTAAAATAAACCCTGCACATAAGAATAACATCCCTCTTGGAAAAAGTCATCCCCATCTAACTTTAGAATCTAGTTAGTCCTCAAGAGAAATAACAAGAATAGCATATAGACATGTAATGGCCAATTAATAAATTATCTTCACACTAGATTTTCATGCTTTTGCTTCAAATATACATCTGACTCTCCACAAGTTAACATCAGGGCTGAAACAAGCCAAACACTCTCAAGGATGAGAGGGATATCATGTGACATCCAAATCAAGAAGCCTCGCAAGTGGACCACTAAGTAGAAACCAAATAAGTGCATGTCAAGAAACTCTAATAACAGATTTCTTCTCTTCAAAATAAAAGAGGCTTGGCCACCCAACCAAAACCCCTAAAAATTCCAAATCCTAAGCCTGTGAGTTTACGAACAAAATCTAGAGTGTTGAATAAAAATATGAGAGTTGTGCCACGCATAAGGATCTATATGAAGAGCCAATAAAGGTCTCACCCAGCTGGTACATTCAACTACCCTCACAAAGGCAGATGTGTCATGCCCGATAGTGAAACCTTAAGGTATCCAAATATATGAAAGGCCGATAAAGGACTCACCCAGCCGGTACATTCAGCTGCCCTCACAAAGGCAGATGTATCGTGCCCAATAGTGAGACCATAAACGCACAGATAAACCCTCCCCCACTTGAAGGGGGAGTCACACAACAAGCCTTTAGCCAACCGTCATACCCACTCTAGCTTCCGACAGGATTTTCAAATAAGTATAAAACTGATTAGAGTCGATGACATGCACAGAATAAAAAGGTGGTCCCGATGCAGGCTACGAGATATGGAAGAAACCTGAGATCCAAGCAACTCTCAACACCTAAAAGAGTTAAGGAAATAAAAAGCTCTGATACAACCTTAGGAGATCTCTGGTTTAGATTTGAAGCGAGAGTATGGAAATCTCAACTAAATAAAATCGCCTCGCCACTACATACCTCAGCTTTATCTAACTTGATGACAAGCTAGACTCTAAGTTAGGGGGGTGATAACCTCCCATTTTGTGATATTATCTTAGTAATTTTCCTCAGTTTTCCATACTCTTTCTCAGATAAATTAGATAGAATCCTTAGTTTTCCTCCTTTACTGCAAATATACCATTAGATTAACTTTTCTCCTTTTTATCCTTCCAGAAAAATACAAAAAAAAAAATCAAAAAAGTTCCAAATGGTCGTGAGACCATTTGGAGACCAAACGATCCCAAGACCGCATGGGGTCACACAGTCCTGAGACCACATGAAGCCACACGGTTCTGAGACCGCATGAAACCACACGGTCCCGAGACCGCATGAAGCCACACGATCCTGAGACCGCACAAAACCAAATGATCCTGAGACCGTGCAAAGCCAAATGGTCCTGAGACTGCACAAAACCAAATGGTCCCGAGACCGTGCAAAGCAAAACGGTCCCGAGAGAGCATGGAGTTACATGGTCCCAAGACGTAATAAAGTCCAAACAGTCTCAGAACCCAAATGGTTTCCAAGACCGTTTGGGCCTAAACTGTTTGAACTTCACTTAAAGCCTATAAATAAGACCCAAAAGGGTCCTCACAAGAGATCACGTTTCAGAGGTCCAGGGGTTGCCTCTGCTGCTCCAGAGCCGTCCCATCCTTCATCCACCACCCCGAGGCTGCCAGTTTGAGATCCACACTCCATCCAGAAGCTGCTTGCTCTCTCATCGCCAAAGAAGGTGGGAAGAGGAAGATTCATCATCGAGCAACCTGCGAAGTGTGAAGATCGTCTCTCTCTCTCTCCAAGGGGTTGACCTTCCTCCCTCCTTCATGGAGATGATGTTCGCTCTCTCTCTCTCTCTCTTCTTTCCTCCTTCTTTATCCTTTCCATGAGCGAGTAGTCTCATACACTGGGGTGCGGGGAGTAGCCCCGCTACCCATATTTCATTTCATGCAATGTAATCCATAGTCTACAATAGAGATATTCTTTCTTTTCAGTTCAACATCAATAGCTTAATGAATGCTTGTTGCTTGATCACCAACTTGTATTACCTTTTATCTTTTAGTATGAATTGTCTACGTTTATACTATTAGATTCGAATCTCGATTGAATGTTAGTTCTTGACGCATGTATCCACCAAGCATCTATTTCGGTATCTAGGAGTGTTTTTCAAGAAGTGGGGTAAACTCATTTCCGTCGTTGTACTTTCATACTATGAAATGGAATCAGTTGACGTATGAAAATACAACCTTGATAAGTCGAGGAACACACTTTGCGAACAGAATGATGTAAAGTAAGTGACCATTCGTTCGGGGATGGCTGGCATTGCAACATTCCCACACCTCTAGTAGTTAGTTCTCCGAAAGGAGACTAAGTCTACAAAGATATTAACTATTTAGACTCTTTTTGTAGGTTGTGTTTTTATGTTGTGTGTTTTGATCCATGCGTAGTGGTGGTGAAAACCAATCACATCCTAGTGGTTTCTTAACATTGTCTACAACCTTAAAATTTACTTGTTTTTGTTTTACTTGCACTTAGTTTAGAACAACCTGATCAACCCTTTGATTTAGATGCCAACTATTAAGGAGTTAAGTGAAATTCTAACGTTTTCTATCTTGACAAGACCATTGTCCCTTGGATTCGGCCCTTAACTATACTACGATAAGACTTCCACGTACCCTAACATACGTGGGTGGAGTTCTCAATCTAGTATAAGCAAGGCTAAACCTAAAGACTTACCATCTTTAGGATTTTTAGTGGTGCATGCAATTCCACGCGAGTGGAAGCTCCATCAATAGACTTGATGAAACTAATATATATTCTCCCCCATATCTTAGGAAAATTCTCATATATATGTCAACCCAAGTATAAGCAAGCCCTCTAACTTCACACTTTTGCTTTTCCAAATATTGCCACATTCATGGGAACTCTCTCATTTATCTTGAACAAGCTTGCTCCCCCGACAAATATCCTCTGACCCCACCTCACCACCTTCTCTACATTTCTTCTATCTGGGTTCAAATGTATTGCCACCAACCAAAGTGCACCAGGCACCATGCTTGTTGTATCCATCATCAAGGAAGATCCCTTTAGATACACACCAAGTCTTACAACTTATATGTCATGGGGGGTGGAGTCAGGGGGCACTAGTACATAACCTGCCTTTAGTGTCGGTTATTTAAGGAATTTAGTGTCAGTTTTTAAGAAACACCTATGTGGGCGCCGCTAAAAGCCCAACTGTTACGCGTCGGTTCTCAAACCGATACCACAACCTTCGCACACCACCAAAAACACGCCAGTAGGGGGTATAGGCATCGATTATCAGTTTAGAAACCGACGCCATCTCACCTGCCACCGTGTGTCTGGCCTCATTAGGGAAATCAACGTCGGTTACTAGTATGGCAACCGAAACTATAACCATATATCATCGGTTTTATACAGATATCTGACACCTATTTTATGTCTGGTCCGCTACCACGACCGTGCTGGCCAGCATGGCCGTGGTGTCTGGCCTCATTAGGGAAATCGACGTCGGTTACTAGTATGGAAACCGATAGTGTAACTGTATGCCATCGGTTTTATTCAAATAACCGACGCCTATGTTTTGATTTTTTTTTTCTGATCAGTCTGCAGACCTGCTGTGGCTGGTTATTGGATGAGAAACCTGCAGGTTTTACGAGATCCATTGATATCAGCCAACAACAGGCCACAAACCTGCAAAATTAACATGATGGACAATATTATATATGTGATTCACACTCATATATAAGAACATTTAATTCATATTATTTTTTCATCACACGCCTGTAGAAACCAGTAGCAACCTGTAGTTCCATTTATTTCATCTCTTTTCACATTCAGACACATGTAGAAACATTCGTGTATTGATGATTTTCACACACATATGAAAATTCATAAAAATTCATTCACATTCACACAAAATTAATTATGAGAACAAAGTTATTCTTTATTCATCATTGTCATCATTGTCATCAAAATCATATTGAAAAATTCCCACTCTTTGCAGGGCTTTTGCCCAATCTTCTCTTACAGCATCTAATTCATCTCTCGTATACGGAGCATGTACATCAAAACACTTTGCACCTGTGTTGATGTCCTCAGTTTTAAAGACCTACAAAGAGAATGACGTACATACATAATTATAATAATATATAGTAAGATTCATATATTTCATATTATCTAACGAAACTATGTATAATATATACCTATTGTATGTTATTGATTTCCAATACATCATGTTTGATGATTAGGCCCATAAATTTTATCACATAGTAGGCACATGCCCAGCCGTTCTCTTGTGTAGCACACTATAAATTGAAACATAAAAAATATTCAAAAATACAAATAAGCACAGTTCACATAAATAATATATACATTGGATTCAGGAAATTACTTTCACATTCTCCCAAATGAGTATCAGATTTTTTTTTCCTTGGGACCTTTCCTCCAATTTTTTTACTCTTATAAAGCCCTATATATGTTAATGTAACACATTAAATTGCATAATTAAATAGTAATGTAGTAACAGATATTAACAGATATAAAAACATAAAATATTTCTCACGAGAATAATGGCCATTTAATTGCGCGTCCATATAATACATCCAACTCACTCCCCGCAGGATCAAGATAATAGACGGTGAATGTCTTGGGGACAATAACTAATAACTCCCAATGCTTAGAACTATAGGTAAGAAAGTAGAAAATTAATAACTCAATATCCGCAATAAAAATGTAATTTTCTTAAGTCCAAATTACAAGCAAAGTAAACTTACTCGACATTGAATGGAGCTATTATCACTGTCTTATTATTTTTTACCAAAATATTCAAAAGCATCACAGCAATATGAAGTAACTGAAGAAGAGTCTGTAACTATAAGACTAATCAAAGATGGAACCAAAAATCCCACATGGGAAAACCCAAAATTTGTACATGTCTTGTATAAGTGGCTGCAAAACATGTATTACTTATGCATTAATATATAAGAAACCAGATTGTTGTATATAAAACAAGGTATATGGATGTATAAACCAGAGTGTCGTATGCATTAATCTCACCATATCCACAACTCTATCATAGATGTGTTCAGCTATTCATAACTAAACAACTCCAAAATATCTTGTATAAATATGTTGTTTCTGAATGTTTGACCTGCATAAATATGTATCGAGAACTTCTATTACGTATGCATTAATAGGTATGCTAAACTTTTATAAATAGATTATTATCGTATGATTTACCTACAACATTCTCTGGAATAGTAACATTTATAGGGAAATTTGGATTATGTTCGCTGATCCATACTGCCACACTCCTACAATTAGGACCTATCGAGGCGTGTAGGTTCCCTGGAAGCCAACTTGGTAGTCGAGGAGGTGGAGGCCGAGATGTAGCGGGTCTCATCTTTTTGACATGTATATATAATTTCATATCAATTGACTCATATATATATACACACTAAAAAATTAAAGTAATGAAAATTTATCATACAATATCAGTGTAGAGGACATCTGCTTCGGGCCACAGTATCACTCTGCCTACTGCCTCACCAAGTGTTTCAGCAACTGGGTGTGCATGAGGCAGTGCAAGATTCGTCCAGCTAGTGAGTATATGTATGGGGCTCACACGTACCATGCCATCTGGTACTGGACTCCCATGAAACATGCACCCTTTAAGGGGTGGGTAAGCTGATGCATCTGCAATGATACATCCTTCACTTTGTATTCGGCATGGCTTCAACCCCTATAAATTTACGTAAAGAATGTTATATGCATATATACACAAACATATCATCTTGAAAAGACTAGCTATTATATATGCCATAAAAATACTTATAGAGGACGTGCTAGGTGGGTCTATAGGATTACTCCCAAGCTCTGCAGTACGAGGAGTAGGAGAAGAGAGGTTCGCCACAAGTACTGTCTGAGTGGCAGTCTGAGACGCCTGCCACTTATTAAATGCTTCCTGGAGTCTTTTATCAACTACTTCCTCGACTCTCCTATCAATTAAGGAATCTACCTATACATGGATAAAAGAAATGCTAGTTTCTGATTATTGAATTCCCTTTCGCAATAACGTTCTAAAATAAGAATAAGTTACCTCAGCTTGTGAAAGTCCCACTTTTGGGACAAGTTTACGCTGGGATGGCCCAAAGAATGCTTTGATGCCCACACCAGTGCCTGCACCCCTTACACGTCCAGGATGCTCTGGTTTACCCAGAGCAACTGTCAGTTCATCCCCTGTGCCCTGAGGGATGAACTTGCCTTCCTTCCTCTGCTCGTGCAGCTCCCGCTAAGCACCATCAACAAAAATTTGTAAATAAACATAACAATAATCAATATCGATAGATTTCTCTAAGAGTTTGATTTTTACCATTTTTGCAGCCGCCTCAGCGGTTACGAGCTTCAGTATCTCTCCCTTCTTATTTTGCCTCCCAGCTATCTACATAACATGATGAGGCAGAGGTGCAGGAGCAGTAGTACAGAACTCTACAGTCTCCTGAGTAGCAGTAGGCTGAGTTGACTCGGCCTGTAGTCTTTGGCGAACGCCTGCATATCCTCTTGGACCCATTGTGTGGTCATGCACATTCAGTGCACGCCTTGCTCGTTGAGCATCGCTGATAGCCTAGTTCGTTAGCACATTAATTTGGTTAGTAACACTAAAGGTTAATCTTGAATAGGTGAATAAATAAAAATATATATTAATTAAATTGGGAGTGGCGCTTAATACCTTGAATTCATCTATTTTTCTTTGGATAACAAACTCCTCCCATTCTTTGGGGTCCAAGTAGTTCCATTGCTGTGTGGCGTCCTTCTTCCTATATTTATTTTTCAAAGAGAATACAAATAAAAATTATTAGTGTAGAGTTAGTGAAATAATACTGATCAATGTCTAGAATTGGAATCAATCAAGAACCTATTCTCAACATCACGCATGTAATCTCGGGTGAGATTGGTCCTATAGTTCCTTAGGACCCTCCCACAATGTTGCATCACACATTTACGATGCAGCTTTTCATCCAGATCAAATATGCTCTGCAAATTAAATAGAATTGGTATTAACTAGTATCCTAAAAATTAGTAATCTACACAAATAGAATTACAAATAATAATAACTCACGCATAGTTCCTTCCATATGTGGTCTTTCTTCCCCTTAGGAACTCTATGCCATGATTCTAGGATAGGACTGTAATGACTGCGAGTAAGAACCCCAAGATATGAAACAAATGAGTTGTGGTTGACTCCATATGGATTTCTTGCCTGATCGAAATCCACAGCCAATTTGGGTCCATTGCCCCTTTGCTATATTAACTTTTTCATCATTGTGATGCCCCTTACTTTCTCAATTTTCTTTTACTGCTCATCAAGTGTTGTAATTTCTTCAGGGGGTACATCACCAACCTAAAATTTGATAAAAAAACACACTTACATAATATAATTATAAATGAACATATAGATAGAAACCTCAGGGATATATTCTTAAAACTTACATTGTCAGGAGGTGCAAACATTTCCTCACCCTCACGATGATCATCAGCACGGTCCTAATCAGCCATCTGAAAGTTCACATTCAAATTATAAATTTCACATTATAAAGTCACACTAATTGTAAAGTTCACATTGTAAAGTACACATTCATAGGGGTGCAACGATTGCGAATGGACATCCCATGTTCTATCATTATTATATATAATAAATGTGTACCACCTATCCCATTCTTGAACACATAATCTCACTGGTAAGTGTATAATGTGTATTGGGTTTTAAGAAAAGTTCGGCAGCATTTCCTCGCTGTTATCGAAGTACATATGTACTTAGAGAACAAACGGCGAAATGCTACCGAAATTTTCTTGAAAATCTAATACACATTATACACTTACATCCTAAGTGAGATTAGGTGTTCAAGAACAGTCACAAACTAGGGACTATCCAAGATTTACTCCTAATGAGTAAATCTTGGACGGGTTTCTAGGCCAACAAATTCATGTGTTGTCATTCTTATATATAATAAATGTGTATAAACTACAGGCAACATGGTTAATCCTAATCTATAGAGCATTATTAAATAATAAATCAAGAAATCAATAGTTTCAAACATGCAATAATTCACAATGCAATGTTATAAACTACAGGAAACATGGTTAATCCCCACACTCTAGTAGACAGACTAACGATTGGTTTAATAACCCTATTTCTGCATGTACGTACATGATTATCAACTTTAAAATCCTATAATTCATTGAAATCATTCTAATTCAATTTAATATGTTGGGATCGCATAATTACATACTGGAGTGATCTGAACAAGATAGCCATGAATAAGTTAAAGAGACAGGTGGAGAGCCACAATAAGATTGGGTGTCTAATAAACAAGAAGGAAGTGCACCTCAAATAATGTTGTTCAAATAAATAAATCGCATAGCAACTCTAAACCTCAATAACATTGAAGGAAAATTGCACACTGGCACATCCATAGGATTCTTCAACCGTTCCACTCTTCCGAGCGTCATCAATCATGTCCTCTGATTGATTTTGGATTGGAGGGGATACAGGAAAAGCAAGAATAGGGGGGAAGATTAGGGGAAAACCTGATAATAGCAGCTAGAGGAAGGGAGCGATGGCTGATCAAGCTGCTTCCTACTTGTGCTGGTCCAACGGCAGGGGCGGGAGCGGCAGCGACGCCTGAGAAGAGGAGCAACAATAGGTGTCCAAGTATTGCAAATGTGGTGCCTGTGAGAAGAGGGAAGCATCCAGGCAGTGGGCGGACGGTTGGTCGTCGAGCAGAAGGGCTCCGGGCAGAGAGCTGGTCGCCGGCGTCAGGCAGAAGGTCGTCGGGCACCTGGTCTCCAATGCGCGGCACGGTCGTCAGCAGGTGCGGTCGTCGACAGGCGGGGCAGCAGGCAAGAGCTGTGGTCGGAGCGGAGCAGTGATGGAGAGTAGAGCTAGCAGTAGAGGTGCGGTGGCATATCAGTGGCGGCGAGTGGTGGCAGTGTCGGTGACCAAAGCACGGCCAGCAAACGGCGGGGAGGCAGAGGCAGAGGCAGTGGCAGAGCAGCAGTGAGTGGCGGTGGAGTAGAAAAATCGTCGGAGACCGGCAAATCTTCAGCGGAAATGAATGAAACAGAAGGGGAACAGTCTACCTCGCGCTGTTAAGTTAACAATAGGTGTCCGTTATTAACAACAACTAACAATAAACACTATACGTGTCAGTTTGCAACAACACACCGACACTAAAGGGAGGTGAAAATTTTCACGGTTATGCACGCGAAAACACAATGGCGTCAGTTATTGTCACAAAACCGATGATAAAAATTGGTCAAATTTCTCTCGCAGAAAACCTTTAGTCGTCGGTTTTTGTTTTTAAAACTGACGATGTATGTTCATTTTTGGAGGTAATTTTTTTCACTGGAAATTTTGGTTTTGGCGGTTACTTTTAGGCGTCGGTTTATTATTAAGGAACCAACACTGAATAAAAGCGATACCCGTGTCTGGTCGCCCTTTACAGATTGTTGTCGGTTTATTTTATAAACTGATGCTATATTTTTTAGGTGTCGGTGTATTATTACAACCGACACCGTTAAAAGTGACGTTATAAGCCATTTCTATAGTAGTGGGGCAAACATTGGCCATGCCCCCCCAATGAAGATGAAAATTGTGAATATTTAATATATATGTATATGCTTATAAGTGAGTATTATAATATATAAGGTAGAATGACCAAAGACATGAATCATTAGTGGAAGTGGTCGACTGCTTGTACCTGAACATGGAAGTCGCATTAAACATGAATCTGTGCATTTGTATTATATTTTCATATACTTTTCACAGTATTTGTATACATATTGTTTATATATATAAAGAAATGATGTATACTGAAAATAAAGCAACACTGACTCAATCTTTGGTTGTCAATAGGTAGATCTACATGTTAGTAGTTTGATTCTTGATCTTAGCCATTATTTTTCTTCATACAATGTGCCCCACTACTATCAACTCCTAGCTTCACCGTTGCATGTCGCGTAGATAAATGACAACCATGCCATATGCCCCACTGAATAACCTTCACCTCTGTATGTTAGCTCAATTCATCATTTTCCATACAATATAAATCCATCACCAAATATCCCTAAACTCTTTCCGCATCTACCTCATTTTTCCAGATATTTCCATGAGTGAAGTTTATATACCTCAGCTTTAAATTTGAAAAATTCTAGCCATAGTCAGTTACCCACCCGCTGGCATACCTGTAGAATGGGCAGGGTAAGACCATTGACCTCAGTTTTGGGGTAACCCTTAATAATGTGCTTAGAATCTCTTTCTCTAATCTTTTGATATGTAATTAGGGCTTGTGGAGAGCTTAAGATTCAAGATTGAGTTTGTTTGGATGAAGTTTGAGCTTTATGTGCTAGTTTGGTGAAAATTGTAATTTACCCTTTATAGGGGTTGATGTGTAATTTGCCACTTCTAGAGTGTACCCTCTCTTTCTTGAGATCATCTAGAGGAAAGAGAAAGAGTATTCATCCTTGTATAAGACTTGGTTGAGGAGTATCACCCAAGGTGGTGATTAGGGTAGATGTGAGTGTTGAGTTCCTTGACCATTATGTTGTCTCGACCTTGGTTCGTGACCAAGGTAGGTTGTTGAGGGTGTTATGGTCAAGACACCACCTCTAGGTGTATGGGTTGCAACCTAGGTATTTTAGTGTGGTCTTGGGTTGAGATGGTTGACCTAGCTTGGGTTGTCTCGACCTAGGGTTTGTGGAGATTCTTTGTCTCGACCAAGAGGAGATGGTGATGGGGGTGTCACGACCATGGATGGTGCAGCCTAGGAGGGTCACAACCTTGACCATATGGGAGTCCATGGTGGTCAAGACACTACCTAGAGTGTATCACCATGTCTTGCATGTCATGTTTAAGTGGCTGCATGTGGGTGCATGTTATTCTTTCGAGAGGACAAGTGTCCCTTGGGTCCCTTAGTATGTTGACATCTCACCCCTTCCTCTCTCTCTCTCTCATGCTCCATCTATATAACCCCTTATCTCTTCTTGCTTTCAACCCTTTTCGGCCATCTATCTTCTTCATCCTTCTTTGCTTATTCTTGGAGTGTAGTGGAGCAAGGAGGTTTGTCCTTGGAGCTTGGGGGATCTATCTCCTCTTGCATGTGGTGGTGGTGATCTGATCTCACCTTCCATCCTTGGTAAGTGTTTGTCTTCTAAGTTGATGTTTCATTTGATCTCCTACCTTCCTCTTCCTCACTTCCCTTGTCCCTAGACCATGGTTCTTCCATGGTGGTCATTTTGGGAGAGAAACTCCTCATCACAAAGGTCATAGACCATGTTTTGACAAGGTAGGCCCAAGTGTGACGATAATTTCTCCTCTCTTTCTCCCTTTCACTTTTTGTTTTTCCAAGAGCTTATTTGCTTATTTCCTTGGGCTAGCTTTGAACTTGTTGTATTCTCCTTCTTGAGGCGCTCTTCTGGATAATTGTGGATCTTCTAGGGAAGTTTCTTCTACCCTTCGATTGTGTGCTTGGAGCTCTTGATCTTGGAGTTTGGAGTTTATGGTGGTGATCATCTTAAGGCGGGTTATATAACTATTTGCCCTCTCTATTACTTGCACTCTTTCATACATGCAAGCTACCATGTTCTCTCTAAAATGTTCCCCTAACATGCTAATAGATTATGATAATGTCTAGAACTTGTTTGTTAGTGATTATCTTGCTTGGTTCATATGAAATCTGAAGCCTTAAATTCTTATACTCGATTTTGGTGATTGTGGTGTTATGATGATCTTCCTCTATCATTTTTACCTTGGTGTTTCTCACATGCATGATGTTCAAGTATCTAGATGATATGAGGAGTTTAGGTTCTATTTTTCGTGCCTTAAACATAGTTTTACCTACCTTGCATGAGATCTTTTCATGATGTATCCATGATGAAATGAACTAGGGTTATTGGAAACCATTTTGATTGAGTTTTCACATCCTTATTCATGATGGTTTTCTTTGCCCTTGTCTTTTGTTTTGGGGTCGAGATATCACACCTTGGGGTGGTCGAGACATCTATCCCCATGATGGTCATGACCCATAGTTGGTCTTAGTCAAGTTGCTTCCCTTTTGTTGTGGTGGACCTAGTTTTGTTTGAGGTTGCGACACTTGGTGTTGATGGCCAAGTTGACCCCTATTTTGGGTAAGTTGTTACTCTAGTTTTTGCGTTAAGATCATGCCCTTATCTTGTTTGTGACATGTTCTTAGATGGAGCTCATGACATGTTGGGTCTTGGGTCAGGACATGCTTTGGTTTAAGGTCTAGATAGTCATGTTCCTTGGGGTCATGATATCTTTGTGAGTGGTTGGAACCCTAACCCTAAGTGTCGCAGATGCAACATAACCTAGAGGGTGGAGGTTACAACATGTTTATGGATGGTCAAGACACATGAGGGTCATGGTCGTGACATGGACCATGATGAGTGGTCGTGACCTATGTGGTTAATATAGGGTAAATGTAGATGGATAATTAGCACATGTTAACACTTAATGGTATTCATATATGAATGATACATAAGACATATATAATTTTGTTTAAAATTTTATATAATCAACTCTACTGATGTTTCCTAGTCCTTATACACTCCAAGATGATGGAGGGTGATGGATCTAGGATTGATGTTTGAACCTAGTCTTGTAAACCCTAATCGTCTATGGAGGGAAAAGCCCAATCCTAATGATGAGTAATGTGACATGTTTGCTACTATTTCTTGGAACAACTATTATTTTATGCTATTATATTTATTGTCTTTGAACCCCTAACCTGGTAGGTGAAAAACCACTAGATGGGGGGTGGATAGGGTTTTAAAGATAATTCAATAATTATTTAACCCAAACAACCACAAATGAAAAAGCAAGAAGGAGACAAGGGGTTTAGAGTGGTTCCAACCTTAGCAAATACTAAGGTAGACAGTCCACTACCCAGTTGTTTACCCAACCGGGATTTTGAAAGTATTAATTTTATTACCTCTTCAAGGATTTTACATAAAATACAATACTTTCTTACACCCCTTTGGACAGCCTTCACTTTGAAGTAGATGCACCAACTTGAGGCAGCCTTCTTGAAGTAACTCCAAGCTCCACCTTGAATTAGCCTTCCTCTTAGAAGTAGTGTCCCGTTGCACCAACCTTCTTGAAGTAGTCCAAAGCCTCCTTCTTCACCAAGAAGATCACGACCCTCTCCAATCCACAGCCTCCAACCCTAGGAGTAGCAAGGAGAGTACAAGCAATAAGAGTGAGCAAGAAAGAAAAAAGAAATTGCACTTAACCTTTGAAGCACAAGGCTTGATTTTCCTATATCATGCATGTAGATTTCCTAACCAATGTATATGGAAGTGTGATTGCTATGGATAGGAGATACTAGCCTATAGGACAAGAAATTAGAGCAAGGAGAATAGTAGCCAATTGCAAGTATGCTCAATTGCTTAATGCAAGTGTATGCTCAAGTGTAGAATTGGTGAGTTTAGGTGTCCTAAGGCATGTCCTATTTATAGAAATGACCTACAAGTGCTTAAGGACGTTCTAGACACTTTCTAGGGGGTTCTAAGTGCTTAACTAGCCATTAGGTACACTTTAGTTGCTTTAGCAACAACTAGTTAATTAATTCTGCAAGTGCTATCAGAACCCATCTCGGTCGAGGAATTTTCGATCGAGATACCTACTCGGTCGAGGGTTTGTCGACCGACAGGCTCTCTGGAGCAAGTGTTTGCAACGTTCATCTCCAACTGGAAACTAACTTGTCATCTGTGTCTAATGGATACTTGGGTCTTTCTCGATCGAGGAGTTTGTCGACCGAGTGTGTCTCAGTCGAGGAATTTGTCGACCGAGATTGACCTTGTTTCAATGTTTCAAATAAAGTGCTAAGTGTATGTATGAGTGTGCATATGTGACACTACTGAAGGGGATGACCTATCTAAGTGTGGTGATTAGCTAGGAAAGATCTAATGCTTGATTTACATGATGTCTAAGTACTTGTACATTATATATTTGTACAAGTTTTATAATTGATTACATTTCATGAAATTACAATAATTCAAGCATATAGATTTCCCAAAGCTTTGTCATCCACCTTATTCCTGCAACACTCAAGTAGCACATTAGATCAACAAGAATGAAATGTTTGTCATCATCAAAACAAAGGGATTTATAATAATGTCCAATTTAGCCAACAATCTCCCCCTTTTTGAAGATGAAAAACATTTCCTAAATATAAAATAAGGAAATATAAAACATGTGAGTTTCATACCTGAAGATTAACTTTTGTATCCATTCTTGTTTTGCAAGTGAATGTTGGCTGAGATATTATGAAACTCATTTTTAATTTTATGTTTTTGACTTTTATATTATTTCTCCCCCTTTGTCATTTCAAAAAGATATCTAAGATAATCATTTAGTATGACTTTGTATTTTTCTTTCTTAATTTTATGCTTTGCTCCCCCTTAAAGAGATATCCAATTAAAATAAAGGGATTAATGCACACTAATTAATGTTAAATTTTGGCACAATTTAATTCTCCATCATTTGCAAACATGTTATCCTTTGTGATTAATTTCAGATATTACTCCCCTTTATTTGTATGCTCTATAATAATATTCTTATCAAACATGTATTTGTTCAAGTGAAGCCATAGAAAAACACTTTTATTAATAATAGCTTAGTGCTTCTACAATTTGACAAGATAACCCATAAAACATGCTTGCTTATAAAAAGATATCCATTACAATCTTTGCAGAGATAATTGTTTCATTACAACCATAACCTCATAAAGACTGAAGAATTACATCAATATCTGGGTCTTTCCCAAGAAAGGGCTCAGCTCCATAATACTTGACCAATGTCTGCCACTCTAATGCACCTGTCTTGGTTAAGGCATAAGCTTCCAAGAAGGTGGGAACACGATCAAAGGGAAAATTGGAAGCAATGTCTTGAAGTTGCATTTGAGAGAACTGAGTATGTGTGAGATCAAGAGATTGTGGAGGTGGAATTTCGTAGTAGTTGTAGGAAGGATTGTATGGATTTATCATGCCAGGATTTAGAGAATAAGGATATTCATCAGGTTGGTTAGGAGAGAGATTTTGCATTCTTTGATTTAAGTAAGTCATGGCATGGTGAGTGTTATCTAATTGCCTACTCAGATGATATTGGGATCCAACAATGTAGGTTAAAGTGTTTGTGATGGGATCATAGGGTAGGTTGGTAGAAGGAGGTGGTGGAGGTATGTCTTGATTGGATGTCTCCCCTTCAGTCCTAGCCCTTTTGTGGCCAAAGTCAATTCCCATCTTTTCTACCGTATTTTTGCTTATCTTTTGAGGTCTTCTATCCCATGTGTAACCTAGATCCTAAATATTCTTCTTAAGAAAGTGTTGAGTGATTTGGCACACAAAGTTAGCATAAGGTGGATTGCCAGAAAACTCAAGCATATTCTTAAGGATGATGCGAATAAAATTTATGGGAATACCTTTGAGAATGACATAGATAAGATACATACAAAAGGTGGGTACTTCAGATTTGTTTTCTCTAGGATAGTGGAAACAATGAGATTTATGATCCTAGCTTCAGGTTTTAGATTTATGGCATAATAGGTACTCCTATCTTCATGACAAGTTGTATTGGATTGAAAAATGGCTCGTTTGACATCACTAAGGCTAGTTGTAGTGTCATCTTGGGATAGTTTGTTGAGTGGATTTCCTGTGGTGAGGTCAAGAAAGTCTTTATATTCTTCTACATCTATGTTAAGCATATCAAGAATACCCTCCTCAGTAAAATGGAATCCATACCCATTAACCATGGAAGAAAAAGAATCATGGTCGGGATGTGGGGTTAAATTGGCATAGAATTCATTAACTACTTTGGAAGAGTAGGAGGGGAAGGAAGGATTTAGAAAATCAGCCTCGAAGAGTTCCTCCAAGTCGACAATGCCGTGGAAATCCATGATGTCAACTGGCTATCGTGGAAGAGGAGTTTTTGAGGAGAGCCTGAGGTAGCGGTCGCCTGTAGCTGCGTCGATGAAAGGAATGTCGTTGATGATTGGCAGCTGTGGAGAGACCATCCTTACTTTCCTAGCTGCAACTTGCTTCTTTCCAAGCACAGATGATGAAGCCATTTCGTTGCTTTGAGGTGGATAAGTAGCAAGAACGACTTGGATGTAGAGAAGCTAAAGATTTGCACAAAAATGCACTAGAGAGGAGCTAGAGAAGTGAGAATGTGAAGGTGTGAGGAAATGGCCCATTTTTGGTCCTATTTATAGCAAATCAGTACCTATTTCGGTGGACCAATTGTCGACCGACGACCGCAACGGTCATTTCCTAGACGCGCCTCTCGGTCGCCCAACGGTCATATTCCAACGGTCGGCCCTCGGTCGAGCAATTTGTCGACCGACACTTTCTTGGTCAAAAAATTTGTCGACCGGAAGTGTGTTTGAGTTTTGCCCATGTAGTTCTTACTTGATGTCTATCGGTTGAAAGAGAAAGCTAACTGAGATGTTTTCAGTCGACGAATTCATCGACCGAGTTTGTCTCGGTCGAGATGTTTTGCTGACCGACAAACTTGCTGTGAATGGAATTTTAAGCTAGTTTTTAATGCAAATGATTGACTGGATTTGTACATCATATATATGTCTTCTAAGGGAGTAATAATGTGATTATTGTTATAAATATTTGAGCAATTCTATGGTCATAATTTAATCTGTCCTTTTATCACATTTTTACTAAGATTGAGCATTGTCCAAATAAGCATTGTGTCAAGCTTATTTTAGGTCGACCTTGACTACGATCATAGCGCCCCTTGGTCAATTTTAATTTCAACCAAGAGGCAAATTCTGTAGATTTCATATTTCACCACTCATTTTTGAAGTATAATTTATGCAGATAGCTTTAAATAAATATCAATTTGAAGCACAATAAGTGATACCTGGTATGAAGACGTTTTGTTATGGGTGTATGCATTTCAATTCCTTAGATTAATTATAGTATTCTTTATGTATCTTTGAAAGCAAGATTGATATCTTAAAGTCAAGATTGTGCTTTAGATTTCTTAGAATAAAACAACTAGATAAAACATTAATGTTCTTATTCTAAGATACACTATTTGGCTTGTCCTAGCAATAATCATTATCTATTATGTCAAGATGCTTTTAAGCTAATGTCATTTTTAATAATCTGAAACATAATGATCAAGAATAACATCCATTCATGGTTTGTACATATGAATCAAAGATTGTTTTAGACAAACCAATGAAACACAGTGATCATGGCACATAAATTATGATAAGAGCATATCCTCAATACAACGATCAAGATATAAATGCAATGATTATGATCATTTCAACACATATGGTTTCTATAAAAGTATACCAAGGAGTACATAGGAAAGACCATGTGGGTTGTGATAAAATAGTAATTTTCTTTGCTAAAACTTATTCATAATTTTAAGCCAAACCATGTAGAGGATAATACCGAAATAATTTCATTCATGCTTTCAATTTTGAAAATAGATTAATAAACTTTTTCAATCAATGAATAAAGTTAATTCAAGATCAGTCTTCTTATAACACTTTTGCAATATGTTCAAGGATTTCATATTCATAATGTTATATAATACAAAAGATCAATATGTCTTACTTAAAAATTATCTTCCAAGGTTTTATTCTTGATTTACATGTTAAATCAATCATTAATAACAAATTGATAGCAAGCTAGGTTAATTGAAAATAAGTTCAACAAATTTATTTCAGATTTGACAATAGAAACCTGCTCGGTCGACCATTTCTCGACGGACAGTTCTCTCGGTCGACAGTGTCTCGATCGAGAAAAATTGTGTGTTGTTTCAGAATTTTTTTCAGTAATTGCTTCCAAGTAAAAACAAAGTTCATTTTCAATTAAATTATGCAATTTGAAAACTTGGCTTGGTTGAGATTGAACATATGAATATCAAAGTAATATTTAGATCAAATCTCAACTAATTATATTTAAGTCTCTATGCTTTTGAGAATTCTAATTAACGAAAAATTTCAAAGATTTGTCTTTGCATATTTGTATATTTTCAAATTAGAAGTTTTAAATACTTAAATTAATTTGTTATCCCATTATGTTAAGTTGAGATAGACATAGAAATATACAACTAGAGTCCTTGGTCATATCTGAACTTAATCTTACTTATTTAGTTTGGGGATTTTGGAACCCATACTAACTCAACATCCTTTTTCTTGTAAGGACATGAAAAAGAATAATGTCCAAGACGCAAACAATAATGACAACATATAGAATCAACCTCATATCTCTTTCTATGATTTTGTTCTAGGTTGTTCTTGGGTACATATGTGTATTTGCCTTTGGGTACATACATAGATTGACTCTTTGGCACTTGTGTTCTTCTCCAACTAGGTTTTTTATAAGATTTTCCTTTAGGGTCATATCCTAGTCCTCTCCTTCCAATTTGATGATAAGGATTATTTAAAATTTTATCAAGGGTATCATTGTTACTCAAACTATTTATTTTTTGTTGCATCTTAACAATCTCATCCATTCTTTTATTTATGTCTAACTTTGCTTGATCTAGATTAGATAACAAGGAATCTCTTTCTTTCACTATAGTATCATAATCTAGATGCGTACACAAAACAGGTTGTTTTTGAAGATCATTTACTTGAGTTTACAAATTTAACTTTTCTAGAAAAAGAAGATTGTAATTTGCTTCTATAGATTTTAGCTTAATATCATGACCTTCAATAACCTTTTTGAGATCTTCATTTTCAGATGTAAGAGCAAGAAGCTTAGCATGTAACTCATCATTTGCTTTATTAGATTTCTTTAATTTCTTCTTGCATTCAATATATTTATTATGTGTCTCTTCAAGACTAGAAACTAGCTCTTCTTTAGATAAATCAAAAAGTCTTACCTCTTCTTCTTCTTCACTTATTGTAGCAATAATACATTCTTTATGCATATCTTCCTTCTTTGACCTCCATGGGCAACCAAGTGTTGTGTGGCTTGTTCCTAAGCACCAACTGCAACTTGTTGAAGATTGGTCCATACTTTTCCTTTGCTTGCAGTTGTAGACACCACCACCCTTCATACTTCAAGACTCGATTAGAGCTCCTTGAAGCCTGCTCTGATACCAATTGAAAAACCACTAGAGGGGGGGTGAATAGGGTTTTAAAGATAATTCAATAATTATTTAACCCAAACAACCACAAATGAAAAAGCAAGAAGGAGACAAGGGGTTTAGAGTGGTTCCAACCTTAGCAAATACTAAGGTAGTCAGTCCACTACCCGGTTGCTTACCCAACCGGGATTTTAAAAGTATTAATTTTATTACCTCTTCAAGGATTTGACATAAAATACAATACTTTCTTACACTCCTTTGGACAGCCTTCACTTTGAAGTAGATGCACCAACTTGAGGCAGCCTTCTTGAAGTAACTCCAAGCTCCCCCTTGAAGTAGCCTTCCTCTTAGAAGTAGCCTCCCGTTGCACCAGCTTTCTTGAAGTAGTCCAAAGCCTCCTTCTTCACCAAGAAGATCACGACCCTCTCCAATCCGTAGCCTCCAACCCTAGTAGTAGCAAGGAGAGTACAAGAAATAAGAGTGAACAAGAGAGAAAAAAGAAATTGCACTTAACCTTTGAAGCACAAGGCTTGATTTGCCTATATCAAGCTTGTAGATCTCCTAACCAATATATATGGAAGTGTGATTGCTGTGGATAGGAGATACTAGCCTATAGGACACGAAATTATAGCAAGGTGAAGAGTAGCCAATTGCAAGTATGTTCAATTGCTTAAAACATGTTGCTTAATGCAAGTGTATGCTCAAGTGTAGAATTGGTGAGTGTAGGTGTCCTAAGGCATGTCCTATTTATAGAAATGACCTACAAGTGCTTAAGGACGTTCTAGACACTTTATAGGGGGTTCTAAGTGTTTAACTAGACGTTAGGTACACTTTAGTTGCTTTAGCAATGACTAGTTAATTAATTCTGCAAGTGCTATCAGAACCCATCTCGGTCGAGGAATTTTCGATCGAGATACCTACTCAGTCGATGGTTTGTCAACCGACAGGCTCTCTGGAGCAAGTGTTTGCAATGTTAATCTCCAACTGCAAACTAACTTGTCATCTGTGTCTAACGGCTACTTGGGTCTTTCTCGGTCGAGGAGTTTGTCGACCGAGAGTGTCTCGGTCGAGGAATTTGTCGACCGAGATTGACCCTGTTTCAATGTTTCAAATAAAGTGCTAAGTGTATGTATGAGTGTGCATATGTGACACTATTGAAGGGGATGACCTATCTAAGTGTGGTGATTAGCTAGGAAAGATCTAATGCTTGATTTACATGATGTCTAAGTACTTGTACATTATATATTTGTACAAGTTTTACAATTGATTACATTTCATGAAATTACAATAATTCAAGCATATAGATTTCTCAAAGCTTTGTCATCCACCTTATTCCTGCAACACTCAAGTATCACGTTAGATCAACAAGAATGAAATGGTTGTCATCATCAAAACAAAGGGATTTATAATAATGTCCAATTTAGCCAACAATCTCCCCCTTTTTGAAGATGAAAAACATTTCCTAAATATAAAATAAGGAAATATAAAACATGTGAGTTTCATACCTGAAGATTACCTTTTGTAGCTATTCTTGTTTTGCAAGTGAATGCTGGGTGAGATATTATGAAACTCATTTTTAATTTTATGTTTTTGATTTTTATATTATTTCTCCACCTTTGTCATTTCAAAAAGATATCCAAGATAATCATTTAGTATGACTTTGTATTTTTCTTTCTTAATTTTATGCTTTGCTCCCCCTTAAAGAGATATCCAATTAAAATCAAGGGATTAATGCACACTAATTAATGTTAAATTTTGGCACAATTTAATTCTCCATCATTTGCAAAAATGTTATCCTTTGTGATTAATTTCATATATTACTCCCCTTTATTTGTATACTCTACAATAATATTCTTATCAAACATGTATTTGTTCAAGTGAAGCCATAGAAAAACACTTTTATTAATAATAGCTTAGTGCTTCTACAATTTGACAAGATAACCCATAAAACATGCTTGCTTATTAAAAGATATCCATTACAATCTTTGTAGAGATAATTGTTTCATTACAACCATAACCTCATAAAGACCGAAGAATTACATCAATATTTGGGTCTTTCCCAAGAAAGGGCTCAGCTCCATAATACTTGACCAATGTCTGCCACTCTAATGCACCTGTCTTGGTTAAGGCATAAGCTTCCAAGAAGGTGGGAACACAATCAAAGGGAAAATTGGCAGCAATGTCTTGAAGTTACATTTGAGAGAACTAAGTATGTGTGAGATCAGGAGGTTGTGGATGTGGAATTTGGTAGTAGTTGTAAGAAGGATTGTATGGATTTATCACGCCAGGATTTAGAGAATAAGGATATTCATCAAGTTGGTTAGGAGAGAGATTTTGCATTCTTTGATTTAAGTAAGTCATGGCATGGTGATTGTAATCTAATTACCTACTCAGATGATATTGGGATCCAGCAATGTAGGTTAAAGTGTTTGTGATGGGATCATAGGGTAGGTTGGTAGAAGGAGGTGGTGGAGGTATGTCTTGAGTGGATGTCTCCCCTTCAGTCCTATCCCTTTTGTGGCCAAAGTCAATTCCCATCTTTTCTACCGTATTTTTGCTTATCTTTTGAGGTCTTCTATCCCATGTGTAACCTAGATCCTCAATATTCTTCTTAAGAAAGTGTTGAGTGATTTAGCACACAAAGTCAGCATAAGGTGGATTTCCAGAAAACTCAATAATATTCTTAAGGATGATGCGAATAAAATTTATGGGAATACCTTTGAGAATGGCATAGATAAGATACATACGAAAGGTGGGTACTTCAAATTTGTTTGCTCTAGGATGGATATTAGTGGAAACAATGAGATTTATGATCCTAGCTTCAGGTTTTAGATTTATGGCATAATAGGTACCCCTATCTTCATGACAAGTTGTATTGGATTGAAAAATGGCTCATTTGACATCAGTGAGGCTAGTTGTAGTGTCATCTTGGGATAGTTTGTTGAGTGGATTTCCTGTGGTGAGGTCAAGAAAGTCTTTATATTCTTCTACGTCAATGTTAAGCATATCAAAAATACCCTCCTCAGTAAAATGGAATCCATAACCATTAACCATGGAAGAAAAAGAATCATGGTCGGGATGTGGGGTTAAATTGGCATAGAATTCATTAACTACTTTGGAAGAGTTGGACGGGAAGGAAGGATTTAGAAAACCAGTCAAATGTTGCACCTCGAAGAGTTCCTCCAAGTCGACAATGTCGTGGAAATCCATGACGTCAACTGGCCGTCTTGGAAGAGGAGTTTTTGAGGAGAGCCTGAGGTAGCGGTCGCCTGCAGCTGCATCGATGAAAGGAATGTCATTGATGATCGGCAGCTGTGGAGAGACTGTCCTTCCTTTCCTAGCTGCAACTTGCTTCTTTCCACGCGCAGATGATGAAGACATTTCATTGTTTTGAGGTGGAGAAGTAGCAAGAACGACTTGGATGTAGAGAAGCTAAAGATTTGCACAAAAATGCACTAGAGTGGAGCTAGAGAAGTGAGAATGTGAAGGTGTGAGGAAATGGCCCATTTTTGGTCCTAATTATAGCAAATCGGTACATATTTCGGTCGACCAATTGTCGACCAATGACCGCAACAGTCAATTCCTAGACGCGCCTCTCGGTCGCCCAACGGTCGACCGACAACGGTCATATTCCAACGGTTATATTCCAACGGTCGGCCCTCGGTTTAGCAATTTGTAGACCGACACTTGCTTGGTCGAAAAATTTGTCAACCGGAAGTGTGTTTGAGTTTTTCCCGTGTAGTTCTTACTTGAAGTCTATCGGTTGAAAGAGATAGCTAACCGAGATGTTTTAGGTCGACGAATTCGTCGACCGAGTTTGTCTCGATCGAGATGTTTTGCTGACCAACAAACTTGTTGACCGACAAACTTGCTGACCGACAAACTTGCTGTCCAAAGGGGTGTAAGAAAGTATTGTATTTTATGTAAAATCCTTGAAGAGGTAATAAAATTAATACTTTCAAAATCCCGGTTGGGTAAGCAACCGGGTAGTGGATTGACTACATTAGTATTTGCTAAGGTTGGAACCACTCTAAACCCCTTGTCTCCTTCTTGCTTTTTCATTTGTGGTTGTTTGGGTTAAATGATTATTGAATTATCTTTAAAACCCTATCCACCCCCCCCCTCTAGTGGTTTTTCACCTACCAGGTTAGGGGTTCAAAGACATATATATGTCTTCTAAGGGAGTAATAATGTGATTATTGTTATCAATATTTGAGCAATTCTATGGTCATAATTTAATCTATCCTTTTATCACATTTACTAAGATTGAGCATTGTCCAAATAAGCATTGTGTCAATCTTATTTTAGGTCGACCTTGACTATGATCATAGCGCCCCTTGGTCAATTTTAATTTCAACCAAGAGGCAAATTCTGCAGATTTCATATTTCACCACTCATTTTTGAAGTATAATTTATGTAGATAGCTTTAAATAAATATCAATTCGAAGCACAATAAGTGATACCTGGTATGAAGACGTTTTGCTATGGGTGTATGCATTTCAATTCCTTAGATTAATTATAGTATTCTTTATGTATTTTTGAAAGAAAGATTGATATCTTAAAGTCAAGATTGTGCTTTAGATTTCTTAGAATAAAACAACTATATAAAACATTAATGTTCTTGTTCTAAGATACCCTATTTGTCTTGTCATAGCAATAATCATTATCTATTATGTCAAGATGCTTTTAAGCTCATGTCATTTTTAATGATCTGAAACATAATGATCAAGAATAACATCCATTCATGGTTTGTACATATGAATCAAAGATTGTTTTGGACAAACCAATGAAACACAGTGATCAAGGCACATAAATTATGATAAGAGCATATCCTCAATACAATAATCAAGGTATAAATGCAATGATTATGATCATTTCAACACATATGGTTCCTATAAAAGTATACCAAGGAGTACTTAGGAAAGACCATGTGGGTTGTGATAAAACAGAAATTTTCTTTGCTAAAACTTATTCATAATTTAAGCCAAACCATGTAGAGGATAATACTGAAATAATTTCATTCATGCTTTCAATTTTGAAAATAGACTAATAAACTTTTTCAATCAATGAATAAAGTTAGTTCAAGATCAATCTTCTTATAACACTTTTGCAATATGTTTAAGGATTTCATATTCATAATGTTATATAATACAAAAGATCAATATGTCTTACTTAAAAATTGTCTTCCAAGGTTTTATTCTTGATTTACATGTTAAATCAATCATTAATAACAAATTGATAGCAAGCTAGGTTAATTGAAAATAAGTTCAGCAGATTTATTTCAGATTTGACAACAGAAACCTGCTCGGTCGACCATTTCTCGACCGACAGTTCTCTCGGTCGACAGTGTCTCGATCGAGAAAAATTCTATGTTGTTTCAGAACTATTTTCAGTAATTGCTTCCAAGTAAAAACAAAGTTCATTTTCAATTCAATTATGCAATTTGAAAACTTGGCTTGGTTGAGATTGAACATATGAATATTAATGTAATATTTAGATCAAATATCAACTAATTATATTTAAGTCTTTATGCTTTTGAGAATTCTAATTAAGGCAAAATTTCAAAGATTTGTCTTTGCATATTTGTATATTTTCAAATTAGAAGTTTTAAATACTTGAATTAATTTGTTATCCCATTATGTTAAGTTGAGATAGAGATAGAAATATACAACTAGAGTCCTTGGTCATATCTCAACTTAATCTTACTTATTTAGTTTTGGGATTTTGGAACCCATACTAACTCAACATCCTTTTTCTTGTAAGGACATGAAAAAGAATAATGTCCAAGACGCAAACAATAATGACAACATATAAAATCAACCTCATATCTCTTTCTATGATTTTGTTCTAGGTTGTTCTTGGGTACATATGTGTATTTGCCTTTGGGTACATACATAGATTGACTCTTTGGCACTTATGTTCTTCTCCAACTAGGTTTTTGATAAGATTTTCCTTTAGGCTCATATCCTAGTCCTCTCCTTCCAATTTGATGATAAGGATTATTTAAAATTTTATCAAGGGTATCATTGTTACTCAAACTATTTACTTTTTGTTGCATCTTAACAATCTCATCCATTCTTTTATTTATGTCTAACTTTTCTTGATCTAGATTAGATAACAAGGAATCTCTTTCTTTCACTATAGTATCATAATCTAGATGCGTACACAAAATAGGTTGTTTTTGAAGATTATTTACTTGAGTTTGCAAATTTAACTTTTCTAGAAAAAGAAGATTGCAATTTGCTTCTACAGATTTTAGCTTAATATCATGACCTTCAATAACCTTTTTGAGATCTTCATTTTCAGATGTAAGAGTAAGAAGCTTAGCATGTAACTCATCATTTGCTTTATTAGATTTCTTAAATTTCTTCTTGCATTCAATATATTTATTATGTGTCTCTTCAAGACTAACAACTAGCTCTTCTTTAGATAAATAAAAAAGGCTTACCTCTTCTTCTGCTTATTCACTTATTGTATCAATAAGACATTCATTATGCGTATCTTCCTTCTTTGACATCCATGGGCAACCAAGTGTTGTGTGGCTTGTTCCTAAGCACCAACTGCAACTTGTTGAAGATTGGTCCATACTTTTCCTTTGTTGCGGTTGTAGACACCACCACCCTTCATACTTCAAGACTCGATTAGAGCTCCTTGAAGCCTGCTCTGATACCAATTGAAAAACCACTAGAGGGGGGGTGAATAGGGTTTTAAAGATAATTCAATTATTATTTAACCCAAACAACTACAAATGAAAAAGCAAGAAGGATACAAGGGGTTTAGAGTGGTTCCAACCTTAGCAAATACTAAGGTAGTCAGTCCACTACCCGGTTGCTTATCCAATTGGGATTTTGAAAGTATTAATTTTATTACCTCTTCAAGGATTTTACATAAAATACAATACTTTCTTACACCCCTTTGGACAACCTTCACTTTGAAGTAGATGCACCAACTTGAGGCAGCCTTCTTGAAGTAACTCCAAGCTCCCCCTTGAAGTAGCCTTCCTCTTAGAAGTAGCCTCTTGTTGCACCAGCCTTCTTGAAGTAGTCCAAAGCCTCCTTCTTCACCAAGAAGATCACGACCCTCTCCAATCCGCAGCCTCCAACCCTAGGAGTAGCAAGGAGAGTACAAGCAATAAGAGTGAACAAGAAAGAAAAAAGAAATTGCACTTAACCTTTGAAGCACAAGGCTTGATTTTCCGATATCAAGCGTGTAGATCTCCTAACCAATGTATATGGAAGTGTGATTGCTGTGGATAGGAGATACTAGCCTATAGGACACGAAATTAGAGAAAGGAGAAGAGTAGCCAATTGCAAGTATGCTCAATTGCTTAAAATAGGTTGCTTAATGCAAGTGTATTCTCAAGTGTAGAATTGGTGAGTTTCGGTGTCCTAAGGCATGTCCTATTTATAGAAATGACCTACAAGTGCTTAAGGACGTTCTAGACACTTTCTAGGGGGTTCTAAGTGCTTAACTAGCCATTAGGTACACTTTAGTTACTTTATCAACGGCTAGTTAATTAATTCTGCAAGTGCTATCAGAACCCATCTCGGTCGAGGAATTTTCGACTGAGATACCTACTCGGTCGAGGGTTTGTCGACCGACAGGCTCTCTGGAGCAAGTGTTTGCAACGTTCATCTCCAACTGCCAACTACCTTGTTAGCTGTGTCTAACGGCTACTTGGGTCTTTCTCAGTCGAGGAGTTTGTCGACCGAGACTGTCTCGGTCAAGGAATTTGTCGACCGAGATTGACCCTGTTTCAATGTTTCAAATAAAGTGCTATGTGTATGTATGAGTGTGCATATGTGACACTATTGAAGGGGATGACCTATCTAAGTGTGGTGATTATCTAGGAAAGATCTAACGCTTGATTTACATGATGTCTAAGTACTTGTACATTATATATTTGTACAAGTTTTACAATTGATTACATTTCAAGAAATTACAATAATTCAAGCATATAGATTTCCCAAAGCTTTGTCATCCACCTTATTCCTGCAACACTCAAGTAGCACGTTAGATCAACAAGAATGAAATGTTTGTCATCATCAAAACAAAGGGATTTATAATAATTTCCAATTTAGCCAACTGTAGGTTGAACGCATGTCATTTCTTGGTATGATATGGTTATGGTTATAAATAATTGAGGCATGTGGAGATAATGATGTGACACATGCATTTAGGATGTTTTCTCTTTCTCATTTATCAATTTCTAATCATGCATGTGATATGAGCTTGAAAATCATAGCTAGTACATGCTATTATGAGTATGATGTGACATTGGTTGAATGAGCCTTTATGAGGCATGTTGAAATTCTTATAATACATGAATGATGTGGATGGGTCCTATGACCTGGTGGTATCTTGATGACTATTGTGATGTGATAACCACTAGTGTTAAGATTAAGGGATTTATATCACATAGTGATGTCACATTAGTGATACCCTCAAGTGCTTGTGAAACAATGATGATGTTCTTATGAATGGTAGTGTATAGGTGTTATGTAGTGATAGTGTGACTAGTTCACACATTATTTGTTTTATATCCTTGAAAATGTACCATGCCCTTACCTTTTTTGTGCTTGCTATAGTTTTGTACATTATAACTTGATTGATGCTTGAAGATACTTACTTGGCATAACTTAACAAGTGAAATGTAATCCATGAAGTTTGGCTTGTGACATAGATCCTTTCCAGTGTCAGCCTTAATTGCTGGATTGGTGAAATGAGTTTTACTTAGAGTGCATATTTTTTAATATGCAGGGGAACAAGTCGGGTGTCACCATGTATCCCTAATTACATGATGTGTGAGATGACCATGTGTAAGAGGATCTTGTTATGATATGGATGGACATGCATTAGCCACCCCTTCTTGCTAGAATGGCCATGTGTGAGCATGTTCTTCTAGCATCGTTACGTGCACCAAGGTGAGATATGTGTTGTTATATGTGGATGGCCATGCATGAGCTGATCCTTTTGTTGACAATAAGTCACTTTTTTAGTTGACTGGCATGCCTTTGTGGTGTTACTCTCGTGCTGACCGGGAGGTGTGGGAGAGGTCATCAATTTTAACTCTTTCATTGACCTTGTACGGAATTGATTTTGACTTACTAGTGGTCGGTTGGATTTGGGAGGTACGAATAAAATCCTCAGGGCAGTAATTAAAATGCATAATTAGTCGTTTAGCATGTGGCTTAGGATCAAATACAATAACATTGGGTGAGGCCTTGCTTTGATTTGTATAACTAAGTTGGCATAAAATATACATGTTCTTCGTATTCCTTCTGAGTTTATAAAATATACTACTTCTCTGTTATAGCTACCTAATCTACTTAGATGATAATAACTACCTTGCTTACATCAGTAATTGAATCTTCTTAATGTGGATATAGTTTTATAGTTGTTCTTTAGTTACTTTACACGTGCTTTAGTAGTGTTTGATGAGAGTTTATCTCTCATTGGGACATTTGGTCTCATCACGTGGGTTTCCATATCTCTTAGGTGGTCTTGCACGAGAAGGTAGAGATCGTGCAACTAAAGAGGAGCAGCAACAAGACTAGTAGATGACAAGGTTGAGTGTGTTTCTTGTTGGTCTTTTGGTGTTAGAGTCCCAAAGTCATCCATGTACACTCAGGTCTTGGGGATAGTTCAATATGTTTTGTGGTTGTGCTACTGATATGACATTTTGGATTATTTGCCCTTTTGTTGTATATAGTTGATAGATGTACATGTATATGAAAGTGAAATAGATATCATGAATGATAGGTATGTCTATGGAGCATGTTAAGCATGACATTTTATGAGATATATGATAAAGATAGAAGGTTATGGATCTTTATGTCAAGTTTTCTAATGTTGGTGCCTTGTGCAATCATTTTTTATTTTTAGTGTTTTTTTCTATAATCTACTTTCTTAGTATTGTTACCATGTTTTGTTTTGAGTAATATGGTTTTGGGTTGCAATGGGTGTCACATTAGGTTAGTACAGAGCTTTAGTTTTGCTGAGTCTACAGGGACCTAGGACTAGGGTTTATGTCTCTTCTAGTATCTTCGAATTTGTCTTATAGTGAATCTTCTTGTGTAGAAGAAGAAGAAGAGTTGAAAAGATGGCTGGAGAACATGAAGAACACATTTGTAAGAGTGGTGTTGCTGCACCAAGTGTAGATTTAAGGGGGCAGGTGGTTGAGGAGAAGGTGTCTGAGATGCCCTAGATAGATGTTGTAGTGGTGGCCAATCTCACTTTTCAGTCCATGTTTGGACAGTTTATGGCCACATTTGCACATATGGTAGATAGAATGCCCGTTTCTCAAATGAGAGAATCAGTCCCCAATGTGGAACCATCGGTCTTGAGGAAGACGTTTGAGTGGTTGAGGTGAGTTGGAATGGTAGAATACTTTGGTACAACAAATCCAACAGATGCAGACCTCTAGTTGACAAATCTTGAGAAAGCCTTCAAAATATTTAATATTCTAGAGGTCGTTAAGGTGAAGTATATAGTATACCTTTTGAAGGGGAGTGTTGTCTATTGGTGGGCCATAGAGGAGGAAAAGAGTCCAGGTGTTGTGATTGGTTGGGAGTAATTCTGATGTGAGTTCGTTAGTCGGTACTTTCCTCAGACGTACCTTGATGAGAAGATCAACCAGTTTGAGAGGATCCGACAGGAATACATGACGATCAATGAGTATGAAGCAAGGTTTATGGAGTTGTTGAGGTTCTGTCCAGTGATAGAATAGAATAGGATCATACATTTTAAGAAAGGGTTGAGTGCATAATTAACGATGCCGGTAGTAGACCTAGAGAGAAGAGAGTGTTTTTCTATGTTTGTGGAGTCAGTTTGAAGGATAGAGAGACTTGTGGTTGAGAAGAAAGAGAAGAGTGACAAGAAGAGGCCTGCTGAGTACTAGGGATAGTATTCGGGTGGATTTTAGGAGCCTAGGTTGTCAGCAATACAATCACAGTAGAGGTCTAGTGCACCGACGCAGTGGTCGACAAGTAAGAGAAGGAGCCATAGTTTTCTTCCTGTAGGAGCATAGAGTGTTGCCTCAGTGTCTGTGACATGGCCACCTATGCCTTGTTATGAGAACAAAACATTCTATAAGTGTGGACAAATTGGGCATACTAGACCATTCTTCCCCATGAAAGATAATGAGGTGACACAACATTCGAGACAGAGCTAACAGGGCTCGTAGAGACAACATTACAACAGTGGCGGAAGATTTCATGGACAAGCATCACGTGTTGGTTCCTTTGCATAGGCCAGTGGGGCATGAGGATGGCAACATGCGGTGACTCGAATTTACACCTTGAATCAGCCAGAAGGAGTGGTCAAACCTCGAGTCAAGATAGGTCAGACGAAGTTGCTTCATTCTGATATGTCTACATCTATTTTATATCTATTTTGGGTTGACCTTAGTAGGATCTTGAGATAGTGATGCAGAACAAGTACACATCTCTTTTCACTTTGGATTCTGGGGCAAAATCCCTATTAGGGGTTTATGGCTTGTAAGACCCCTGACTTGAGTTTTGGGGTAACCTTATTTGTTTTAGCTTAATCATTTTCTTATAATCATGTTGTAATATTTTGATATGTAATTGGGGCTTGTTGAGAGCTTATGTTTCAACATTGAGCTTGTTTTGATGAAGTTTGAGCTTTTTGTGCTAGTTTGGTGCAAATTGCAATTAACGCTATGTAGGGGGTTGATGTGAAATTTTTCACCTCTAGAGTGTACCCTCTCTTTCATGACATCATCTAGAGGAAAGAGAAAGAGAAGGGTGCCTTGTTTGAGCCTTAGTTGAGGAGTATCACCCCAGGTGGTGATTAGGGTTGATGTGAGTGTTGAGTGCCTTGACCATGTGTGTTGGTTGTGCTGTCTCGACCTTGGGTCATCACCAAGGTAGGGTTTGGAGGGTTTCAAGGTCGAGACACCTCCTCCGGGTGTTTAGGTGACAACCTAGGTAGTCTGGTGTGGTCTTGGGTCGAGATGGTTGACCTAGCTTGGGTTGTCTAGACCTAGGGTTTGTGGAGGTGTTTTGTCTCGACCAAGAGGAGATGGTGATAGGTGGTGTTGCGACCATGGATGGTGCAACCTAGGAGGGTCATGACAGAAACCATATGGGAGTCCATGGTGGTCGAGATACTACCTAAATTGTATCACCATGTCTTGCATTTCATGTTTAAGTGGTTGCATGTGGGTGCATGTTGGTCTTTTATGAGGACAAGTGTCCCTTGGGTCTCTTAGTATGTTGACACCTCACCCCTTTCCCTCTCTCTCTCTCATTTTACACCTATATAAATCCTTATCTCTTCTTGCTTGCAACCCTTATGTCCCGTCTATCTTCTTCCTCCTTCTTTTCTTATTCTTGGAGCTTGGTGTAGCAGGGAGGTTCATCCTTGGAGCTTGGGGGATCTATGTCCTATTACATGTGGTGGTGGTGGCGATCCGAGTTCACCTTCCGTCCTTGGTAAGTTTTAATCTTCTAAGTTGATGTTTCTTTTGATCTCCTACCTTCATATTCCTCCCTTTCCTTGGTCCTATACCATGGTTCTTCCATGGTGGTCGTTTTAGGAGAGAAATTCCGCATCACGAGGGTCATAGACCATGTTTTGACAAGGTAGACCCAAGTGAGAAGAGGATTTCTCCTCTCTTTATCCCTTTCTCTTTTGGTTTGTCCAATAGATTCTTTTCTTCTTTCCTTGGTCTAGCTATGACCTTGGTGTTTTCTACTTCTTAAGGTGCTTTTGTGGCTGAATGTGGAGCTTTTGGTGATGCTTTTTCAAATCTTGGATCGTGTGCTTGGAGCTCTTGATCTTGGAGTTTGGAGCTCTTGGTGGTGATCATCTTAAGGTGGGTTATATAACTCTTTGACCTCTATATTACTTACACTCTACTGTACATGCAAGCTATTGTTTTCTCTCTAAAATGTTCCCCTAACATGCTAATGGATGATGATAATCTATAGAACTTGTTTGGTAGTGATTATCTTGCTCGATTCGGATAAAATCTGAAACCCTAAATTCATATATTCAATTTTAGTGATTGTGGTGTTATGATGATCTTCCTCTATCCTTTTTACCTTTTTTTTGCTCACATGCATGATTTTTGAGTATCTAGATGATATGAGGAGTTTGCATTCTATTTTAGGTGTCTTATACATAGTTTTACCTACCTTGCATGAGGTCCTTCCATGATGGATCCATGATGCATGAACTAGGGTTATTGGTGACCTTTTTGCTTGAGTTTTCTCCTCCATATTCATGATGGTATTCTTTGGCCTTGTCTTCTATTTTGGGGTCGATATATCACACCTTGGGGTGGTTGAGACATATATCCCCATGATGGCCGATACCCATAGTTGGTCTTGGTCGAGCTGCTTCCCTTTTGTTGTGGTGGACCTAGTTTTGTTTAAGGTCACAACACTAGGTGTTGATGGCCAAGTTGACACCTATTTTGGGTAAGTTGTTACTGTAGTTTTTTAGTTAAGATCATGTCCTTGTCTCAGTTATGACATGTTCTTGGAGGGAGGTCCCGACATGTTAGGTCTTAGGTCATGACATGCTTTGGTTTAAGGTCGAGATAGCCATGTTTCTTGTGGTTGGTATAGCTTTGTGAGTGATTGGAACCCTAAATCTAAGTGTTGCAAAAATGACATTGCCTAGAGGGTGGAGGATTTGACATGTTGACAGATGGTGGAGACACATGTGTTTAATAAATTGGACATTAGCTTATATTCTCTTTTGATGATGACAAACATTTCTTACTTGTGTATTTAACATGCTACTTGAAGTGTTTCAGGAACCTCTTCAAAAATTTAAGATTAGAATGTCCATTCTTTGAATAAAGTATTTATATGTGATTATTTGTATTTCCTTCTTAGAAATCGTGTAAAATCAAGATTTGGACCCAGACCACCTATCCCAAAACCTTGCACATGTCAATATCAAATGTCATGGATAGGTAGGTCACACTAGATGAATCATTAGATAAGTGTTCTAAACGTTTATCCATCTTTTACAACTTTTCAGTAGATGTCGTTGTGGACCGAGCCATATGTCGGTCAAATAATTTGTTGACAGAGACATTTCTTGATCGGGGAATCAAGAAATCAAATTTCATATTTGGTGAGTCAAAACAAATTGTTGACCAACACATATTCGGTTAAAAACATTGTCGATCGAGATATACCCGTTGTAACCTTTGAATAAAAAATTTGACTCTGACTGAGATTTTTTGACTAACTTATAGTCGTTGGTTTTGTGTCACATCTATCCTTTGGTTCGGTCAATAAAATTTTTGATCGAGTTCTAGTCCCATCGAGAAAATGGTTGACTGAGGAAGGTTCTAGAGTAGATCTTTTAATTCATTCAAACTAACTATTATATCTAAATTAATTTTCTTCAAATTTCTATTTGACCCTATAGAACCCTCTAGACTCTCCATAAAGATGCCCTAGCCACCCATACCCCATTCCTATAAATAGTAGTGGTCTAGAGGCATCTTAACACACACTTCCATACTTCAATACATTACATCTTGAGCAATAAGAGTTGTAGCTATCCTTTTGCAAATTATTCAGGACAAAATCCTTTTGTGTCCTTGGCATTAGCTTAGCTTACCAACATTCTACAACCTTGGTACATCCTTAAGTGGTTTGATTCAAAATCTTGATTCATAAGGAAATTACAGAACTTATTTGGTGTATATCTTTTTCCTTTCTTATCTCTATAACTTGTGGTTCTCTTCCTCATCCCTCGATGCATCTATAAAAGGAGAGGTGTGGAATTTCTCTTCCTTGCCCCTCAGTGAATCCATAAAAGAAGAGGTGTGGTGGTTCTTTTCCTTGTCCCTCGGTGACTCCATAAGAGAAGAGGTATGGTGGTGCTCATCCTCGTCTGTAGGTGCATCCGTTAAGGAAGTGGTTTGGTAGTGCTCTTTTGTGGTAGGTAAAGAAGAGTGTTTTATTTCCAGCAATCATCTTGTAATTTGTCCTCACTGATAAATTAATAAAAGTGTTTGTTTCCAATCCCACTTGGCAACAACTGGGTAGTGGACTAACATCGTAGACAGAACCACTCTAAATCTCTTCTCCCTAATTTGATTGCCTCTTTTATTTCCATTAAACTTTTAATTTGTTTAAATATTTTATAAACTCTATTCACCCCTCTCAAGATCTTTGATTTGGTATTAGAGAAGGTCTTTAAGGAGTTGTAACGGGTCTTGAAGAATGGGGGAGGGCATACTTGGCAACCTCAAAATGGAAGTCACACACGTGAACAAACCACCCCGGTTTGATGGAACAAACTATACTTATTGGAAGAGTAGGATGCAATTCTATTTCCAAGAATTGAACTTTGACTCATGGAAAATGATTACTAGATCTTAAAATCTTTCAACAACTGAACTAGAGCAATGGGATGTAGAAACGCTAAAACAAGCTACATTGAATACAAAGGCAACAAGCATAATCTACTATTCATTATATGCAATTGAATTTAATTGTATATCCAGTTGTGATACCGCTTATGAAATATGGAACAAGCTCTCCATAACTCATGAGAGTACCTGACAAGTGAAAAACACTAAGATTGGTATGTGAAAACATTAATTTGAATTATTTCCTATGCAACCTAATGAAAGTATTGTAGAGATGTATGCTAGATTTCCTAATACTATAAGTATCCTAAGCACCTAGGGAAAGAACATAAGTGAAGAAGATCAAGTATCAAAGATACTTAGATCACTGTCCATAAGGTACAAATCCAACGTCACTGCCATCGAAGAAGCCAATGATCTTACAAACCTCAAAATGGAGCAGCTCATTGGAAATCTAAAAGCACATGAAGTGACTCTAGAAGAAGAAGAAGAAAAGACCGAGGCTGAACAACAAGAGGAGAAGAAGAAGAATATTGCTCTCAAAGCCACCTCCAAGTCATCATTAAAAGTCACTCAAGAAAATGGCAATACAAGAAGCAAAAATGAGGAAGACGCTTTAATTGTAAATGGTAAGAAATATAAATGTATTAATTCTTCTAGGTGTTTTGAGTGCAGAAAGAAGGTCCACCTAAAGATTGAGTGTCCTAAACTCATGGAGAAGAAATCCTCATCAAAGAAGAAGGACAAGGGAGAAAAATCCTATAAGGCCGCTTGGGACCAATCAAACGATGAAAATGGGTGCAGTGAAGAAGAAGAGATAGAATGTCACATGGCAAAAGAAGATGAAGAAGAAACAAATGAGTTAGATATTTTTGAATTATTTAAGGATGAATTAGTAATAGTCTTTAAGAAATTCAAGCTAAGTACATTGACTGAAAGAAACAAAAGAAGAAAATTTCAAAAAAAAAAATATAGATGAACTTTATGTTGATTTGGATAATATTAGTTCTGAAATTATACTCTAAGGTACTCAAATAATGCTTTCAAATAATATGTTGAGAGTTATAAGGCCAAATTTCTTGCGCTTGAAAATACCAATAGTCTCTTAACTCAAGAAAAAGTTGACATTGATGCTAAACTTAAAAATTATCAAACTCAACATATTCTACGCAATCATGTAGAGTGTGACTCTTTAGTAAAAGAAAAAGATGCTTTACATTCAAATCTTTTTATGCTGAACTTAGATCTAAATAAGAAGGTTGCCAAAAGTTCTTATTTATAAAAATGAGTTTTGAGATTATTTCAAGGAAATAGAAATCTTGATAATATCTTAGGAAATACTTCCAAACAAATAGGAAGAATAGGTTTAGGATATGTGCCTAAGAATCAACACTCACATATGTCTAAAACAAAAAGGAATTATGGTCAAAAGACTAGAACTTTATATGTGCCTAAAAGTAATATTGTGGAAAAGATAAATGAAATATCTTGTACATCATGTGATTATTGCCAACGTTTTGGTCATCACTCTTTTGCATGTGAATATAGGAAGAAGGGAACAATTGGCATGGTTTGGGTTCCTAAAAACCAAACATAGAATTAAAAGAACATGTTGAGATTTGACCTATTCTAAATATGATAAATTAATTTTTTCTTATCTCAACACTAATTTGATACTCATTTGCAAAACTTTTAGATTTATTCCTATGTTTGGATCAATAAATATAAGTTATATGCATATTTACTCAAACCATCATGGACTCCACTTGGGTACAAAAAAATCTATTATTGTAGGATAGGGTAGTTGATAGTGGATGCTCCAAACATGTGACTGTAAATAAACATGCTTTCAAAACACTTCAAAAGAAAAAGGTTGGATCAGTCACCTTTGGAGACATTAGCAAAGGAACCATCACTGGAATAGGTAATATTGGAACTAATTTTAATATTAAAAATGCATCATTAGTAGATGGATTGCACCACAAACTACTAAGTGTCAGTCAAATATGTGATAGTGGGTATGATGTGTTATTTAATAAAACTTGTTGCAAATTTCTTGACGAAGACACTAATAAGGCAGTATATGAAGGAAAAATGATAGGAAGTCTATATATTCTTAAACCTAACTCTAAATCAATCATTGGAAAATGACTTATTGCAAATGATGATCGAAATATATGGAATAGAAAATTAGGACATGCTAGCACTCATATTATTAAGAAACTAATTAAACATGGTCTTATTCATGGTTTTCCTAAAACCTATTTTAAAACTTATGAAAATTGTAAACCTTACACCTTAGGAAAACAAGTTAAAACTTCTTTTAAAGAAAAACAAATGCTTAGTACATCCAGGCCTCTTGAACTTATACATATGGATTTTTTTCGATCTATGAGAACACAATTCATAGGTGGAAAGAAGTATTGCTTTGTTATTGTTTATGACTATAGTAGATTTTCTTTGGTACATTTTCTTTCTGGTAAAAAGGATGCTATTGAAATATTCATTAAGTTTTGCTCAAAAATTTAAAATCAAATTCAAAATTAAATTTGTACCATTAGGAGTGGTCACGGGGGGGGATTTGAAAATCATGTTTTTGAAGAATTCTTCTCTTCTAAGGGATACAATCATATTCTCTGCTCGTTGCACACCGTAACAAAATGGTATAGTCAAAAGGAAAAATCATTCTTTACAAGAAATGGGAAGAACTATGCTTTTAGAACACAATACACCTAAGACCTTTTGAGCACCCCCGTGGTAAAAGTGATGATGTAAGACTGAGAGGTCATGAGTTTGAACCCAAATGACGGGATGAATGAATCACCAAAATTTTTTAAGACCATTTGGGTTTAAGTTCTTAATTTTGCATGTTACATTTAAAATAGAATATCAATCCATCCTCAACTTAAAAATACCCCATATGAAACTCTTTTTTCTAAGAAACAAAGAGTAGATTATTTTCATATCTTTGGAACACATTGCTATATTTTAAACACCAAAGAAGATAGAGACAAATTTGATCCTAAATCACAAAAAGGATTCTTCTTAGGATACTCAAGCTTGAGTAAGACCTATAGAATCTATAACACAATCTCTAAGAAAGTGGAAGAGTCAATACATGTAACCTTTCATGAAAATCCAACAAGCAATGAAGTAGAAAATGATCTCCCTCTAGTAATTAAAGATTTAACTATATCACCTAAAGATGTCAAGAATGTTGAAAATAAGTCAAGTAAAAATCAAAATGAAGATTTACATCAAACCATTTCAAGAATAATCAAAGACCATCCACAAGAGCTTATTTTTGGAAATCCTTTTGATAAAATGAAAACTAGATCATCTTTCAAAGATACGGCTAACAACACCTTTGTATCCATTATTGAACCCAAAAATGTTGATGAAGCTATCAGAAATGATTATTGGATAATTGCCATGCAAGAAGAATTAAATCAATTCACTAAAAATGATGTATGTGCACCAAACCAATCAAATCAGACCTTTCTTGACTTTTTACTCTAACTCTAGTTTTCACTTACCCAATTCAATGGAAGAGATCAAATCGTCAGGCTCTGACAAGACCTAGAACTATTGAGTCAGTATTAGGCCGGAGTGAATGTCGGGTTCTGAGACGAGACCTCCGCCTGATCCCGACGACTTCCTTCCCTATACGAAGCGAGCAGCCCTTTCCTTCCCTATTGTTGTCTTTTAGATGGATTCATTCCCTATCAAACTCATCAGAGTTGGAATGTTGGATACCCTCAGAAGATGAAATAGGTTGGTATTTCCATTTCCTATTTGAACAAATCTCTTTTCTATAAGCAGAGTATGCTTCTCCAAAACGGAAGAATAGTTCTTGATGAATGAGAATGCTATTCCAACTCCATGATCTCAGGTTCTTCTTCGGCCCCTTTCTTCTGTCTTTGACTTTGCTTTTTCTGCTCTAGGTAGGCATCTCAAATGCTGGTTAAGTGTGGAGGGGATGGGTTGTTTTCGAAGAGAGAATCGTTGGTTTCTCAATTTCTCTTTGATCTTGTGCGTGACAACCCCTCCCCCCCTATTTACTCTGACCCTCCAAGAAGAAATGTTTAATCGAATTAGTTCTTTCCTGGGGAAACCTATCAAGCTGGATTTGATGACCATTGAATTTCATAGGCTGGAGTACGCGATGTTCCAAGTTCTGATCCCAATTGACTTTGACTTCCCTAAGGAATTACAGATTCAATATGATGATGGCCAGATGGATGCTCACTACAGCAAACATACTCATTAGCGGCCTTTCAAAAAAGCCACTAAAAAAAAATAAAAGCCAGTAAATAGGTTTAGAGGCATTTGTTGACATTTAAAAAAATGCCTCTAGCGCCAATGCCACTAGGAAGATAGCGGCTTAAGTTGTAAAAGCCACTAAAGGTTTGTCTTTAGTGGCTTCGAATAAATGCCACATAAAGGCCACTAAACCATCATTTGGCATTTATAAAAAAGCCACTATTCATCAATTGGCTTTTATACAAATACCACTATTTTGGATTATGTTGGTGTATGAAAATGTTCTTATTGAGTTTAATGGCGTATAAAAAAAGCCACTAATGACTACTAGATCTGTATTACTACATTTTCATGGCTTTTAGTCATTCATTTTTCAACTCATTATCAGGTTTTCTAATTGAATGCCAATTGCAACCAAACTCAGTTTTTTGAAATTATGAATATTTTTTATTTATAAACAAATGACAATTACATGGGGAGGACATTTTACCTTGCCCCTTATATTGAATTCAACACCAATGACATACTTTCTTTTTTGGGGAACCCTAGAGCTTATCATTTATTCATCCTGTGCTCTAGAACGGGCCAAAAAGCAGAGAAATTCACATCTAGTTCATACTCTAGCCAAGCCGGCTTATTACAGAAAGAAGAAAAGGAAGTGCGAGTGGATAAGGTTGTTTTTGCAATTTTATCAGCTGCCTTATTGAGGTCCCTTGGGACATACATAACCATTAAAAGGTCTAGGCTAGCTTTGTTGACAAGGAATTCCCTCCAAAGGTTTTGGAGACTCGGTGAGTTGCAGACTGTCTGGCTTGCTAGCTTCACCGAAGAGCTAGAGTCAATAAGAATGATGGCCGTCTTGATATTGTTGTGTGTACATATATTGGATGCAGTGACCACAGCCATGAACTCAGCTTGTAGAGGTGAGGTGGCATGCATAGGAACACCTTCAAGTCTATAGAATGCACAGTTGATTTAGCAGCCCATTCAGCAAGCACCTTCTCGTTCTAGATTAAGTAGACCTACCAAAGGACTGAATCAAGTTTCTCAATGGCCTCCCTTCATAATGCACCTCTACAAAATACAAAGTGAGCATTAATAAAAAGAAGTATCAACCACTTCATTTTACCATCAAAATAACACCATACATGCTATGGTGCCTATGATAAGCACACTGAAGCCCATGACCAACTTTCCTTCAGAATCTATCCGGCTAAAGGTCACTGAAGAGTGGAAATTATAAGCATCAGCTGGAACATTCAAATCTGAATAAAAAATTGATCGATGTATAGCCACTTGACTTAGAAAAAGAAATAACAAATCAGCTGTAAACCAGCATCTAGAATAACAAATCAGCTGGAAACCAACATCGAGAATAACAAATAAACTGGAAAACCAGCAACTAGAAATGCAGCAAAAAAGAAGGGATCTAGCACATGAAGATACCTCTGCTAATTGGAATGAATTTTTCTTATCGGGGAGCTCAATAGTAGTTAGCCCCCCAGATTTCATTCTTACATGGTAGAAAAGGGTAGATTACAGATAAACAAGTAGCCATTCTCAAGAACTAGCTCATTTTCATCCTACAAATCCATTAGAGCCTACAACATCAAACCGCCACTATCAATTTCAAGATTATCACATTTAGCACCATGTATAGGAAATAAACAAAAAAAATCCATACCTATAGATCAAACTATTGGGCTCGGCCATCCCCCATTCTCATTCTTGAGCTTCATTCACATCATCAAGAGGTATTTGCACTCGCTATAGCCATCCTTGAACAGTACAAATCTGTTGATAATCACACCACTAACACATAAATATACCACATATGCTCAATTAATAGATGTGTAGAAACAAATGTGATGATCCTTGTAGAAGAAAATAATTTACCTGCTGACTCATCTCAACAATGCCACCAGCATTATCAACAATAGGTCCAAACATATCCATAATCAATACATATGCAGCAGTACTCAACATCTAGGTTGAATCCACCAAGTGTCCTAATACGGAGCAGTTGCAACATCCATGTCGAATCCACCAACAGACTAACTGACAGTACATTCGTTCATCAAAATAAAAAGAAATTTACATTCCATCTCTATCAAAGCAATGTTCATGTTTTCTTATTCATCAAATTAAAAATAAATTTACATTCCATCTATATCAAAGCAATAAGAGAACTAACTTCAATAATTATGAGTGATGTTTGCTTATTCAACAGAGAACAATATAAAAACTCCCCAATAGATGAAATTCCCTTGGCAATATGTATGAAGGCATGTGAAGAATGAGACATAATAACAAGGTAAATAATGGTTCCTGCTCTACAAAAAATGTGTGGAATATGCAATGGTAAATTCATGAGTTAATTATTAAACAGAGATGTAGAAAAGATGTGCACCAAACATATATGTTTGTCCTACAGGGAAGTCAAGCATACTCCTCAGAAGCATGTAGTTATTAGCCAAAGATGTGGCTGCCACAGCTCATTGTACAAAGTGCAATGCTTCCCTCAATGCAGAAGGAAATTCCACCATCTGACCTATAAACCAGTCATTATCTCACATATTTGACAAGGCTGCAACTGGGTTGTCTTGGATTGTATTCAGCCACTATAGTCCTCCCTATAGCTAAACACTAGTTTGGTCTTGGTTGGCTCCACTTCTAACCTGATCATGTCCAGTTCAAGAACATGAAAGTAACTATACATAAAAAGGCCTGGAAAGTTTGTATTTTCCTCAATCCACCACTTTGGGTGCACCTTTGGAGTTACGTGTGTTAATCGGAAAGAGATCAGGGTTAGGAATGCAGAACTGTAGGGCTTTTGGCCATATTTGTCTTAAAGTAGATGCAAAACAGAGCATGCACAATTCATATTATATACAGAGGAAGCCTTGTCACCCCTAATGGTGCAAGACTCATAGACAGATGGACCTCCAACAAAATCTAGCATATGCAAAAACACATGTGATTGTTCAACTATCACAACAGCTCGAGTGGCCACTTGAAGTCAATTTATAAAAAATTACAATTACACATACAAAGTGACATGTTGAATAAACTTCCCTCTTCAGCTCATCCTTCTCTTCTAATTGAGCACTCAACACATTTTTCTCCACTCTAAGATTCTCCAATGGAAACTGAAATGATATGTAAATAAGTTTGGTATCTTTAAAAATCAAATTATGGGCATAGAAGCACTAAAGCATGGGTAGAAATAATGATGGTAACTTCTGGTTCACTTGTATGATATGTATCATTATAAGTTAGTAGCATACCATCTTTATGCACACTTAGCGTCAATAGAATGTCTGGCATGCCCATGGAAAGCTTCAGACATGCATTCAACAAAAGGAGTCTTTGAAATTAAATGCAACTCGATCTTCACAAAAATGTACATGTATACATGTCCCTTTCCAGCATCAAGATAGAACTGTAACACAAAGGGGTAAAGATCAGCCTCCAATTCCAAAGTGGATTACATAAAAACAATTATTCCAAAGTGATAGTATCCAAGAATGCATACTATAGCATGATGATTTCGTGTTAGCTTAATGACACTGAAGGACACCAAAATAAAATAACTTCATGGATGACAAAGGAAAAAGTGAAAAATGTACCCAACTCTTAAATTATGGTTAGGTTTTAGTTAACTTGTATCTCTTAAGCATTCAAAAACCCATACATATGCTAAGTAGTAAAAATTCAAAACTTACATCAGCTATTGATGGCTTGTCCGACTGCCCAGGGCTACCATCGGACGCATCCATTCCTAGTATAATATTTGGCTCTTAGGAGATCTTTGGCATGCATGGAGGATGCTCAGTTGTGGTGAACTTCTCTGTAGGCTTATTCATGATCTCATTCATTGTTGAAACATTTAGTGTGTTGTCAGTAAATTTTTTTTATGTATTTCCTTTAACTAATTTCAATGAAATACATTAAAAGATTTTACTTACAACGCCCTTCATGTTTCCACAGCGAATGAGATCTTGAATATGCCTACGGGTGTCACATTGCGCAGAGAATTTCACCATAGTTGAGCATCCTCCATCCATGCCAAAGATCTCCAACGTGCCAACTATTATATTAGGAATGGATGCATCCCATGGTAGCCCTGGGCAGTCAGACAAGCCATCAATTCAGAGCTTGTCAGCTCTCGAGATAGGACTTTAATTAATCTCTAAGTACAGAGCTACAGTTAGCGGAGGATCATTACCATAGTTATTGGCTTTTAGGGCCTGCATCACAACCACATGTTACAAAAAGGGTATTATTTTAGATGGAGGGGGTAAAGGAAAAAAGACAAATATACAAATGTTGTTTTAACAATTAAGGGAACAAGGAGGAACCCACATTACTAAGAACACCCATTCTTTCTTGAGGCTTCTGCCTAGACTTCTCAACCAGAGCAGACCTCTGAAATGTGGACAATGACTTAGTGTGCCTCTGCAAAATGCAAAAACACCAGGCTATATTATACTTAGTACCAAAAACAAAACATTCAAAAACAACGCAGTGAGAAAATAGAACAGCACTCGTACAAGTAACGCACCTCGTCCGTACCCACAAACAAGAATCTAAAACACTGCTCATATCTAAAAACCACAAACCAATCATAATGTGTGTATCATCCATAATACTAAGATTCTCCATAACAAAATTAAAAGTAGGACAAAACAAAATAGGATTGTTATTTGGCAACATTGTCTATGACAATGGACATGAAACACCAGTACTTTGGATCGGCATGTACAAATAACAAAGTGGATTACATAAGAACAAATATAGCTCTCCTCTCTTTAGATAGTATCCAAGAATGCAATTAAATTTAAACTTCATGTCCTGCAACAAATGGAAATGACTTTAGATACTACTTTTGTTTTCAATTATGTAACACTATAAGTAATACTTTATGCTCACCTTGGCAACATATGTGTTTTTGGCCATGCTATGACGTTGCCAACAGCATCATCAACAGATTGATATTGATCATAAGGTCTAACTAGAGGATCGTTGCCCAACAAAGCAACCTCTACATAAACAACAACAAATGATGAGCCTAAAATTGCACCTCCCACCCTTTTCATGGGGTCAACCTCAGAGACTCGACCGAATGCAACTCTAGCATCTGGATCTGTAAAACTCAATAGATACACATCCTACAAAAAAATACAGTTGACATAACAAATTTATATAAATGTAAAATGAAGTGCAATTCACAGTAATACAAACATACTTGTCCCTTCTGAAATGATGAATGTCTAATATGGAGTGGAGTTTGCATTGATAAGTTTGTCTGCACAATTATTTTATTTTTGTCATAAGTCCATAAAAGTCAACATGGAAAATAATTGATACCACACATCTTGTATAAAAAGTATTCATACTTCGCCAGTTCCAACATGCTGTGCTTGGCTGTTTCCTGCTCTAGTTACGGCAAGTAACTCCTCTAATTTTTGGTTGAATTCATCCTTTTGTTGTTGAAGTTTTGCATCAAATTCCAACCGTTGTTCTTCAAGCTTATCCTGGAAATGCTTCCTTTGTGCTTCTTCAGCTTCTCGGGACTTACGGTTCTTGCCCCAGATATCAGAAGGTGATGGTCCAAGTCCATAACCACGAACATATCCTGGTCTCTCTTCTCCCATAACATTCCTATAAATTTCATATGTAGTAACATCAGGTTGTTTTCTTTGCATCTCTTCTCCTACCTCAGAAATTTTTTCCTACATACAACAAATCATACGAGATGCAATTTATACCAATTATATACCTCTATGAAATTAGTAAATGTAACATAATACTATAGGATATTATGTGTTGTACAAAAATTTTGGCGAATTCAACATCAACTATGCTCCCATCTTTTTTACGATGAGTTTTCTCAAAAAAGATTATGGGATCCACTTCTCCGCCTATTTCCTTCTCCATCTTTATCATTCAAACAAGGTTATTGTAAACATCAAATTAATGGATGCCATCAAATTATCTAAATGGATCACAAAAATTACTAACTCACATCATATTTCAGACATGCAAACGACTTGGTTCCTGTTGTGTGGCTAACCTTTTGAAATTTTCTTCTTGTCTTGTTAGTTATAGACTTCCTCTGTGGAAAACATTGCAGTATTGTGCATAGTAATTATCTGTGTGGTACTGTAAGTATCAACAAATAGAAAAAATAATATTACCTTTCCTTTATTACTCCTCCAATAATCGATAAGAAATTTCCAATGTGACTTGTCCACGCGGGGAACAACTTGTTCAAGTTGTTGTTCGTATGGACTATCTTCTACGAAGTATAGTCTCCTTAACTCACACTTGTGGTCCTTACATTTCTTTCCTAGTCTCTTCATTGTCCACTCCTTCAGATCTGAATCCATTGTGAATTTACTCTACCGACATAAAGGATATCAATTAGATGCTTCATTTAACCATTTAAAAATAAAATTTAATAATATACCTTCACAAAATTCCATATAGAATCTTTTTATTGGCTGGAAATTGTCTCCAATCCTCATAGTTTAGTGGACAAAGATTTGGATCTCTTGCAATGGTTGTCAGAAAATTTGATAAGTGACTTTGGTTTTCACCTACTGGTTGTCCAAATTGATTTTTCTCAATGGGAATTGGATCGTCGGGCTTTCTTTTCCAAACTTTCAAACATTGTGTTCGGCCATGTGCTCGATGTTTTTGACCTAAGCATTCATTCATAAAGGATAAAATATATATATATGCATAATTATATATGATTAAATGTAGCATTATAAATACAACGATATGAATGAAATGATTACCTAGTTCAGAGAGCCTGTCGGTCGACAAGAGTTCGACCGAGTAGGTGTCTCGGTCGACCATTCCTCGACCGAGATAAACTCTGACAGCAACTGCAGAGTAAATTAATTAGTCATTGCTAAAGCAACAAACTTGTACCTAACGGCTAGTTAAGCACTTAGAAACCCCTAGAAGTTGTCTAGAACGTCCTTAAGCATCCTTAGGCCATTCCTATAAATAGGACAAGCCATAGGACACTCAAATACACTTCTTACACTTGAGAAATCCTTGAGCATACTTTGAGCAATCTGTTTGTGAGCAAATTGAGCATTGTGACAATTGGCTATTTCCTTCCTTAGCTCATATTTCGTGTCCTATAGGCTAGCATCTCCTATCCACTGCAATTACAATTCCATACACTTTGGTTAGGAGATCTATACGCTTGATCTAGGAAAATCAAGCCTTGTGCTACAAAAGGATAAGTTGTAATTTCCTTTTCCTTTCCTGTTCTCTATTATTGTTTGTACTCTCCTTACTACTCCTAGGTTGGAGGTTGCGGATTGGAGAGGGTGGAGATCTTCTTGGTGAAGAAGGAGACCTTGAGCTACTTCAAGAAGGCTGGTGCAACGGGAGGTTACTTCTAGAGAGGAAGGCTACTTCAAGGGGGAGCTTGGAGTTACTTCAAGAAGGCTACCTCAAGTTGGTGCATCTACTTCGAGTGAAGGCTGTTCAAGGGGTGTAAAGGAAAGTATTGTATTTTGTATAAATCCTTGTGAAGGTAATAAAATATATACTTTCAAAATCCCGATTGGGTAAGCAACCGGGTAGTGGACTGACAACTTTAGTATTTGCTAAAGTTGGAACCACTCTAAACACATGTCTCCTTCTTCCAATTTCAATTGTGGTTGTTTGAGTTCAATAATTGTTAAAATTGTTTTAAAACTCTATTCACCCCCCCTCTAGTGTTTTTCAATTGGTATCAGAGCAGGCTTCAAGGAACCCTAACCAGGTCTTGAAGAATGGAGGGTGATGGTGATTACAACCACAACAAAAGGTGTAGCCTGAACAAATCTACAACATGCTGTAATTGGTGCTTAGGAACAAGCCACACAACATCTAGCTACCCATGGAGATCAAAGAAGGAAGATGAGCACAAAGGCTGTCTTATTACTACAACTAGTGAAGAAGAAGAAGAAGAAGTAAGTCTTTTTGATTTATCTAAAGAAGAACTAGTTGCTAGTCTTGAAGAAACACATAATAAATATGTTGAGTGCAAGAAGAAATTAAAGAAATCAAATAAAGCAAATGATGAATTACATGCTAAACTTCTTGCTATTACATCTGAAAATGAAGATCTTAAAATGATCATTGAAGATCATGATATTAAGATAAAATCTATAGAGGCAGATTGCAATCTTCTTTCTTTAGAAAAGACTAAATTGCAAACCCAAGTGAACGATCTTCAAAAACAACCCATCTTGTGCACCCATCTAGATTATGACTCTATTGTCAAAGAAAGAAATTCGTTGTCATCTAATCTAGATCAAGCAAAACTAGATATCAAGAAGAGAATAGATGAGATTGATAAGTTACAACAAAAAGTCAGTACTTTAAATAATAATGGCATTCTTGATCAAATCCTAGATAATCCCTATCATCAAATTGGGAGAAGAGGACTAGGTTACAAGCCTAAGGGGAAATCCTATCAACAACCTAGTTGGAGAAAGACACAAGCATATCAATCTAAATATGTACCTAAAGGAACATCTTCACCCAAGAACAACATAGAACACAACCATAGAAAAAGATATGAAGTTGACTCAATATGTTGTCATTATTGTTTGCGCCTTGGTCACTATGCTTTTTCATGCCCTTATAAGAGAAAGGATGTCGAATTAGTTTGGGTTCCAAAACCTCCAAACTAAATGAACGAAATTGAGTTGAGATATGACCAAGGACCTTAGTTGCATATTTCTATGTCTATCTCAACTCAACATAATGGGATAACAAATTAATTTAAGTATCTAAACATTTAACTTGCATAATTGTGTTTTACTTGGAAGCAATCAACAGTTCTAGAAATCTTGTCGGTCGAGAGACTGTCGACCGAGAGAACCGTCGGTCGAGAAATTGTCGACCGATTAGGCCACTGATTGCCAGTCGGAAATAAATCTGCTGAATATATTTTTGATTGGTTAAATTGCTATCTACCTACTGTTAATAACTGTTTGTACATGCAAAACAAAGTATACATTATGTAAATCATCTTTGAAAACTTACATGAGATTTAGTTTATTCTCTAAATAATTATGGATCATATGATTCAAGTCAAATTACCGCCTTCATGGCCTTTTCTAAGTATTCTTTGATTCATTCATATAGAAATCATATATTGAATTTCATTACATCATGGATATATCTTCATCATTTCATTATTCAACATTCTATAGATAATGTTGACGCTTGTTGTATGAATAATGAGTGCATGATACATAGGCAAGCAAAATGATTTGTTGGTAATATGCCATTTTAATGCTTGCAACATATAAGAATTTTATGAGGACACAAAAAGAAGTGAAATTTGATATTCTTGTAACTACAGCAAAGCTTACATTTTAAGAAAAATCAAGGACAAATGTTTTCATAATGAGTATTATTTAATACTTCAAATCAAATTATATGCAGATATTATATATGAATATTCAATTTGGAAATCTGCAAACTCGCCTCTTGGTTAAAATAAAATATTGATCAAGGGGCGCTATGGTCGTAGTCAAAGTCGACCTAAAATAAGTTTGACACAATACTTATTTGATTATTATTGTGATTAAAAGAACCATAAATTTTTTTTATTGGTAATAATATTCACAATATTACTCCCTTAGAAAATATATATATATGCTCTACAAATTTAGTCTATCATTTGAATTTGGATTATAAGACTATTGTAGAGCATACAAAATAAGGGGAGTAATAAATAAAAATAAATCAAAACGGATGCAATTTTTGCAAATACCTAAAATTTAAAGTTATGGCTAAATTGACATCTATTGCAAAGCATTTATACCTTGGGATATCTATCTAAGGGGGAGCATAGTATAAAATTAAGGGGGAGAAGTAATATCAAATATTCAACATGGATATCTTTTTGAAATGACAAAGGGGGAGAAAAGAATATAAAAATAAAATAAAGATCAAAACTATAATAACTAAGTTTCATAATGAAAAAGGCCAAGCACTCACTTGCAAAACAAGAATGGCTACAAAAGGCAATCTTCAGGTATGAAACTCATTTGTTTTATAATTCCTTCATTTATATTTTGGAAATGTTTGTCATCTTCAAAAAGGGGGAGATTGTTGGCTAAATGGACATCTATAAATCCCTTTGTTTTGATTATGACAAACATTTCATTCTTATTGATCTAACGAGCTACTTGAGTGTGCAGGAACAAGGTGGATGACAAAGTACTAGGGAAATCCATATGCTTACATATTTATATTCATGAAAAGTAATCGCTTTGTAAAAACTTGTACAAATATATAATGTACAAGTACTTAGATTTCATGTAAATCAAGTGTTAGATCTTCCCTAGCTAAACACCACATTTAGATAAGGCATCCCCTTCAAATAGGATCACATATGCACACTCATACATATAATTAGTGCCTCAATTGAAACATTGAAACAGGATCAATCTCGGTCGACCAACTCCTCGACCGAGACACTCTCGGTCGACAATCTTCTGGACCGAGAAAGATCCAAAGTAGCCGTTAGACACAACTGACAAGGTAGTTGGCAGTTGGAGATAAACGTTGCAAAACACTTGATTCAGAGAGCCTGTCGGTCGACAAGAGTTCGACTGAGTAGGTGTCTCGGTCGACCATTCCTCGACCGAGATAAACTCTGACAGCAACTGCAGAGTAAATTAATTAGCCGTTGCTAAAGCAACAAACTTGTACCTAACGGCTAGTTAAGCACTTAGAAACCCCTAGAATTTGTCTAGAACATCCTTAAGCATCCTTAGGCCATTCCTATAAATAGGACAAGCCATAGGACACTCAAATACACTTGTTACACTTGAGAAATCCTTGAGCATACTTTGAGCAATCTGTTTGTGAGCAAATTGAGCATTGTGACAATTGGCTATTTCCTTCCTTAGCTCATATTTCGTGTCCTATAGGCTAGCATCTCCTATCCACTGCAATTACAATTCCATACACTTTGGTTAGGAGATCTATATGCTTGATCTAGGCAAATCAAGCCTCGTTCTACAAAAGGATAAGTTGTAATTTCCTTTTCCTTTCTTGTTCTCTATTATTGTTTGTACTCTCCTTGCTACTCCTAGGTTGGAGGCTGCGGATTGGAGAGGGTGGAGATCTTCTTGGTGAAGAAGGAGACCTTGAGCTACTTCAAGAAGGCTGGTGCAACGGGAGGTTACTTCTAGAGAGGAAGGCTACTTCAAGTGGGAGCTTGGAGTTACTTCAAGAAGGCTACCTCAAGTTGGTGCATCTACTTCGAGTGAAGGCTGTTCAAGGGGTGTAAAGGAAAATATTGTATTTTGTATAAATCCTTGTGAAGGTAATAAAATATATACTTTCAAAATCCCGGTTGGGTAAGCAACCGGGTAGTGGACTGACAACTTTAGTATTTGCTAAAGTTGGAACCACTCTAAACACCTCTCTCCTTCTTCCAATTTCAATTGTGGTTGTTTGAGTTCAATAATTGTTAAAATTGTTTTAAAACTCTATTCACCCCCCCTCTAGTGTTTTTTAATTGGTATCAGAGCAGGCTTCAAGGAACCCTAACCAGGTCTTGAAGAATGGAGGGTGATGGTGATTACAACCACAACAAAAGGTGCAGCCTGAACAAATCTACAACATGCTGTAATTGGTGCTTAGGAACAAGCCACACAACATCTAGCTGCCCATGGAGATCAAAGAAGGAAGATGAGCACAAAGATTGTCTTATTGCTACAACTAGTGAAGAAGAACAAGAAGTAAGTCTTTTTGATTTATCTAAAGAAGAACTAGTTGCTAGTCTTGAAGAAACACATAATAAATATGTTGAGTGCAAGAAGAAATTAAAGAAATCAAATAAAGCAAATGATGAATTACATGCTAAACTTCTTGCTATTACATCTGAAAATGAAGATCTTAAAAAGATCATTGAAGATCATGATATTAAGATAAAATCTAAAGAGGCAGATTGCAATCTTCTTTCTTTAGTAAAGACTAAATTGCAAACCCAAGTGAACGATCTTCAAAAACAACCCATCTTGTGCACCCATCTAGATTATGACTCTATTGTCAAAGAAAGAAATTTGTTGTCATCTAATCTAGATCAAGCAAAACTAGATATCAAGAAGAGAATAGATGAGATTGCTAAGTTACAACAAAAAGTCAGTAGTTTAAATAATAATGGCATTCTTGATCAAATCCTAGATAATCCCTATCATCAAATTGGGAGAAGAGGACTAGGTTACAAGCCTAAGGGGAAACCCTATCAACAACCTAGTTGGAGAAAGACACAAGCATATCAATCTAAATATTTACCTAAAGGAACATCTTCACCCAAGAACAACATAGAACACAACCATAGAAAAAGATATGAAGTTGACTCAATATGTTGTCATTATTGTTTGCACCTTGGCCACTATGCTTTTTCATGCCCTTATAAGAGAAAGGATGTCGAATTAATTTGGGTTCCAAAGCCTCCAAACTAAATGAACGAAATTAAGTTGAGATATGACCAAGGACCTTAGTTGCATATTTCTATGTCTATCTCAACTCAACATAATGGGATAACAAATTAATTTAAGTATCTAAACATTTAACTTGCATAATCGTGTTTTACTTGGAAGCAATCAACAGTTCCAGAAATCTTGTCGGTCGAGAGACTTTCGACCGAGAGAACCGTCGGTCGAGAAATTGTCGACCGATTAGGCCAATGATTGCCAGTCTGAATTAAATCTGCTGAATATATTTTCGATTGGTTAAATTGCTATCTACCTGCTGTTAATAACTGTTTGTACATGCAAAACAAAGTATACATTATGTAAATCATCTTTGAAAACTTACATGAGATTTAGTTTATTCTCTAAATAATTATGGATCATATGATTCAAGTCAAATTACCGCCTTCATGGCCTGTTCTAAGTATTCTTTGATTCATTCATATAGAAATCATATATTGAATTTCATTACATCATGGATATATCTTCATCATTTCATTATTCAACATTATATAGATAACGTTGACGCTTGTTGTATGAATAATGAGTGCATGATACATAGGCAAGCAAAATGATTTGTTGGTAATATGCCATTTTAATGCTTGCAACATATAAGAATTTTATGAGGACACAAAAAGAAGTGAAATTTGATATTCTTGTAACTACAGCAAAGCTTACATTTTAAGAAAAATCAAGGACAAATGTTTTCATAATGAGTATTATTTAATACTTCAAATCAAATTACATGCAGATATTATATATGAATATTCAATTTGGAAATCTGCAAACTCGCCTCTTGGTTAAAATAAAATTTTGATCAAGGGGCGCTATGGTCGTAGTCAAAGTCGACCTAAAATAAGTTTGACACAATACTTATTTGATTATTATTGTGATTAAAAGAACCATAAATTTTTTTTATTGGTAATAATATTCACAATATTACTCCCTTAGAAAATATATATATATATGCTCTACAAATTTAGTCTATCATTTGAATTTGGAATATAAGACTATTGTAGAGCATACAAAATAAGGGGAGTAAGAAATAAAAATAAATCAAAACGGATGCAATTTTTGCAAATACCTAAAATTTAAAGTTATGGCTAAATTGACATCTATTGCAAAGAATTTATACCTTGGGATATCTATCTAAGGGGGAGCATAGTATAAAATTAAGGGGGAGAAGTAATATCAAATATTCAACATGGATATCTTTTTGAAATGACAAAGGGGGAGAAAAGAATATAAAAATAAAATAAAGATCAAAACTATAATAACTAAGTTTCATAATGAAAAAGGCCAAGCACTCACTTGCAAAACAAGAATGGCTACAAAAGGCAATCTTCAGGTATGAAACTCATTTGTTTTATAATTCCTTCATTTATATTTTGGAAATGTTTGTCATCTTCAAAAAGGGGGAGATTGTTGGCTAAATGGACATCTATAAATCCCTTTGTTTTGATTATGAAAAACATTTCATTCTTATTGATCTAACGAGCTACTTGAGTGTGCAGGAACAAGGTGGATGACAAAGTACTAGGGAAATCCATATGCTTACATATTTATATTCATGAAATATAATCGCTTTGTAAAAACTTGTACAAATATATAATGTACAAGTACTTAGATTTCATGTAAATCAAGTGTTAGATCTTCCCTAGCTAAACACCACATTTAGATAAGTCATCCCCTTCAAATAGGATCACATATGCACACTCATACATATAATTAGTGCCTCAATTGAAACATTGAAACAGGATCAATCTCGGTCGACCAACTCCTCGACCGAGACACTCTCGGTCGACAATCTTCTCGACCGGGAAAGATCCAAAGTAGCCGTTAGACACAACTGACAAGGTAGTTGGCAGTTGGAGATAAATGTTGCAAAACAATTGATTCAGAGAGCCTGTCGGTCGACAAGAGTTCGACTGAGTAGGTGACTCGGTCGACCATTCCTCGACCGAGATAAACTCTGACAGCAACTGCAGAGTAAATTAATTAGGCGTTGCTAAAGCAACAAACTTGTACCTAACGGCTAGTTAAGCACTTAGAAACCCCTAGAAGTTGTCTAGAACGTCCTTAAGCATCCTTAGGCCATTCCTATAAATAGGACAAGCCATAGGACACTCAAATACACTTGTTACACTTGAGAAATCCTTGAGCATACTTTGAGCAATCTGTTTGTGAGCAAATTGAGCATTGTGACAATTGGCTATTTCCTTCCTTAGCTCATATTTCGTGTCCTATAGGCTAGCATCTCCTATCCACTGCAATTACAATTCCATACACTTTGGTTAGGAGATCTATACGCTTGATCTAGGCAAATCAAGCCTTGTGCTACAAAAGGATAAGTTGTAATTTCCTTTTCCTTTCTTGTTCTCTATTATTGTTTGTACTCTCCTTGCTACTCCTAGGTTGGAGGTTGTGGATTGGAGAGGGTGGAGATCTTCTTGGTGAAGAAGGAGACCTTGAGCTACTTCAAGAAGGCTGGTGCAACGGGAGGTTACTTCTAGAGAGGAAGGCTACTTCAAGGGGGAGCTTGGAGTTACTTCAAGAAGGCTACCTCAAGTTGGTGCATCTACTTCGAGTGAAGGCTGTTCAAGGGGTGTAAAGGAAAATATTGTATTTTGTATAAATCCTTGTGAAGGTAATAAAATATATACTTTCAAAATCCCGGTTGGGTAAGCAATCAGGTAGTGGACTGACAACTTTAGTATTTGCTAAAGTTGGAACCACTCTAAACACCTGTCTCCTTCTTCCAATTTCAATTGTGGTTGTTTCAGTTCAATAATTGTTAAAATTGTTTTAAAACTCTATTCACCCCCCCTCTAGTGTTTTTCAATTGGTATCAGAGCAGGCTTCAACGAACCCTAACCAGGTCTTGAAGAATGGAGGGTGATGGTGATTACAACCACAACAAAAGGTGCAGCCTGAACAAATCTACAACATGCTGTAATTGGTGCTTAGGAACAAGCCACACAACATCTAGCTGACCATGGAGATCAAAGAAGGAAGATGAGCACAAAGACTGTCTTATTACTACAACTAGTGAAGAAGAAGAAGAAGTAAGTCTTTTTGATTTATCTAAAGAAGAACTAGTTGCTAGTCTTGAAGAAACACATAATAAATATGTTGAGTGCAAGAAGAAATTAAAGAAATCAAATAAAGCAAATGATGAATTACATGCTAAACTTCTTGCTATTACATCTGAAAATGAAGATCTTAAAAAGATCATTGAAGATCATGATATTAAGATAAAATCTATAGAGGCAGATTGCAATCTTCTTTCTTTAGAAAAGACTAAATTGCAAACCCAAGTGAACGATATTCAAAAACAACCCATCTTGTGCACCCATCTAGATTATGACTCTATTGTCAAAGAAAGAAATTCGTTGTCATCTAATCTAGATCAAGCAAAACTAGATATCAAGAAGAGAATAGATGAGATTGCTAAGTTACAACAAAAAGTCAATAGTTTAAATAATAATGGCATTCTTGATCAAATCCTAGATAATCCCTATCATCAAATTGGGAGAAGAGGACTAGGTTACAAGCCTAAGGGGAAATCCTATCAACAACCTAGTTGGAGAAAGACACAAGCATATCAATCTAAATATGTACCTAAAGAAACATCTTCACCCAAGAACAACATAGAACACAACCATAGAAAAAGATATGAAGTTGACTCAATATGTTGTCATTATTGTTTGCACCTTGGTCACTATGCTTTTTCATGCCCTTATAAGAGAAAGGATGTCGAATTAGTTTGGGTTCCAAAACCTCCAAACTAAATGAACGAAATTAAGTTGAGATATGACCAAGGACCTTAGTTGCATATTTCTATGTCTATCTCAACTCAACATAATGGGATAACAAATTAATTTAAGTATCTAAACATTTAACTTGCATAATCGTGTTTTACTTGGAAGCAATCAACAGTTCTAGAAATCTTGTCGGTCGAGAGACTGTCGACCGAGAGAACTGTCGGTCGAGAAATTGTCGACCGATTAGGCCACTGATTCCCAGTCTGAAATAAATCTGCTGAATATATTTTCGATTGGTTAAATTGCTATCTACCTGCTGTTAATAATTGTTTGTACATGCAAAACAAAGTATACATTATGTAAATCATCTTTGAAAACTTACATGAGATTTAGTTTATTCTCTAAATAATTATGGATCATATGATTCAAGTCAAATTACCGCCTTCATGGCCTGTTCTAAGTATTCTTTGATTCATTCATATAGAAATCATATATTGAATTTCATTACATCATGGATATATCTGCATCATTTCATTATTCAACATTCTATAGATAATGTTGACGCTTGTTGTATGAATAATGAGTGCATGATACATAGGCAAGCAAAATGATTTGTTGGTAATATGCCATTTTAATGCTTGCAACATATAAGAATTTTATGAGGACACAAAAAGAAGTGAAATTTGATATTCTTGTAACTACAGCAAAGCTTACATTTTAAGAAAAATCAAGGACAAATGTTTTCATAATGAGTATTATTTAATACTTCAAATCAAATTATATGCAGATATTATATATGAATATTCAATTTGGAAATCTGCAAACTCGCCTCTTGGTTAAAATAAAATATTGATCAAGGGGCGCTATGGTCGTAGTCAAAGTCGACCTAAAATAAGTTTGACACAATACTTATTTGATTATTATTGTGATTAAAAGAACCATAAATTTTTTTTATTGGTAATAATATTCACAATATTACTCCCTTAGAAAATATATATATATGCTCTACAAATTTAGTCTATCATTTGAATTTGGATTATAAGACTATTGTAGAGCATACAAAATAAGGGGAGTAATAAATAAAAATAAATCAAAACGGATGCAATTTTTGCAAATACCTAAAATTTAAAGTTATGGCTAAATTGACATCTATTGCAAAGCATTTATACCTTGGGATATCTATCTAAGGGGGAGCATAGTATAAAATTAAGGGGGAGAAGTAATATCAAATATTCAACATGGATATCTTTTTGAAATGACAAAGGGGGAGAAAAGAATATAAAAATAAAATAAAGATCAAAACTATAATAACTAAGTTTCATAATGAAAAAGGCCAAGCACTCACTTGCAAAACAAGAATGGCTACAAAAGGCAATCTTCAGGTATGAAACTCATTTGTTTTATAATTCCTTCATTTATATTTTGGAAATGTTTGTCATCTTCAAAAAGGGGGAGATTGTTGGCTAAATGGACATCTATAAATCCCTTTGTTTTGATTATGACAAACATTTCATTCTTATTGATCTAACGAGCTACTTGAGTGTGCAGGAACAAGGTAGATGACAAAGTACTAGGGAAATCCATATGCTTACATATTTATATTCATGAAAAGTAATCGCTTTGTAAAAACTTGTACAAATATATAATGTACAAGTACTTAGATTTCATGTAAATCAAGTGTTAGATCTTCCCTAGCTAAACACCACATTTAGATAAGGCATCCCCTTCAAATAGGATCACATATGCACACTCATACATATAATTAGTGCCTCAATTGAAACATTGAAACAGGATCAATCTCGGTCGACCAACTCCTCGACCGAGACACTCTCGGTCGACAATCTTCTGGACCGAGAAAGATCCAAAGTAGCCGTTAGACACAACTGACAAGGTAGTTGGCAGTTGGAGATAAACGTTGCAAAACACTTGATTCAGAGAGCCTGTCGGTCGACAAGAGTTCGACTGAGTAGGTGTCTCGGTCGACCATTCCTCGACCGAGATAAACTCTGACAGCAACTGCAGAGTAAATTAATTAGCCGTTGCTAAAGCAACAAACTTGTACCTAACGGCTAGTTAAGCACTTAGAAACCCCTAGAATTTGTCTAGAACATCCTTAAGCATCCTTAGGCCATTCCTATAAATAGGACAAGCCATAGGACACTCAAATACACTTGTTACACTTGAGAAATCCTTGAGCATACTTTGAGCAATCTGTTTGTGAGCAAATTGAGCATTGTGACAATTGGCTATTTCCTTCCTTAGCTCATATTTCGTGTCCTATAGGCTAGCATCTCCTATCCACTGCAATTACAATTCCATACACTTTGGTTAGGAGATCTATATGCTTGATCTAGGCAAATCAAGCCTCGTTCTACAAAAGGATAAGTTGTAATTTCCTTTTCCTTTCTTGTTCTCTATTATTGTTTGTACTCTCCTTGCTACTCCTAGGTTGGAGGCTGCGGATTGGAGAGGGTGGAGATCTTCTTGGTGAAGAAGGAGACCTTGAGCTACTTCAAGAAGGCTGGTGCAACGGGAGGTTACTTCTAGAGAGGAAGGCTACTTCAAGTGGGAGCTTGGAGTTACTTCAAGAAGGCTACCTCAAGTTGGTGCATCTACTTCGAGTGAAGGCTGTTCAAGGGGTGTAAAGGAAAATATTGTATTTTGTATAAATCCTTGTGAAGGTAATAAAATATATACTTTCAAAATCCCGGTTGGGTAAGCAACCGGGTAGTGGACTGACAACTTTAGTATTTGCTAAAGTTGGAACCACTCTAAACACCTCTCTCCTTCTTCCAATTTCAATTGTGGTTGTTTGAGTTCAATAATTGTTAAAATTGTTTTAAAACTCTATTCACCCCCCCTCTAGTGTTTTTTAATTGGTATCAGAGCAGGCTTCAAGGAACCCTAACCAGGTCTTGAAGAATGGAGGGTGATGGTGATTACAACCACAACAAAAGGTGCAGCCTGAACAAATCTACAACATGCTGTAATTGGTGCTTAGGAACAAGCCACACAACATCTAGCTGCCCATGGAGATCAAAGAAGGAAGATGAGCACAAAGATTGTCTTATTGCTACAACTAGTGAAGAAGAACAAGAAGTAAGTCTTTTTGATTTATCTAAAGAAGAACTAGTTGCTAGTCTTGAAGAAACACATAATAAATATGTTGAGTGCAAGAAGAAATTAAAGAAATCAAATAAAGCAAATGATGAATTACATGCTAAACTTCTTGCTATTACATCTGAAAATGAAGATCTTAAAAAGATCATTGAAGATCATGATATTAAGATAAAATCTAAAGAGGCAGATTGCAATCTTCTTTCTTTAGTAAAGACTAAATTGCAAACCCAAGTGAACGATCTTCAAAAACAACCCATCTTGTGCACCCATCTAGATTATGACTCTATTGTCAAAGAAAGAAATTTGTTGTCATCTAATCTAGATCAAGCAAAACTAGATATCAAGAAGAGAATAGATGAGATTGCTAAGTTACAACAAAAAGTCAGTAGTTTAAATAATAATGGCATTCTTGATCAAATCCTAGATAATCCCTATCATCAAATTGGGAGAAGAGGACTAGGTTACAAGCCTAAGGGGAAACCCTATCAACAACCTAGTTGGAGAAAGACACAAGCATATCAATCTAAATATTTACCTAAAGGAACATCTTCACCCAAGAACAACATAGAACACAACCATAGAAAAAGATATGAAGTTGACTCAATATGTTGTCATTATTGTTTGCACCTTGGCCACTATGCTTTTTCATGCCCTTATAAGAGAAAGGATGTCGAATTAATTTGGGTTCCAAAGCCTCCAAACTAAATGAACGAAATTAAGTTGAGATATGACCAAGGACCTTAGTTGCATATTTCTATGTCTATCTCAACTCAACATAATGGGATAACAAATTAATTTAAGTATCTAAACATTTAACTTGCATAATCGTGTTTTACTTGGAAGCAATCAACAGTTCCAGAAATCTTGTCGGTCGAGAGACTTTCGACCGAGAGAACCGTCGGTCGAGAAATTGTCGACCGATTAGGCCAATGATTGCCAGTCTGAATTAAATCTGCTGAATATATTTTCGATTGGTTAAATTGCTATCTACCTGCTGTTAATAACTGTTTGTACATGCAAAACAAAGTATACATTATGTAAATCATCTTTGAAAACTTACATGAGATTTAGTTTATTCTCTAAATAATTATGGATCATATGATTCAAGTCAAATTACCGCCTTCATGGCCTGTTCTAAGTATTCTTTGATTCATTCATATAGAAATCATATATTGAATTTCATTACATCATGGATATATCTTCATCATTTCATTATTCAACATTATATAGATAACGTTGACGCTTGTTGTATGAATAATGAGTGCATGATACATAGGCAAGCAAAATGATTTGTTGGTAATATGCCATTTTAATGCTTGCAACATATAAGAATTTTATGAGGACACAAAAAGAAGTGAAATTTGATATTCTTGTAACTACAGCAAAGCTTACATTTTAAGAAAAATCAAGGACAAATGTTTTCATAATGAGTATTATTTAATACTTCAAATCAAATTACATGCAGATATTATATATGAATATTCAATTTGGAAATCTGCAAACTCGCCTCTTGGTTAAAATAAAATTTTGATCAAGGGGCGCTATGGTCGTAGTCAAAGTCGACCTAAAATAAGTTTGACACAATACTTATTTGATTATTATTGTGATTAAAAGAACCATAAATTTTTTTTATTGGTAATAATATTCACAATATTACTCCCTTAGAAAATATATATATATATGCTCTACAAATTTAGTCTATCATTTGAATTTGGAATATAAGACTATTGTAGAGCATACAAAATAAGGGGAGTAAGAAATAAAAATAAATCAAAACGGATGCAATTTTTGCAAATACCTAAAATTTAAAGTTATGGCTAAATTGACATCTATTGCAAAGAATTTATACCTTGGGATATCTATCTAAGGGGGAGCATAGTATAAAATTAAGGGGGAGAAGTAATATCAAATATTCAACATGGATATCTTTTTGAAATGACAAAGGGGGAGAAAAGAATATAAAAATAAAATAAAGATCAAAACTATAATAACTAAGTTTCATAATGAAAAAGGCCAAGCACTCACTTGCAAAACAAGAATGGCTACAAAAGGCAATCTTCAGGTATGAAACTCATTTGTTTTATAATTCCTTCATTTATATTTTGGAAATGTTTGTCATCTTCAAAAAGGGGGAGATTGTTGGCTAAATGGACATCTATAAATCCCTTTGTTTTGATTATGAAAAACATTTCATTCTTATTGATCTAACGAGCTACTTGAGTGTGCAGGAACAAGGTGGATGACAAAGTACTAGGGAAATCCATATGCTTACATATTTATATTCATGAAATATAATCGCTTTGTAAAAACTTGTACAAATATATAATGTACAAGTACTTAGATTTCATGTAAATCAAGTGTTAGATCTTCCCTAGCTAAACACCACATTTAGATAAGTCATCCCCTTCAAATAGGATCACATATGCACACTCATACATATAATTAGTGCCTCAATTGAAACATTGAAACAGGATCAATCTCGGTCGACCAACTCCTCGACCGAGACACTCTCGGTCGACAATCTTCTCGACCGGGAAAGATCCAAAGTAGCCGTTAGACACAACTGACAAGGTAGTTGGCAGTTGGAGATAAATGTTGCAAAACAATTGATTCAGAGAGCCTGTCGGTCGACAAGAGTTCGACTGAGTAGGTGACTCGGTCGACCATTCCTCGACCGAGATAAACTCTGACAGCAACTGCAGAGTAAATTAATTAGGCGTTGCTAAAGCAACAAACTTGTACCTAACGGCTAGTTAAGCACTTAGAAACCCCTAGAAGTTGTCTAGAACGTCCTTAAGCATCCTTAGGCCATTCCTATAAATAGGACAAGCCATAGGACACTCAAATACACTTGTTACACTTGAGAAATCCTTGAGCATACTTTGAGCAATCTGTTTGTGAGCAAATTGAGCATTGTGACAATTGGCTATTTCCTTCCTTAGCTCATATTTCGTGTCCTATAGGCTAGCATCTCCTATCCACTGCAATTACAATTCCATACACTTTGGTTAGGAGATCTATACGCTTGATCTAGGCAAATCAAGCCTTGTGCTACAAAAGGATAAGTTGTAATTTCCTTTTCCTTTCTTGTTCTCTATTATTGTTTGTACTCTCCTTGCTACTCCTAGGTTGGAGGTTGTGGATTGGAGAGGGTGGAGATCTTCTTGGTGAAGAAGGAGACCTTGAGCTACTTCAAGAAGGCTGGTGCAACGGGAGGTTACTTCTAGAGAGGAAGGCTACTTCAAGGGGGAGCTTGGAGTTACTTCAAGAAGGCTACCTCAAGTTGGTGCATCTACTTCGAGTGAAGGCTGTTCAAGGGGTGTAAAGGAAAATATTGTATTTTGTATAAATCCTTGTGAAGGTAATAAAATATATACTTTCAAAATCCCGGTTGGGTAAGCAATCGGGTAGTGGACTGACAACTTTAGTATTTGCTAAAGTTGGAACCACTCTAAACACCTGTCTCCTTCTTCCAATTTCAATTGTGGTTGTTTCAGTTCAATAATTGTTAAAATTGTTTTAAAACTCTATTCACCCCCCCCTAGTGTTTTTCAATTGGTATCAGAGCAGGCTTCAACGAACCCTAACCAGGTCTTGAAGAATGGAGGGTGATGGTGATTACAACCACAACAAAAGGTGCAGCCTGAACAAATCTACAACATGCTGTAATTGGTGCTTAGGAACAAGCCACACAACATCTAGCTGACCATGGAGATCAAAGAAGGAAGATGAGCACAAAGACTGTCTTATTACTACAACTAGTGAAGAAGAAGAAGAAGTAAGTCTTTTTGATTTATCTAAAGAAGAACTAGTTGCTAGTCTTGAAGAAACACATAATAAATATGTTGAGTGCAAGAAGAAATTAAAGAAATCAAATAAAGCAAATGATGAATTACATGCTAAACTTCTTGCTATTACATCTGAAAATGAAGATCTTAAAAAGATCATTGAAGATCATGATATTAAGATAAAATCTATAGAGGCAGATTGCAATCTTCTTTCTTTAGAAAAGACTAAATTGCAAACCCAAGTGAACGATATTCAAAAACAACCCATCTTGTGCACCCATCTAGATTATGACTCTATTGTCAAAGAAAGAAATTCGTTGTCATCTAATCTAGATCAAGCAAAACTAGATATCAAGAAGAGAATAGATGAGATTGCTAAGTTACAACAAAAAGTCAATAGTTTAAATAATAATGGCATTCTTGATCAAATCCTAGATAATCCCTATCATCAAATTGGGAGAAGAGGACTAGGTTACAAGCCTAAGGGGAAATCCTATCAACAACCTAGTTGGAGAAAGACACAAGCATATCAATCTAAATATGTACCTAAAGAAACATCTTCACCCAAGAACAACATAGAACACAACCATAGAAAAAGATATGAAGTTGACTCAATATGTTGTCATTATTGTTTGCACCTTGGTCACTATGCTTTTTCATGCCCTTATAAGAGAAAGGATGTCGAATTAGTTTGGGTTCCAAAACCTCCAAACTAAATGAACGAAATTAAGTTGAGATATGACCAAGGACCTTAGTTGCATATTTCTATGTCTATCTCAACTCAACATAATGGGATAACAAATTAATTTAAGTATCTAAACATTTAACTTGCATAATCGTGTTTTACTTGGAAGCAATCAAAAGTTCCAGAAATCTTGTCGGTCGAGAGACTGTCGACCGAGAGAACTGTCGGTTGAGAAATTGTCGACCGATTAGGCCACTGATTCCCAGTCTGAAATAAATCTGCTGAATATATTTTCGATTGGTTAAATTGCTATCTACCTGCTGTTAATAATTGTTTGTACATGCAAAACAAAGTATACATTATGTAAATCATCTTTGAAAACTTACATGAGATTTAGTTTATTCTCTAAATAATTATGGATCATATGATTCAAGTCAAATTACCGCCTTCATGGCCTGTTCTAAGTATTCTTTGATTCATTCATATAGAAATCATATATTGAATTTCATTACATCATGGATATATCTGCATCATTTCATTATTCAACATTCTATAGATAACGTTGATGCTTGTTGTATGAATAATGAGTGCATGATACATAGGCAAGCAAAATGATTTGTTGGTAATATGCCATTTTAATGCTTGCAACATATAAGAATTTTATGAGGACACAAAAAGAAGTGAAATTTGATATTCATGTAACTACAGCAAAGCTTACATTTTAAGAAAAATCAAGGACAAATGTTTTCATAATGAGTATTATTTAATACTTCAAATCAAATTACATGCAGATATTATATATGAATATTCAATTTGGAAATCTGCAAACTCGCCTCTTGGTTAAAATAACATTTTGATCAAGGGGCGCTATGGTCGTAGTCAAAGTCGACCTAAAATAAGTTTGACACAATACTTATTTGATTATTATTGTGATTAAAAGAACCATAAATTTTTTTTATTGGTAATAATATTCACAATATTACTCCCTTAGAAAATATATATATATATGCTCTACAAATTTAGTCTATCATTTGAATTTGGATTATAAGACTATTGTAGAGCATACAAAATAAGGGGAGTAATAAATAAAAATAAATCAAAACGGATGCAATTTTTGCAAATACCTAAAATTTAAAGTTATGGCTAAATTGACATCTATTGCAAAGCATTTATACCTTGGGATATCTATCTAAGGGGGAGCATAGTATAAAATTAAGGGGGAGAAGTAATATCAAATATTCAACATGGATATCTTTTTGAAATGACAAAGGGGGAGAAAAGAATATAAAAATAAAATAAAGATCAAAACTATAATAACTAAGTTTCATAATGAAAAAGGCCAAGCACTCACTTGCAAAACAAGAATGGCTACAAAAGGCAATCTTCAGGTATGAAACTCATTTGTTTTATAATTCCTTCATTTATATTTTGGAAATGTTTGTCATCTTCAAAAAGGGGAAGATTGTTGGCTAAATGGACATCTATAAATCCCTTTGTTTTGATTATGAAAAACATTTCATTCTTATTGATCTAACGAGCTACTTGAGTGTGCAGGAACAAGGTGGATGACAAAGTACTAGGGAAATCCATATGCTTACATATTTATATTCATGAAATGTAATCGCTTTGTAAGAACTTGTACAAATATATAATGTACAAGTACTTAGATTTCATGTAAATCAAGTGTTAGATCTTCCCTAGCTAAACACCACATTTAGATAAGTCATCCCCTTCAAATAGGATCACATATGCACACTCATACATATAATTAGTGCCTCAATTGAAACATTGAAACAGGATCAATCTCGGTCGACCAACTCCTCGACCGAGACACTCTCGGTCGACAATCTTCTCGACTGAGAAAGATCCAAAGTATCCGTTAGAAACAACTGACAGGGTAGTTGGCAGTTGGAGATAAACGTTGCAAAACACTTGATTCAGAGAGCCTGTCGGTCGACAAGAGTTCGACCGAGTAGGTGTCTCGGTCGACCATTCCTCGACCGAGATAAACTCTGACAGCAACTGCAGAGTAAATTAATTAGTCATTGCTAAAGCAACAAACTTGTACCTAACGGCTAGTTAAGCACTTAGAAACCCCTAGAAGTTGTCTAGAACGTCCTTAAGCATCCTTAGGCCATTCCTATAAATAGGACAAGCCATAGGACACTCAAATACACTTGTTACATTTGAGAAATCCTTGAGCATACTTTGAGCAATATGTTTGTGAGCAAATTGAGCATTGTGACAATTGGCTATTTCCTTCCTTAGCTCATATTTCGTGTCCTATAGGCTAGCATCTCCTATCCACTACAATTACAATTCCATACTCTTTGGTTAGGAGATCTATACGCTTGATCTAGGCAAATCAAGCCTTGTGCTACAAAAGGATAAGTTGTAATTTCCTTTTCCTTTCTTGTTCTCTATTATTGTTTGTACTCTCCTTGCTACTCCTAGGTTGGAGGCTGCGGATTGGAGAGGGTGGAGATCTTCTTAGTGAAGAAGGAGACCTTGAGCTACTTCAAGAAGGCTGGTGCTACGGGAGGTTACTCTAGAGAGGAAGGCTACTTCAAGGGGGAGCTTGGAGTTACTTCAAGGGGGAGCTTGGAGTTACTTCAAGAAGGCTACCTCAAGTTGGTGCATCTACTTCGAGTGAAGGCTGTTCAAGGGGTGTAAAGGAAAGTATTGTATTTTGTATAAATCCTTGTGAAGGTAATAAAATATATACTTTCAAAATCCTGGTTGGGTAAGCAACCGGGTAGTGGACTGACAACTTTAGTATTTGCTAAAGTTGGAACCACTCTAAACAGCTGTCTCCTTCTTCCAATTTCAATTGTGGTTGTTTGAGTTCAATAATTGTTAAAATTGTTTTAAAACTCTATTCACCCCCCCTCTAGTGTTTTTCAATTGGTATCAGAGCAGGCTTCAAGGAACCCTAACCAGGTCTTGAAGAATGGAGGGTGATGGTGATTATTACCACAACAAAAGGTGCAGCCTGAACAAATCTACAACATGCTATAATTGGTGCTTAGGAACAAGCCACACAACATCTAGCTTCCCATGGAGATCAAAGAAGGAAGATGAGCACAAAGACTGTCTTATTGCTACAACTAGTGAAGAAGAAGAAGAAGTAAGTCTTTTTGATTTATCTAAAGAAGAACTAGTTGGTAGTCTTGAAGAAACACATAATAAATATGTTGAGTGCAAGATGAAATTAAAGAAATCAAATAAAGCAAATGATGAATTACATGCTAAACTTCTTGCTATTACATCTGAAAATGAAGATCTTAAAAATATCATTGAAGATCATAATATTAAGATAAAATCTATAGAGGCAGATTGCAATCTTCTTTCTTTAGAAAAGACTAAATTGCAAACCCAAGTGAACGATCTTCAAAAACAACCCATCTTGTGCACCCATCTAGATTATGACTCTATTATCAAAGAAAGAAATTCGTTGTCATCTAATCTAGATCAAGCAAAACTAGATATCAAGAAGAGAATAGATGAGATTGCTAAGTTACAACAAAAAGTCAGTAGTTTAAATAATAATGGCATTCTTGATCAAATCCTAGATAATCCCTATCATCAAATTGGGAGAAGAGGACTAGGTTACAAGCCTAAGGGGAAATCCTATCAACAACCTAGTTGGAGAAGGACACAAGCATATCAGTCTAAATATGTACCTAAAGGAACATCTTCACCCAAGAACAACATAGAACACAACCATAGAAAAAGATATGAAGTTGACTCAATATGTTTTCATTATTGTTTGCGCCTTGGTCACTATGCTTTTTCATGCCCTTACAAGAGAAAGGATTTCGAACTAGTTTGGGTTCCAAAACCTCCAAACTAAATGAACGAAATTAAGTTGAGATATGACCAAGGACCTTAGTTGCATATTTCTATGTCTATCTCAACTCAACATAATGGGATAACAAATTAATTTAAGTATCTAAACATTTAACTTGCATAATCGTGTTTTACTTGGAAGCAATCAACAGTTCCAGAAATCTTGTCGGTCGAGAGACTGTCGACCGAGAGAACCGTCGGTCGAGAAATTGTCGACCGATTAGGCCACTGATTGCCAGTCTGAAATAAATCTGCTGAATATATTTTCGATTGGTTAAATTGCTATCTACCTGCTGTTAATAACTGTTTGTACATGCAAAACAAAGTATACATTATGTAAATCATCTTTGAAAACTTACATGAGATTTAGTTTATTCTCTAAATAATTATGGATCATATGATTCAAGTCAAATTACCGCCTTCATGGCCTGTTCTAAGTATTCTTTGATTCATTCATATAGAAATCATATATTGAATTTCATTACATCATGGATATATCTTCATCATTTCATTATTCAACATTCTATAGATAACATTGACGCTTGTTGTATGAATAATGAGTGCATGATACATAGGCAAGCAAAATGATTTGTTGGTAATATGCCATTTTAATGCTTGCAACATATAAGAATTTTATGAGGACACAAAATGAAGTGAAATTTGATATTCTTGTAACTACAGCAAAGCTTACATTTTAAGAAAAATCAAGGAAAAATGCTTTCATAATGAGTATTATTTAATACTTCAAATCAAGTTACATGCAGATATTATATATGAATATTCAATTTGGAAATCTGCAAACTCGCCTCTTGGTTAAAATAAAATTTTGATCAAGGGGCGCTATGGTCGTAGTCAAAGTCGACCTAAAATAAGTTTGACACAATACTTATTTGATTATTATTGTGATTAAAAGAACCATAAAATTTTTTTATTGGTAATAATATTCACAATATTACTCCCTTAGAAAATATATATATATATATATATATATATATATATGCTCTACAAATTTAGTCTATCATTTGAATTTGGATTATAAGACTATTGTAGAGCATAGAAAATAAGGGGATTAATAAATAAAAATAAATCAAAATGGATGCAATTTTTGCAAATACCTAAAATTGAAAGTTATGGCTAAATTAACATCTATTGCAAAGCATTTATACCTTGGGATATCTATCTAAGGGGGAGCATAGTATAAAATTAAGGGGGAGAAGTAATATCAAATATTCAACATGGATATCTTTTTGAAATGACAAAGGGGGAGAAAAGAATATAAAAATAAAATAAAGATCAAAACTATAATAACTAAGTTTCATAATGAAAAAGGCCAAGCACTCACTTGCAAAACAAGAATGGCTACAAAAGGCAATCTTCAGGTATGAAACTCATTTGTTTTATAATTCCTTCATTTATATTTTGGAAATGTTTGTCATCTTCAAAAAGGGGGAGATTGTTGGCTAAATGGACATCTATAAATCCCTTTGTTTTGATTATGACAAACATTTCATTCTTATTGATCTAACGAGCTACTTGAGTGTGCAGGAACAAGGTGGATGACAAAGTACTAGGGAAATCCATATGCTTACATATTTATATTCATGAAATGTAATCACTTTGTAAAAACTTGTACAAATATAAAATGTACAAGTACTTAGATTTCATTTAAATCAAGCGTTAGATCTTCCCTAGCTAAACACCACATTTAGATAAGTCATCCCCTTCAAATAGGATCACATATGCACACTCATACATATAATTAGTTCCTAAATTGAAACAGGATCAATCTCGGTCGACCAACTCCTCGACCGAGACACTCTCGGTCGACAATCTTCTCGACCGAGAAAGATCCAAAGTAGCCGTTAGACACAACTGACAAGGTAGTTGGCAGTTGGAGATAAACGTTGCAAAACACTTGATTCAGAGAGCCTGTCGGTCGACAAGAGTTCGACTGAGTAGGTGTCTCGGTCGACCATTCCTCGACCGAGATAAACTCTGACAGCAACTGCAGAGTAAATTAATTAGCCGTTGCTAAAGCAACAAACTTGTACCTAACGGCTAGTTAAGCACTTAGAAACCCCTAGAAGTTGTCTAGAACGTCCTTAAGCATCCTTAGGCCATTCCTATAAATAGGACAAGCCATAGGACACTCAAATACACTTGTTACACTTGAGAAATCCTTGAGCATACTTTGAGCAATCTGTTTGTGAGCAAATTGAGCATTGTGACAATTGGCTATTTCCTTCCTTAGCTCATATTTCGTGTCCTATAGGCTAGCATCTCCTATCCACTGCAATCACAATTCCATACACTTTGGTTACGATATCTATACGCTTGATCTAGGCAAATCAAGCCTTGTGCTACAAAAGGATAAGTTGTAATTTCCTTTTCCTTTCTTGTTCTCTATTATTGTTTGTACTCTCCTTGCTACTCCTAGGTTGGAGGCTGTGGATTGGAGAGGGTGGAGATCTTCTTGGTGAAGAAGGAGACCTTGAGCTACTTCAAGAAGGCTGGTGCAACGGGAGGTTACTTCTAGAGAGGAAGGCTACTTCAAGGGGGAGCTTGGAGTTACTTCAAGAAGGCTACCTCAAGTTGGTGCATCTACTTCGAGTGAAGGCTGTTCAAGGGGTGTAAAGGAAAGTATTGTATTTTGTATAAATCCTTGTGAAGGTAATAAAATATATACTTTCAAAATCCCGGTTGGGTAAGAAACCAGGTAGTGGACTGACAACTTTAGTATTTGCTAAAGTTGGAACCACTCTAAACACCTGTCTCCTTCTTCCAATTTCAATTGTGGTTGTTTGAGTTCAATAATTGTTAAAATTGTTTTAAAACTCTATTCACCCCCCCTCTAGTGTTTTTCAGAATAGAAGCTAAAAAAATTTTGGAGCGATTTGAGGTTGACATGTTCAAAGATTGCCAACAAGCATGTCGAGTAATGCTAGGCAAATGAGTCGCCGTACAGGAGTCATTATTGTTGTCTTATCATTGCTTGCGGCTGTCATGTTATGGCTGTTGTCACAGTACTGTTATCTCATCTTGAGTATATCAAGTCACATAAAAATGGTCACATTTAGAAAAATATTGAACAACATAATAACAATTTTATTAATAATATTTGAAAATGAAACTCAGATATTTAAGAAAATATAATTATAAACAACAGTAGAGACAATGATAAATATGAATAAGAATAATGTCCGACATGCAAAATTGATACACCTAGCTCGAGCACAATTTGAGACAGAAAATTAAAGAGATACATTGAGCCAAAAAAAGGCTTATTTAAGTCAATTATTAATGACAAACAAAAAGAAACATTGGCTTATATTTTGTAATCTTCTCATTCAAAACAGTCATCATCATCACTTTGAGATACACTTTCATCATCCTGCTGAATTCGGGATTGGTCTTTTTCAGTTGTTGAACTAGCAACAGTAATTCCTTCCATATCCAATCTAACTATGTCACAATCAGTATCTCCATCCTCTGATGTCATTGATGGCCCATCTCCAGTTTCACCTTGCACATAAGCTTCAACATTCTCAATACAAGATTGTTCTTCCATGTTGAACATATCCCGTGGGGCAATCTTTACAGCAAAATGCCACCCTTTTGCAGTGACATCTTCTACATAAAATACTTTTCCAACTTGAGATGCCACTACAAATGGTTCTCCTGTAGTTTGAAGGCGTCTCAAATTAACAAGAGTCAACCCATGTTCATCATTATTTATTCCCCTCGTTGAGTAGATGTCCACCCAATCACACTTAAATAATGTCACCTTAAAGTGTTCATAATAATTGAGCACAATAATATCCTTCAAAACACCATAGTAGGTTACATATCTAGTAATTGGATTGCGGTCAGTGGTTTTAGAATAACAATCAGTCTTAGCTACCAGAAAGACTCCACTATTTTGTGTTGTTCGATTTGCATCTTTTGCCTTGGTATGAAATATGTGACCATTGACAACATAGCCCTTGTACTTAATGGCCAGTTGATGTGGACCTTGAGAAAGAAACTTTATTTTATCATCTACCATATTTGTTCTTAGGAGTGTCTCAATCTAACAAAAGAAAAGTTTGTTAGACTTTATTCATGAAGCATAACTAATTTAATTACCACAACTAAACTTACATGTTCCTTAAACCATCCATCAAATGAGTTACTATGTATACTCTAAACCTCCTTTAAGGACTTTTGAGGATGTTTTTGCCTAATGATATCATAGTGCATCCTGAATACAAAATATGTGCAATATGTTATTGGAATATGTTATAGCATTTTATTAATAGAAGACAGTTGACACTAACTTACTTAATGTAGGGTTCAATTGCTTCACAATTGAATACTACATACTTATGGGCTTGTTTCAATGTATGTTCGTCCAAGACACATGTTACCATTTTACCAATACCACGACCTACTGTCGAGAAAATAGACCAATCATCACTGTCAAGTATTGGCTCGTTTTCCAAATTTGCTTCGTCAGTATTGTTTCTATTTGGCCAATTTAACTTTGTTTCAAATCCATCCAAGTATCTTGAACAAAAAGTTAGACACTCTTCAGCTATATATCCTTCTGCTATTGACCCTTCTAGATATCTTTTATTACGAACATATCCTTTTAGGGTCATCAAATACCTGAAAACAAAGTTGAGGAAAATATTATGATAAATTACATTCCAATAGGTAAAGTCATCACGACGTGTGAAATGTTACCTTTCAATTGGATACATCCAACGATACTGAATAGGGTCGGCTATCTTAGCTTCATAAGAGAGATGGACGGATAGATGCACCATTATGTCAAAAAAACATGGAGGGAATATCTTCTCCATCTCACAAAGTGTAACAGCTATTGCATTTTCCAATGCAGAAAAATCAATTGGATCTATGACTTTAGTGCACAACCTTTGAAAATACCGAAAAAGATTAATAATACATGACTTAGCATTCTTATTGGGCAAGGATACAGTGACAGCTAATGGCAAAAGTTGTTGCATCAACACATGATAATCGTGACTTTTCATTGGTAGCATCTTCTGATCCTTCGGTCGTGCACATCTAGATATATTAGACACATACCCGTCTGGAACTTTGACAGATTTTAGGAGGTTGCAAAATAATATTTTTTCATCTTTTTTCATTGTATAGCAAGCTAGAGGTAGGATGGTATATTTACCAATAGTTTTTGGATGAAGTGGAAATTTGATTCCCATATCCTCCAAATCCTTCCTTGCATTCAAGTTGTCCTTACTTTTATCCTTCAAACCTAGCAATGTTCCAACAATACTCTCAGATATATTCTTCTCAATGTGCATGACATCGAGATTGTGCCTTACAATGTTAGTTTTCCAATATGGTAGCTCAAAAAATATGCTTTTCCTTTCCCAATTGTGTGTTGAATCCTTACCTCTTGGCCTTTTCTTACCAATTACAGTTGTTCCATCCTCCAATTGCGACAAGATTTGAGCTCCAGAAGGAGGTTTAGGTGGACACCTAAATTCTTTCTCACCGTCAAATGCCTTTGCTTCTTTTCGGAATCTGTGGCTAGTTGGCAAAAACCTACGATGTCCTCTGTAGTAAACTTTACGGCTATGTAGCAACCAATGTGAGACAGTATCTTTATTACAATAGGGACATGCTTTGTAGCCTTTAGTACTCCAACCAGATAGATGTGCATATCTTAGAAAATCACTAATTATCCATAATAAAGAAGCACGCATCTGAAAGAATTCCTTGGTTGCAACGTCATATGTATGTACACCAGTATCCCATAGTTCTTTCAACTCATCAATCAATGGACGCAAGTACACATCTATATTTTTGGGTGAAGCTGGTCCAGGAATGAGTAGGGACAACATAAAATATGGTTTCTTCATGCACAACCAAGGAGGTAAATTATATGGAATAATCACAATAGGCCATGTACTGTAAGAAGTACTCATTGTCCCAAAAGGATTAAATCCGTCAGTTGCAAGTCCCAATCGAAGGTTTCTAGCATCTGCAGCAAATTCTGGATGCATCACATCAAATGTTTTCCATGCAGGTGAATCAACCGGGTGTCTTAACTTGTCATCTTTTTCATATTCTTCTTCATGCCACCTCATTAAGGATGAGGTTTTTGATGACATGAATAACCGCATTAGGCGGGGTATTAGTGGAAAGTGTCTGAGCACTTTGATAGGTATTCTCTTGGGTTTTTTTGCAAGCTCGTCATCATCATCTGGGATTGTTATCGGTTTCCATCTTGATGCTCCACATGTATCACAGACGTCTTTATCAGCAGAATCCTTCCAAAATAACATGCAACCATTTGGACAAACATGAATCTTCACATAATCTAAGCCCAACCCCGTAATCGTCTTTTTTAGCTCATAAAAAGAATTAGGTAACTGTTCTCTTTCTGGCAGCATCTTCATAAAGAACGTAAGAAACATAGATGATGCTTTGTTACTCAAGCCATTAAGACAAACCAGGTGATAGAATTCTAGGATGCAAGAAAGTTTGCTATATTTCTTACACCCTGGATATAATTCTGTCTCAGAATCCTTTAAAAAGATATAAAATTTTTCAATATTGAAATGTTGATCACTAGATGGCTCCACTCCTTCTGTATTTCCATCTTCACTGAAACTCGGAAAAGTATCATACAACATATCTTGTAAATTTTCAGCATTAAGGAAATCTCCCTGATCAGTAGGAGCATCCATTTGAACATTGGCATCTTCACCATGAAAAGCCCAACAAATATAGCTTGGTAAGAAGCCATGCCACAATAGATGGCTCAATGTAGTCTTTCTGGTGACCTGGTATACATTAGCACACTTTCTACATGGACATACAATCTTGTCTCCAATTGATGAATGTTCAAAAGCAAAATCCAAAAATTTAGATACTCCACATAAGTATTTACTGCTGGTTCGGTCATCCTCTGCTATCCAAGACTTATCCATTCTATAAAAATAGTAAACATTATACCATATGAGTAAGTATGTCATATTAAAATAGACTATACAATATGAGAAAATACTAGTGTAATCATGCAAATGGGAACATTCATGGGAACACACACTTCAGTTATTAGCATTCATGTAGCAACTTTCAGTTCCATTCATTAATCTCTTTTTACATCCACACAAAGGGGTGTACCCCTAAACAATAACTAAACAAAGGGGTTAGTGTACCCCTAAACATGCGCATAATTAAAAAAACTATTAATACAGACAAGTCTAGATAGATAGACAACTAAATACTACACCAACATGGTCCCGCATCAGTAACTTCGAGGACTTATCATTGTGGCGATCTTCTCCTGAAGTTCAGAATAGAAAGAAGCTATGAGTATTGATTGCTTTCAGACAAAAAGTGTAAACACAAATTTTTTGTCTTGACAATTATATTTGTTAATTGGACTTACCGTGGTCTTTTTGATGATGAAGCTGTGTCACGAAGCTCCTCACTATATTTAGACGAATCTGAACTGACAGGGGCCTCAGATTTAGATTCCTCATAGATGATATCCGACGTTGTGCGCTCATACCGCAGTAGATGATCGGGGGTCTCGCAGTTGCTGTTGGTTATCCAAACTTTGATGGAATTATGGCCAACTGGATGGAGAAAAAGCATGTTGCCACAGACCACATGGATCTCTCCAATCCAATCACACCAACCGGATTTTGATACAAGATTTCCCGCCAAATCATACTCAACCTCGATAACATGTGAATAATTGCCAAAAGTTAGGGTCACTTTACCAGGCATGTAGTGTCTTCCTTTTAGAAAACGCCAATGTTTGGGTATGACCAATTGGTTTAAGGAACGATCATCTAGGATGATGTCCAATTGTTCTTCAATAGGGAACGTTAACATTGACATAGAGGCCCATTTCATAGTGACTGTTATGGGTGGATAGAGACTGCATAATATTAGTATTAACAAAGTGTAAGTACATATAACGATGTTATATATTTTCAGAAAAAGTTGTATAACATCAGTTAACCTTTTATTTCTTGTCATAACCAACTTTATTGTGGTATACATGATAGCTTGAAAAGAAGTCTAATAGAGGAGATCATGTCCTATATCTTTGCAATCGGTCCAATGTTCACTAATCCTTCTTTGAGAATTTCAAGGAAGTAACTAGTATTTTCTATAATTTGATGTATCTTTTTTTTTATTGAACCATGCGTGCCTCCTCCTTTATTAAAAACAACACCAAAATAGAGTTTAATTCTTTACAAGCTAAGAATCTAACAACTGTACAGAAACGAAAACTATAACTATCTATTTATGCTATTGACATCACGTATACACTGGGTCCAAACCCCTTTGGGATCACAGACATGAAGGAGCATGACCGTACTTAAGCTTGAAGAAGGACCAAAGCTCAGTGCAATAGAAATAGTCAAAGAAGAGGTGTTGTCCATCTTCTTCATGCTTCCAACATAGATAGAAAACAGAAGGGAGCTGGAAGTTAAAATTCTATAAAGTGTCTTGAGAAGGTAAGTGTTGAAGGTAACATTTCCAAAAGAAAACAGAGATATTCCTAGGAATCAAGGATGCCCACACATCAGCAGTCCAGTTCATAACTTGAGCCTTGGACCTGCATAAGTCCCAACACTCTTTCAGCGACAAGGACACCTTACTATTAACAAGAATACAATCTTCAGTATTTGCATTGGGAACAGCCAGATTTTGAAGGATCCGGAGAACATCATCTCCTCCACGAATATTACCAGGGATTGCCCAATTACCATTACTCCAAGCTAAGTTAATGATTCTAGAAACTCATGATAACTAGTGAATCAAATGATTTATTGAACATGTAGGCTATAGACAAATGAAAACAAAAGATGGATATAGACATAATGGGGAATAATGAGGAAACAAAACAAAATTGTAGTCGCGGGGTACTGAATCTTATTGTAGGCCTCATCTTCCCTCTACATGGTGGTGATGGTGGCAAGGAAGGATAATACAAATTTCCTTGTCACAATGACATGATTTAAGGAATCACTCCAGTGGATTTGGACTGTTATCATCACAACTGGTGAAGAGTGATGATGAGTTTGGCAGCACTTCATGGAAGAAGATGGGCCCTTTTTTGAAGGCTTGGAGTCCCTATTTATAGGAATTGGTGTGTGATCAAGGCACATGACCATATGAGCATTTTTATTGCACTCCAAGAATAATGAGAGGTTCCTTGGGAAAACACTTAACTAATTAGGTAGGCATAGGGGTTAGAAGGATCTTTGTCACTGGACGAGATCTTGTTATGTCTCCATTGATAACTGGAGTCTGTCCTCCACTACTGGATGTGTTTCTTCATTTGGTAATGAATACAATGTTCTCATTAGTGGGAGATAGAAAGAATTACATAGGTAGGTGAGGTCTGTGATCCCATCAGTGGACTCTTGTCTACAAGTATGTAGGAGGATTAAGGAAGCTTTTTCATTATTTGGTGACCTACTCTTGTCATCGGTCTATGGATACTTATGAAAATGCATAGTCTTTAAAGTATAAGGTTTCTAGAGCATGAGGACCATCAATTTACGGATACCAATGAAAATGTAAATAATACATCATTAGTTGGTTAATGAATAAAGTTCCAAGTCTTCAAGTTGGTCACCCACCTGACCATCAGTTGATGTGCTTAGCACTTTTTGTAGATTTCTATAGATGAGAAAGGATTGAGGTTTTCCATTGATTGATGAACCAATGGTTTTTATAATATTGATTATGAGTGTCCTTTTATCGACTAAGAGGTCATTGGTTGAAGAATAATCTCAACTAATGAAATTTCTTCTGCTCCAAAACTCAATAATTTTCTACAAAATGATTGAAAGTTATTACTAAATGGTGGAAATATCATTTAATGCAGGTAAATACAAGACTTATATTTTAAAGAATAGGATAAAAAGGGAAATACAGGGTAAAATATGCATATAACACCAAAATCGGATTTTATCCAACCTTACATGTGGTATGACCTATGTGTTACCAAAATATTAAGTGTTTGGCTATGTATGTACATTGTGCTCATGCACCACCCAAAATATTGTCTATTAACTATGAAGCCCTTAAAACAAAGAGTGTCACTCTCAAATACACACAAAATCTATCCCTCAAGTGTATGAGTTCGGACACATTCTAAATATTTCAGTCATACATAGGTCACTCCACCTTCCACTTTATCCACCTCGTGCCTGAATAATATGACCCAAATTGGGCTTGTTTGTCGTGGACATCTTTGGTGATCTGGACTGGAGGTTGGCTTCTCCTAGAGGGGACGAGATGGGGGTGGGAGGCAGAGAAGATGGTGAGAGTGTCACCAAATTGGGAGGTAGAGAAGAGGTGAGAATAGGGTGTGAGAAATAGAGTTTGACCATGGGTGGGATTTGTGGGGGTGCAGGGGAGTAGCGGAGTGAACGAAGGAAAAGGAGAGAAACCTGATGAGCTCATTGAGTTATTGCATGCGGGGAGGAGAGGGGAAGCTCCAACATACCTCTTCAGAAAGTTGCAAAGCTTGGGATGATTGGAGTCCCTCGAGCTCGCCGGCGTCTGAGGCGGTGCTTTAGGTTGGCTAGGTCCAAATCCTGTTGACGCGCACGACCGACAACTCTCCTCGACGCGTTGGTTCCAGGGACTCAGCGTCGGCGCTAGACGGCAGCTTCTCTGGAGCTTCTCTGCGGCCGGCAGCTTCTCTGCGCTGGCTTCCTTCTAGGGCTCGTCTTGAAGGAGAGATTGGAGAGGGAGAGGAAGTCGATCGCAAGCTTGCGAGAGAGCACGCGGCACGGGCTGAATTAGGGAGAGTTAGGGAAATTTGGAGCGCGAGTGAGTGAAATTTGGAGCGAGAAAGGCAATATTGCCTTAGAAAATTTGGGTATGGCAATTTAGGATTGCCGCTAATTAAAAATATAAATGTCGTTAATGTTAAGTGCTTTTTAGAAACTCTATAATAGGAGGTTTAGTGGCATTTTAATTAAAAATGCTTGTATATTAAAAAGATAGTGGCTTTTTTTTATAAATGCCACTAGAATAAATGCCGCTAATGGGCAATTTTGCTGTAGTGACTATCACCTTTGAGTATGAATGGGAGCTGTTGCACTGTCTTAAGTGTGACAACTTTGGCAATGATTCTTCTCTATGCGTGGTGTGTTAGGCTGGTGTTCAGAGAAATAATAAAACGACTGATAAACCTCCTCTGAGGAAAGCTTGGATTATGAAGAATGTCAACATTGGTGTTCAAGAGGAAGTGGAAGTTTTCAGTGATGCGATGGATGTTATAAACACTATAGGGACCTCTGTAAATGTTGAGGTTGTGTTTGAGGGAAAGTCAGACTTAAGCTCTAGTGGTGTGAACTCTGTCAGGAAAAATCTTAAATCTGCTGAAGTCAATGTTGTGACCACTCCATCTCAGTCACCAGTTTGGGAGGTCCAGGGTGGGAGGAATAAGTCACCTCCTAAGATTTAGTCTAGAATCACCTCCTTAGTAAGAAATATATAGACTTCTCTTAACAAATTCTCACCACTCGCTTATTTTGAAAATGGAGAGGAAGTTATCCATGAGAGTGGAGGACATGTTACGGAAATCTCTTATCCTAATGGTTGATGCACCTTCAATTAACTATTGGAATGTGAGGGGTGGATCAAATCGAATACTTCAAATTCGAGATGTGATTGGTAAGAGTAAGGAAGACATATGCATTATTTTGGAATCAAGAATTAGTAGTGAGGGTGTTGAGGATTTTGTTAGCTCTATTTGGCTAGGGGCAAAGTTTATCTCAAATGTTGAATACTATTCCTATACCAGAATTATTGTTATGTGGTGGGATACTAATCTCATGGTGGAGGAAGTTTGCAAGAATGAACAGATGGTTCACTGTGATATTAAAAAAGGTGATAGTAGTTTTTCTTTGACTATTGTTTTTTGATGTTAATGGGGATGCTAAAAGGGGCCTTCTTTGGGAATCTTTGTTGAGCCTCGTAGCTATTTGTAGGAAGGCATGGTGTGTGCTTGGAGATTTTAATGCGGTCAGACTTCACAATGAGAAAATGGGGAAACACCCACCCTCTAGTAGAATTATGAGGGATTTCAATGATACTCTTGCTAAATTAGATCTATTTGAGATCACCGCAAAGGGTCCCTTCTTAAAGTGGGATAGCCATACCAAGAAGGGAGTTAGCACTTTCTCTAAAATTGACTGAATGTTTTACAATATGGAACTGATGAGTATTTTTCCTCATTGTTGGGGGGAGGTTGTCTCTATCCTGGTTAGTGATCATAGATTACTTCATTTAAGGATTTTGAGAAAAAAATTGAACCCTTCTCCGTTTCAGTTTATTAATGCTTGGACTCTTCAACCGGGCTATAGTGAGGTGGTGCAGGAAGCTTGGAGCAATTGTAATGTAGCAGGTGCTCCCATTTATAGAGTGTATAGGAGACTTCAGGCTATTAAGGAGGCTCTATGCAAGTGGAATAGAAACAAAGTGGGGAATTTTGTGTCTATTTCTAGAGAGTTGGAAGCTGAAGCTTTGTTGGCACAGAGGGAGGTGGATATTAACCTGAATGACACTAACAAACAACAAATCTTGTCGAGCATTAGAAGTAAAGCTATGAAAGCTTTGGAAGAGGAGGAAAATTTCTTGAGACAAAATCAAGGGTTCAGTGGCTGAAGTTGGGGGATAAAAATTCCAAGTTCTTTTATGCCTCCCTGAAGACAAGACGGCTTAGAAATAACATCCACTCTTTGAGAGATGACTCGAGGGCTATTTTATGAGCCCGAAAGAATTAATACTTTGATTGTGAATCACTTTTCTAACCTATTCAATTCTTTCCCTTGTGAGAGAGTTGAGAGGAATGAGGAATGGGTTATTCCTGTTCTTTCTATTGAGAATCAGAAACATCTTTCTACTTGGGTTATTAAGGAGGAAGTGGAGTCAGTTTTTAAGCACCTAAATACTAATAAGGCCCCTGGGCCCGATAGTCTAAATGTTGCTTTCTTTAAAGCTAGTTGGGATGTTGTTGGTGATGATGTCACTAAAGCTATTCTTAGCTTCTTTAACTCTGGTAAGATGTTGAAGGAATGCAATGACACCATTATCACGTTAATTCCCAAGAAGCAAGGGACTGATAATCTTGGTGATTTTAGGACTATATCTCTTTGCAACATGATTTATAAAGTGATTACTAAAATCTTAGCAAATAGGCTACATGATATTCTTCCATCTATCATTAATTTGAATCATATGGCCTTTATCAAAGGGAGAGCTATTGGGGACGCTATTCTTCTTGCTAATGATATTCTGAGCTCCTTTGGGTCTGGTCAAGAAAAGATGTGTATGAAGGTGGATTTGTCCAAGGCATATGATATTGTTAGGCGAGACTATATCCTTTTTCTAATGGAGAAGATGGGCTTCCAGATTTGTTGGATTCACTTGATTGGAGTTTGTTTTAAATCTTCTTCTATTCATGTCATGGTTAATGGGTCTCCTACACAAACCTTTTATGCATCTAATGGAGTGAATGCAGGTCCTCTCTTCTATTATAAATGTTTATGTATAGAATGGAACCCTACAGCCTATTCAAGCTTCAGCCAGACTGGGTGTCTCACATATATTGTTTGCGGACAACCTTCTACTTTTCTCTAAGGCGGATGAAGTTAATGCAAAATCTATGAATTCAATTCTTATGGATTTCAGCTAGGTTTCTGGTCTAAAATTAAACTCAAGAAAAAGTTAGATTTTTGTTAGCAAGTGTGTTGATGTTACCAACATCCAAAGTCAATTGAATATTGAAATCTCATCTCTGCCTGTGAAATACTTGGGGGTTCCTCTATTTACGGGTAGATTGACCAAAAACATGTGTACTCCCATTATGGATAAGATTAAAATCAAGTTGGACTCTTGGAAATGGAGGCTTGTTTCTTTTGCTGGTAGAGTTGAGTTGGTCATTTCTACATTGTCAAGTTGTCATATCTTTTGGTCATCGGCTTTTCCCCTCCCTAGCTCAGTGGTTGCATCCATAGAAAAGATCATGAGGGATTTTATTTGGAATGACATAGACACGAAGAGGCATGTCCATATTGTGTCCTGGGAGAATATTTGTAAAGCCAAGGAGGAAGGTGGTTTGGGTGTGAGGAAGGTTGAAGATTGGTGCAAGGCCGATATGCTTAAAAATCTCTGGAACATTGTGAGTGATAAAGAATCTCTGTGGGTGAACTGGTGACACGAGAAATACATAAAAGATGGTTCAATCTGGTCAGTTGGAAAGAGCAACAAAGCTTCATGTCTTTGGAAGAAGCTACTCAATTACAGGAAGTTGCTTTATGATAATGTGGATTTTCACATTGGTGACAGAAACAATTGGTTGTTGTGGTCTGACCCTTGGTTACCTAAAAAAAGTGCCTTACTGATAAGGTTAACCCACAACTGATCTTTAGGCTGGGTAAAGGAACTAGTTGTAAATTGAGCACATGTATTCAAGATGGTAGTTGGCATTGCCCTCATTTCAGGGGCAGTGATGAAGTGCAGGTTGTTCTTGATAGTAGTGCTATTTCCAGTGGCACTCGTGACTCTATTTAGTTCAACGGGAGTGCTAGTTTCAAGCTGAGGGATGGCTGGAATATCTCAAGGAACATGTACCCTAATACAAGGTGGGAGAAATGGATTTGGAAAGGGGGTATTCCCAGAAGATGTTCATGTCTGTTATGGACAGCTTTTCTCAATAAATTACCTACGGTGGATTACTTACAAAGGATTGGATATAGTTTCGCATCTAGATGCATTTCGTGTAAGAGGTGCGTTGAGAATAGGGACCATTTTTTTTTCATTGTTCCTTCGTTGATGAAATCTGGGAAAGGTTTAGGGAAAAACATGGTTCAAGGCTGTACTCTTTGGAAGATCTGCTAAAGATGGAGAAAAAGGCGAAGGTTGCTGTTGTTATGTTGATTTATAGCATTTGGAGCAAACGGAATTACAGGCTATTTGTTGGTGTTGAAAGGGAGGGCCACACTATTTGGAGTAGGTACAATAGTGATATACATTTGATGTATAGATAGTCCTTCTTCTTGGTGTATATCTTTTTTGTTTGCTTTTCTTGTTTTCTATTTGACCCCTGTGGTTGCATTCTGTAACTACTGGACTTCAGTTTTGGTTTAATGGAAAGAGACATGCTATCCTCAACAAAAAAGATGTATGTCAGTTATCTTCTAGATAAGAGCACATCGATGGTATGGCTATTGTTCTTTTTGTTTGTATGGTGAAAAACTTTTGAGCCCATGAAGATAAAATTGTTGAAACCTCATCGCTTTGAAATATGATCGAAAGTGTTATTATGGGTTTGATTGAGTGATTTGATTTTCAGCATGGCCGTGCTGTTTACCACTATCGTGGTTGGGTAATGGTGGAATAGGCGTGTAGAGATACACAATGGTTCTTTGAAAGGAGGGATAGTTTTCTATTTCTTCCACAAGCTTTATGAGGTTTTGGCACCACACATATTTGGGTACATAATTTTGTTGGTTTCTTCTTGGAATGATTGTGTAGTCTAGCATGGATGTGTTACTGACTTTGTTTGCTTCATCCCTGAGATTTATTTGTTTTCTTTTACCTTCTGACAAGATTTTGTTTGAGGAACTTGGTCTTTTTTATTGACTAGGGTTTGTCCTGCCACATGCATAGATAAACACTTTGTATAGTTTACAAATTTAAAAAAATACAAAAATAAACATGGATCTATGTTCACCAAGAAAAATCTTACATCTATAAAGGACATTTCTTTCATGTCTTATGTTATTCTTATTAGCACACCAATTCCATGACCATCCCAAAGGAAGAAACCATAAATGGGCCAAAACAGGAAAAAGTTAGATGATACTGGTACTAAATACAATAATGAATCTATCTGAAATATGCAATCAAGATTCTGATTCAATAGGAAAAATTTAGCCAAGATTATTTAGTGGACTATTGATAGTAAAAGTATTATCTAGTTAGAATAGGTTTGTCAAAAACTCCAAGTGAATACAGTTATAATGAAATTTCAAAGTGGAAACATGTAAAAACAACAAATTATTAATATGTCATTATATTCAAATTATCACTTTATTTACCAACACTTGTATCTCATATCTTGTCTTTTCCAAGGCTAGGAGTCCAATATTCTTCACCATATAAGAGAACAACACATGTTTCTTTGAAAGTAACCTATCCATTATCCACTATGTACGGATAGGGGATATAATCCACTAAAAACAAAGTGTTGTATCTGTTAGCATTAGGAATCCAATGATTAGTATGGTTCATCATTGTAACCGTATTTGTATACAACATACTTATACTATTATCTAATTCCTTCTTTATAGAATTAAAATGTTTGCAATTACTATTTATAGTATACATGTATACTGAAGTTTCTAGAATCATGTGGATTGGGTATCATTGTCCTGACCCCCGGCGCTCTAGGTGAGGCTCTGCCTTCTCTCAAGAACCGAGGGCGCCTCCCCGGCGGCGCTCGTCGGCCAGCGCTCTTGCTGGTCGGCGCCCACCACGCTCCGGCTTCCTAGCACCCGCTAGCAGGTTGCTACCATCTCCGGCCACCTAGCCATCGCTAGGTGGTTGCTACTACCATGGTGAGAAGGGGAAAAAACAAAGGTTCGAGGGGGTTTCGGTTGACGCTGGCGATGGAGAAGCAGCAAGAACTTGAGAAGAATGGGCAAGCGGCCCGTCAAGGTGGGCGAGGAGGCTCTGGGAGAGGGGGCGGCAGAGGAGGAACGTGTGGGGGAGGTGGCCATTCGAGGAGTCGGGTAGCCGTGCTGCGTGCGGAAGGGTTGGACGATGAGGCGAGGAGGAAGGAGAAGGGTAAAGGCCTTGCGGTCGATGTGGAGGCTGAAGGAGGAGACTCACGTGGGGGAGGACCGTGGAGAAGAAGAGGCAGATCGGGCTCTGTGTCCGAGGACGCGTCGGCATCGACATCGTCTGCGTTGGGGACAGATAGAGTGGAGGCTGGTTTGGCGGCCTTGGGTGATGGCAGACTGGCGCGGGCATGGACGTTCAAGGCCAACCCTAACCCTTGGATACAAGGGGGTGTGGGTGAGGATGCATCCATGGCGCTCTCACCACACCTTGCTCTGAAGACGATCCCACTGGTGCATACAGAGGGGGAAAATATGGTGGCGATGATCCAGAAGGCTCATCTCGAGCATATCCAAGGACGCTGGGAAAATACCCTCATCTTCCATGTCATTGATGCTAACCCCCACCTCATCCCCATGAAAGCTTGGGTCCAACGCTCCTGGAGGCCGAAGCGCTTTTTGGAGGTGACCAAGAAAGAGAACAACTTCTTCTTTGCTTCGTTTGAGGATGTTGTGGACAGGGATTGGGTGATGGCAGCAAGACCCTGGTTCTACGATGGTCGGGTGGTTCTCATGCAACAATGGAGGCCGACGTCGACCTTGGAAAGAGCGAGACTTGCTATCCACAATACCTTGCTGGGTTGAATTCCCTTCTCTAGGGTTATTGAACTCCGTCGAGATACTCAGTATAGCAGCTAGCTACTTGGGAAACCCATTACGCATGGACATCAGGACGGCGAGGGGGACCAACCCCGACTATGCGCGTGTGCTCATTGAGTTTTGTATTGATACACAAGGACAAGGGAGAGCAGGGAGTTATGGTCCAACCTCAACGATCTATCCAACCTGGTGAGCGGACCATGGATCTTGATGGGGGACTTCAACTGCACACCCTTCCCATGGGAAAAGAAAGGAAGATGCAAACGAGGTCTAAGAGCAATCATGGACTTCAATGACGACGCTGGCTACCTCTAGCCTGATGGAACTCCCTATGCAAGGGGGGACATCACCTGGACCAACCTTCAAGATGAAGATGGGAGGATCGCATGGAAGCTTGATCGAGTGCTAGCCAATGACCATTTCACGCATCTCTTCGGTAATGTGGCGGTCACCTTGGCGTTCTCTGCGGCGATCAGTGATCATGTCGTGTTGGTTACACGCCTACTCGGTGGCTCGACCACACATCAGAAGAAACCATTCTGCTCGCTCAACTACTGATGTAACATACTGAATTGTGCACATTTTATCCTTTGATCCTCTTTCCCATCTTTTCTTTTCATTTCTATCCTCTTTGACTGTTCTGTTTAATTCGTGGAGAATATGATGGTCTAGTGAATATTTGTTCACCTTTTCTACCAATATTTGGATTTACGCACAAATACCTCAGTGAAAGCTTAGTAATGTGTTTAATATGTAAAATACCCACTTAAGTAATAAAGATAATAAAATATTTCATCCTAGAATTTTCTAGTACTTTGTAGAATATGAAAAAGAAAGGAAATCTCGAAATATATATAAAGGAGATGATAAATGCAATAATTGGGGATAATATGGGATATTTTAAATAAAAGAAAATAATGAGGAATATATTATTCCAAAAATCCTAAATAGAAATTCACAAAGATAATTTGGGTCACAATCTCATTTTCTTGACCTAAAAGAAACTTAAGGGACAAGTATCGCCTAATTTGGAAGATAAATGCATATATTAAAGTCTTTATTAAAAGAAAATAGGAGATAAGTCGATAAGGTGAAATAAAATATCTAGCATCCTCAAATTCGAAAAATAACTCCAAATTCATAATCTACATATCAAAATGAGTCTATGTGTGAATTTGTATTTGATATTGTCAATGTTAAATATTTTATTTTATTCAGGAAAGAAAAAATGACTTAAAGACCAAAAATATTAAATATATGTTAAAAAATCAATTAATGACAAAATCATGTTCTACACGTTTATTATTGCTTATTGGACAAATTTTACATTTTTAAAAAGTTTCTAGATTCCTCTAATAAATTAAAAAGATAAAATAAGTGATAAAATTTAAATGTATTAAATAAAATAATAAAAGTCTTTAAAAAAATAAACTAATGCTAAATTAGTGTTTTTTACATGTTAAAATATATCTTTGTATGAATTTTGACTCAGATTGAAAAATATTTGGTGAGAACGTAAATTTAGGAGAGAGAACATGTGTAAAATATTCAACTCATTATTTAAAATAACAAACAAATTCAACAAATGAAAATAATACCAAATTCGTATTTAACATACTTAATGTGACTTATGGATGAAGTTTTATAATTTTTGGAGAATCCTAGAGTCATTAATGAGAGAGGAAAGAGAAAATAGTAATTAGCTTAATTGACTAATCTAACTTTCTGAAAATGCAAATCTAATTACAAATAAGATTCCTTATATCAAAAATAGGCTAGGTGTCAATTTTCATGAAATTTGAAATTCGTTTGCTCCCTCAATTGAGGAGAGACAAAAGATTAAATAAATGTATGTGCCACTTAAATCCGATTAAATTTTGGAATATGATTTATGAGTCACGCTGGCTACTTTACACAGACTCTTTGTGAGTCATTCGATTGAAATCTAAGGGTGTTTTCCTTTTCTTCTACCTCAAGTCCCAGACTCCCTGGAATCCGCACAATAGCAACAGTGGGCATTTTTCTCGATCTCCCTCTTCTCTCCTCTCTCTCTCTCTCTCTCTCTGATTTCTTGCCCTTCGCGTTCCTCGCGTGAAACCAAACTAGGCAATCCCCGGTTCGTACACAGTCTGATCGACAAAAGGGGGGCTTAACCTCCCCTGTTTCCGCCCTGTTACCTTCCTTTTCCCGGTCTCCTCGCCCCATGGGTCATCGGACCCCTATAAAACGCATCATGTACCTCCTTGGAATCTCCAGAAACTATCCATGTTGGCCCTTTGATCCAAGACCGCTTCCACCTATGATCTCCGACCTCCTTTGTCCTTCTGAAGCTGCGTCACGTTCGGTAGCGGTCCTCTGAGCAAGAGCCCTATCTTGGAGCCCCTAGTTGCTCACCTGGCCAACGTGAACCACGAAGACCCTTCGTACTCACCATACGGGGGACTATGAATCCACCATCATGTATATACTCGCCTAATTCGAGGTATATCGGACTTCCCCTAGTTTGATCTATTTTCCTTCTAGTTCGTGTCGTGGGCCGGTGGCAGTGTTGGCAACTGCAGCCGTCGCCTGACCCACTTGTTGGGTCCTGTGGCATCGGAGAAACGTCTAGTCTAGTTTCCGGAATCGCTCTCAAGGTTTTCCCTTTTGGTCTCTTTGGTCTGATTGGAGATCGAGATCCTCTGTAGGTTGGCTACTCGTGTTTGACGAAGTGAAGGAGTTGGTTCTTTGCCTCTTCACTTCTCTACCCTTCGCTCGCCTTTGTGTTTTGTCTTTTTCGCCAGAGGCATTTTTGTCTTTTCACCAATGTTTTGTTTACTTAGGCCCTGTTACTTAGGCCCTGTTTGGTAAGATGTTGTTGGATGTAGTTTAAGGAAAAGAAAAAATTAACAAACATAATCATGCCTTTTAAATTGTTCTAGATTTATTTGGTAGGATGTAGTGTCAGATCTTCGTTTTTGCTTGTAATCATATAGTATAGAGAAGAACATTGTAGCAGCAGCCCACCTTCACGTGTCGTCATTTGTCTCGTATGGGGGAAGACCGGCAACAGACCTTGCTTACAAGTTGATGAGATACAGGAGAGACCGGCAGTTGTCCAGGTTCACACGTAACCAGTGCGCAGGCAACCTTCCAAAGCTGACGTCGGTACAGAACAGCTATGCAAATTGCCAACTGCACCCGACCACTCATTTTTTGGGCGCGGTACAAATGTATTACTTTTGGCCCTTCTAGGAATCAAACCGGGAAACTAAATTCAGCTAACTACACCCGACTGTACTATACCAAACACTTTTCCGATCATTCCAGTTCCAAGAACTTAAACGCAGTCCTACCAAACAGGCCCTTAGTCGAGCGCCTGATAGGGCGGGCTGGATGACAATGATTGGGTCGTGTCAACGGGCCCAATCTCGACAATGATTGACTGATCTTCAAAAAATCGTATCTTTTTATTCGTTGGTCCAATAATAAAAGTAAGATATGTTTTGGAATCAGAAAAATGTAAGATATCTATTAAAAATAAAATAAATGCCAAATTTTGAGTTTTTCGAATAGGTATTTTTGTGGATGATTTAATTAACTAAAAATCACTAAAAATGACCCTAAAAGTCTATATCTTCAAAACACACAATATTATATGTCATTTTGATCAGAAAATACTAACTAAGACAATGATGATGTTTTTAGAGTCTAATTCGAAGGTTTGTGCAAAAAGTAGTAACTTTAGGGTTTTAAGTGTTTCATGAATGAATATAGTTCTAATACATAAATATGGTGTTGATATTAGGAAAAGGGGCACATAGAATCGATTAAGTGGTACAAGTTGATAATTGGAATCAATATTAGAGGTATGTGCATCTACACCTTCAGTTGGGAAATTCATTATACCATTACCTATGTTCCCTAATGAGGCTTAATCTGACCTAATCCATTATTCTTGAAACCTAATTTGTTTACGCCTCAAATTTTTTTCTAATATTATCTTATTTGGGTTTTATACCCCACTGCCATGTTACATAAATCCTTTGATTAATCTTGTCATAAATCTTTTTCTAGCATGTAGTTATATGTTCTATTTAATCTTAAAGTAGAGGTACTTATGTACAACCACCCACAGAGGGCATGTATATAATCGCCCTAGGGGAATGTTTGTATTCTCCCCAACATATTGTGTAGGTGAATGGGAATGTTTTATTCTACCCTCACCTATAGGTTAGAGGTCTGGTAGGTGCCTCAACCGTACTTAGTTAGGTAGACATATTAATTTACATGCAAATCCTTTATTTTTATTTGTTATTGGCAAGTTTCCTTGTTTAAAGCCTCATACTCTTGATGTCTAATCTTTTGATGAATCCCTAGCCCGATTTACTTGTTATATTTATCTTGTCACCTTTAGAATAGTTTAGTGACACATACTTTTATTTTCCTTCCCTTTTGTTGGGTGCTTTCCCAACCACCTAGATGTGGAGCAAGGTGATGGATAAGGCATGAAGATCTTAGCGTTGGTATGGAATTACCTGATGGATATGTTGCTTGGAGATAAAAGTGGAGTAGTCTATACTTCCCTCTATCTAGATCCTAGTTGTGTATGATGATGTAACCCTAAAAGGGAGATTGTTTATGTATTTTTTACAATCTTTTATGAAATTGAATATAGTAAAAAAAATTTATTCCGCTGCTTTCCAATGTGTTTTGTTTACCATATTTTAGTAGAGGGTGGTTTATCCCACTCTTTACAATTTCCTTGAGTGGGATGGGTACGAGGTGGTGCTCAAGGAGGGATAGGAGTTGCAGGTCGAAGGCAACCCCATGTTTGACATGGCTAAGAAGCTCCAGCATACCAAGAAGTGCATTAAGAAGTGAGCGGACAACAAGTGCAACATTGTTAAACTCAAAATAGATGCTCTCCATGAGTTTGAAAATGTCAGCAAGGAACTACAACATCAGTTGATGAACCAAAGCCTCATTTATGAGGAACGGGCCTTGCGTGTACGGTTGGACGCACTGGCAAAGGTGGAGGTGTGCTACTTCTACCAAAGAAGTCGTACAAAATGGATCATTGATGCTGAATGAAATACCTCTTTCTACCAAGGAGCGGTTAAGAGGAAAGTGATCAGGGATACTATCCATGAATTCATCTCGGAAGATGGCCAATAGGTGAGCATCCACGATGCATTGTGCCCAGAAGCTGTGCAATTCTTCACGGATCTATACAACGGACAACAACGAGCACACCCACACAGCACGATGAAACCACCACGGGTGCTCACCGATACACAGAAGAGGAGCATTTTTGATGTGATCTCTCCTTTGGAAGTAAAGGAGGTTCTTTGGTCTATAGGATCGGATAAATCCCTGGGCCCGGATGGTTTCAACGCCAGATGGTATAGGGATGCTTGGCCGATTATCTGCAACGATGTCTACAAGGCCATAGTATGGCCCGCGGATGGAGGGAGTACGCTACGGGAATGTAACCATGCTTTTCTAGCTCTTATTCCAAAGACGACAACGACCTCTACTATGAGGGACTTCCGACCCATTGCTTGTTGTGGTGTGTTGTACAAGATCAGGGCAAAGCTCTTAGCTGCGAGACTCAAGGTGGTGCTACCCACGCTTGTATCCCAAAATCAAGGGGCATTCATACCTAGTAGGAACATAGCTGATTGTGCCCAACTCGCGGGTGAGTTCCTACATGGTTTTGAACTGAAAAGGGATAAACCGAAGGTGTGCATTAAACTTGATATTTCCAAGGCATACGATCACATATCCTGGATGAGCCTTTGGGCGCTGCTAGATGAGTACGGCTTCCCATACATGTGGATTCGGTGGATCCAAGAGTGCACACAATATGCTTCCTTCTCGGTGTTGGTCAACAGCCAATCGAGTGGGTTGTTCACCAGTAATAGGGGTTTAAGACAGGGTGACCCGCTTTCACCGCTGCTCTTCACCCTTGTCATGGAACAACTTACATTAATCTTGGAAGAGATGGAGGGATGAGGTAGGTTGAAGTCGTTCAAGGTGAGAGGCACGCCTGTGCTGTCCCACTTAACTTCACTGACGGCGTCCTCATGTTTCTAGATGGGTTAGTCAGTAATTTGAGAGCTGCTAAAGAGGGTCTAGAGAAGTTTTCATCTATCACTGGTCTGCATGCCAACCCTTCTAAATCAATGATGTTCCTCTCAAAGGCGGTGACACAGATGGGTGAGCTGCTATCCTCAGCGATCAGTATGCCCATCCATGATTTTCCATGCACCTATCTAGGATTTCCACTTATGGCTGGCACAATATATGCAAGGCATTATGGCACGTGCATAGATAGGCTCAGGGCGATTATCGACAGGTGGCCAATCAATTGAATGTCCTTTGCTGGTCGAGTGATCCTCACATGAGAAAAAGATCATGGGCCTCCTTACGTTCTGGGTAATGCAAGGCCATGTACCGAGCGTCATAACTGATAGACTCCAGACGATAGCCAGCCACTTTCATTGGGGTGGTAAGATGCATACCATCTCATGGGATAAGATGGCTTTCCCAATTGCAGAAGGCGGATTGGGTCTTAAAAACTTTCAAGACATGGCCAAATGGGCCACGAGGAAGAAGGTGGACATGTTCCTTACTAACACTGATTCGGTTTTGACAAGGTGGATGAGGAGACGATATGGGCGCTCCTTGGACCTACAACACTCAATGAGACAAGGATTCTCTTATACTTGGAGAAGAATGGTGAAGGAGTATAGAGAATGACAATCCTTGTATACTCAAAATGAACGGGGTGTACATTCATGCATAGATGACTTCCCCGATTTCTGGGAGGCGGTTCGCCCGCGCAGGCCCGAATGCCCTTTCTCATCAGAACTGTGGCAAGCACACTACATTCCCCAGTGGGTGATCACAGTCCTTAAGGTGCACAACAAGGGACTTCTCACGGATTATCGGGTGGTAAGATGGAACCCAGAATATGCTACTACATGCTCGCTTTGTAATGTAGGGGAAGAATCGACCACACACCTATTCTTCCAGTGCCCATACACATCTGCGATGTGAACGACACTCACAAGAGGACAACCTAATGCAATGGAGCTCAACCCGTGCATGTACCAGGACATGATCAACACATGGCACAACGCACCCACAAGGGACTTGTACTTCCTTGTCTTGGTGACTGCTACCTATTTCACATGGATGGAGAGGAATAAGATGAGACATGGGGAACAAGGAATGTCTAGTGCTATGTTGGTAGCGCTGGTCAGGAGGTCTGTGTGGAATGTGCTCTTTGCACATACTACATGGAGGGAGGGACTCCCACATGGCCTCCTACAAGATTGGGATGTCCACTGAGGAGAAGGACCCAGATGGTGCTTTGTTGGCTGATGTTGCATCGCACAATGAAGCTACAACATCCATACCATCTTATCTACAGGCACGAGGCCACCCGTGCATGCCAGGATGGGACCAAACCGAATAGGCTTGCACCCGTCTTTCTCTTTTTGGCTCGTTACTGAGTAGTGTTATGTGACTGGGCAGCCACATGTGGCATGACCCAAAGGTCTGGTCTATTTCACATATTTTGTTTGGTACTCCTATACATCTCACCGCTCTTGGATACCGGTTGCGCTGAACGACCCTGGGTCGGACAGGCATGAAATACATGAGAGGCTGAGTTTAGGCCTAAGGGCTTTGTTTGGTTTTGTTTCCACTTTGTAAACAAACTCTATATGAGCACTTTGTGCTAAGGGCTAGGGATTTCCTAAGTCCTTCATCGAATAAATTACCCAATATTCGAGAAGTTTCTAGAATCATGTGTATTAGTATACATATTCATTTATTTATTTATATACATGGATGATAGAAAAATAGCTATTTTATTGTCATTTGTCTAATTAATTTAGTTTCTTTATCTTATTCCATTATTTACATTACTATTAAAGTAAACAAAAAATGAAGGCCAGCTGACATTTCAATAGATACACTATCAATACATGATTTATATTCAATATATTAGTACATGTGGCTTGATCTATTCCCCTCCTAGCCTAGTATGTTAACTTGAATAAGGTCAAGGATGATCTTCCACATCCTAGTGGTTCTATGTCCACAACAAAGGGTTCATGTAGGTGGTTGCAGCCAAACAAGCTTCAAGAATCTCTTGCTCTAGTAACTACATGCACATTAATTGGTTGGAGTTGTAACTTTGATTAGGAAAATGGCTAACCAAAATTGATGTTCATGTGCAACTCTAGACTATACCATCAAAACATATTTGGTTCAATCCTTAAGGTCGAATGGTAATGAGAAATAGTCCAATGATCTATTGTGATGGTTGACAACATCAATTTTGATGCACTTTTCATATCTTTTTCATAGTAAAAATCATTAGAATTAGTGTTTATATGTTTAGTTTTGTTTGTTTTACTTACAATTTATCAAATACTAGGTTTTATTTAAGTTTTGTTAATATTTGAAGGAATTTGGTACAAAAACACCAAGATTGATGGCTTAACCATTGATGCTCAAAAGTGATCATCAAAGTACTAAAAAATTCCACTGGTCATCAGCCTACTTGGTCAACAAACCTATTTGATCAAATGGGTCGACAGACCCATCAAGTCCTAATCTACTGGGAAAGAGGGTCGCCATACCCATCGATCTATAGTCGATAGTATCGTAATGAGCTTTCATCGATAGCTTCCTAATGTTTTCAGATGTCATCGGTGAAACAAGTGTTAATACCTTCATCAGTAGTATAGTCATCAATGCCTTCATCGATGGATCAAATGTCAGTCATCTTTTCGAGTGACCATCCAATTGATCTTGAAAATTGACATCTCTTAAGACCAGTGAATATTTGCCGAGGAATAATTCATTGACTAATACGTCGCCAATAGGAAGTTGAAGCATCCCCACCACATAGACATATCAAGGGTTGACACAACACAAGTCAAATCCTATAAATTGACCCCAAGCTGCCAAATAAAGGCATCATGGGTTCTTGGGAGTCAATAAGCTGAACAGCTGCCGCCAAGTTCAGAGCCCAAGGACGAGAGCTATCAAGCAACCTAGTATCATCGACCTAGCTGCCATCGACCTCTGGACTTGAGGTTGAAATTCACTTTCATCGACAAATCAACGAACCTTCTTGCACCAAGTGTAGATTAGAAGGAGGGATAGAGCCATTGACATCAAGCTATCGATCGATAGCTATCCACCTTGTGTTTCAAGGTGACAAGTTGGTAGATCGATCACTCAATCTATCAGTGTATCGACTTCTTCCATTCTCAATCTTTATAATGACTTATTCAATCTAAATTTGCCTCTTTCTTGTGCCATGTGTGGCAAAACTCTAGAACATGGGTAGAGAGTAACCATTAAGCCCTCCCAATCATGTAATTGTTCATTCTTCTATATTATGACATATGTCTTACACGTTTAATTTTTATAATTTTGTTTTACTGTGTCGCTTGATGATTAGCTAACTTCTTGTGATGTTTGATATGAATATTATTTGAGAGAATGGTTTTTTTAAGATTTGGAGTATAGATTAGTAACAAGACACGAGAGTGAGGAGATACTATAACAAAAGTCATAGAATTTTACCTACTCTTTTTGTTATCATCATGAGAGAGAGATACCTTTGGATAGAAATCTACCCTAATCTCGAGAGAAGGAAGGAGTGGATATATTTTATGATTGTTTGCAAAAAAAGTTGGAATATATATAAATTAGAAGTGAAGGTTGTACATGGTTGAGGTTGGTCTAATTGGTGACACCCAATCCAAGCACTACTACAAAAATGGCTTATAACGTCACTTTTAACTGTGTCAATTGTAATAATACACCGACTCCTAAAAAATACAGCGTTGGTTTATAAAATTAGAAGTGAAGGTTTTACATGGTTGTGGTTGGTCTAATTGGTGACACCCAATCCAAGCACTACTACAGAATTGTCTTCTTTTATTGTTTCACAATTCTATTTTTATTTCTTTAATTTGATTTTTCCCTAACTTAGGTCTACTGCTTGATTAGTTTAAATCCATTCCTTATCTGGAACACCAAATTCACTTGTTGATTCAAGTAAACTAACCTAAGACTATTTGTTTATATTTTGTTATTCTCCTTGTTCCTACATTCGACCCCGCTATACTAAAATAGACTCCATATTGAGTTGTAAATGTCTCTTATATTAAAGTATAAATGTAAAGTCTGATATCTTTGACTAGACAATGGTGTTTACACCTTAGACCCACGAAAAAGAGTGATAAATTTTGACACCGTTGCCAGGGACAATGCAGCAAATAACCTCTAAAAAGCTATGGTCTAGTTAATTTACTCATTGCTTTTACATTTTGCAAAAAGTTTATTAGCATCAATTTTACAGTTATCCAAAAAAGCATCATTTATGCCTCCAGTCTTAGACTCTGATTCAATCGATCTCCTTTTTAGGTATCAAAATTTCCTTCTTCAACATTGTATTTTCTTGCTGAATTTCTAGAAGAAGAGCATCTCTTTGTCGACCAAATGGCCACACAACCACCACCCGTAGGTGATGCACTTGCAAATAGGCTATCACTTTGGCCTTTTTCTACCACCCATGCCAGTGACAATAGAAAACCTATTATCATCCTTCACATACTTGTGGTAAATTTTGAACTGAAGCCAACTTTCCTCAACATCATTCAACAATAGGTCTTTGGTGGAAATTTGGTTGAAAAGAACCTTTATCATCACATAGATGTCTTTAAGAATTTGTGCGACACCCTTAAAATGAATAGGGTCCCACAAGAAGTCATCTATATGAAAGCATTTTGTTTTTCTCTAAATGATAAGGCTTTGGCTTGGTATCTATCTCAGTCAAGAATCCCCTTGTGGCAACAATTCTCTGAAGCATTTGTCAATAAATTCTTTCATATAGAGAAGATTCTCAGATGTAAGCATAAAGTCACTAGGTTTAAACAAAAGCCTGCTGAGAGCTAGTATGAGGCATGAGAGTGATATCAAGAATATATACCTGATTTCCCACATCACGACTATGATGGAGGGTTTCTCATTACCACCTTTTATTAAGGTCTCACTTCTACAGAAAGAACATCATTAAGCGTAGTGAAAGGTAACAAATTTCATTAAGCATGATGCTAAAACTACAAAGGAAATCATAAACAACATGGCCACACTACAGGCTAGAAAAGATTATGAACGAACAACTACTGCTAAGGACTCTACAATAGGAATTTGTTTGGAATCAAAGTTACTTGAGAGATTAAACAACAAGCTTGATCAGATGGCTACCGATGTCCAAAATCCGAAGGAAGTAAAATCTAGATATTTTACAGAGGCAACGGTAAAATATGTTATCTGTGGAGAGTGTGGGCATAGAATAGATGATTATATCTACACCCGCAATCGAGAAGACGCTTAGATGGGGGCACTTGAAAATGTGTCTTATGTTAACTATAAAAGGCCTAATCATCTAAAATTTTCCTATGGAAAACCCTCTATCGTTGAAAACCCTTTCCAACTGAATCAAACATCATAGGGCATCAGACGAGGGGAAGCTATATGAAGAGAAAAACCACCTGGATTTCAATAGAATAGATCTATGGAACTACAAAATAATTTAGAGACTTAGTGAAGGGGGAGCTTATTTCAACGAAACCAAAAATCCAAAGATGAGACACACCCTCTAAATGAACCATTAGGACAATATTCGACAAGTAATCGTAGACTAATGGCAAACATGTAAACACAATTGCGTAATGTGAATACTCAAATAAGTGATTTCTGATAACCTCCCATTTTGTGACGTTATCTTATTGGTTCTCCTTAATTTTCCATACTCTTTCTTAGATAAATTAGATAGAATCATTAACTTTTTACTTTATTGCTGATATACCAATAAACTAAACTTCTCTTCTTTATTATTGCAGGAAAACACAAAAAAAATTATTACAAAGACTCCATACGGTCCCAAGACCGCATGAAGGTCATACGGTCCCAAGACCGCATGAAGGTCATACGGTCCCAAGACCGCATGAGTGTCATACGGTCTCAAGACCGCATGAAGGCCATACGGTCTCAAGACCGTATGAGCCCATGCGGTCTCAAGACCGTATGAGCCCATGCGGTCTCAAGACCGTATGAGCCCATGCGGTCTCAAGACCGACCGTATGAGCCCATACGGTCTCAAGACCGTTTGAGCTCATGCGGTCTCAAGACCGTATGAGCTCATGCGGTCTCAAGACCATTTGAGCTCATGCGGTCTCAAGACCGTATGAGCCCATGCGGTCTCAAGACCGTATGAGCTCATACGGTCTCAAGACCGTTTGAGCCCATGCGGTCTCAAGACCGTTTGGGCTCAACTTAAGCCTATAAATAAGACCCCAAAGGTCACTTCAAATGGGGATCTCTCAGACGCCCAAAGGCTGCCTCTCCAGTTCCAGAGCAATTCCATCCTTCATCCATCGCCCCAAGGCTGCCGGTTTGAGGTCCACGTCCCATCATCAAGCTACCTTCTCTCTCATCAACAAAGAAGGTGGGAAGAGAAGATTCATCATCAAGCAGCCACGAAGTGTGAAGATCGTTGCTCTCTCCACCAAGGGTTCAACCTTCCCTCCTCCGTGGAGATGTCGTTCTTTCTCTCTCTTCTCGCCTCCTCCTTTGCTCTTGAGATGAGCGAGTAGTCCTTTTCACTAGGGTGCGGGGAGTAGCCCCACTACCCATGTTTTCATTTCATGCAATGTAATTCAATCGTTTGCAATAGAGATACTCTCCTTTTTGGCTCAACATCAATCGTTTAATGAATGCTTGTTGCTTGATCACCAACTCGTGTTACTTATTGTCTCTTGGTATGAATTGTCTACGTTTATACCCTTAGATCTGAATATCGATTGAATGTTGGTTCTAGATATATGTAGTCACCATATGTCTGTTTCGGTATCTAAGAGTGCTTTCACGAGTGGAGTAAACTCACTCCCATCGTTGCACTTTCATACTATGAAATGGAATCAGTTGACGTATGGAAGTGCAACCTTGGTAAGGTCGAGGAACACACTTCATGAAGGAGTAATGCAAAGTAAGTGACCATTCGTTAGGGGATGGCTGGCATTGTAATACTCCACACTCCTCGTAGTTGGTTATCTGAAAGGAAGCTAAGTCTACAAAGATACTAGCTGATTAGTTTCTCTTTGCAGGTCTTTTTATTATGTTGCATGTTTATGATCCATGTGTAGTGGTGTGAAACCCGGAAACATCCTAGTGGTTTTTATCATTGCCTACAACTTTAATCTCTACTTTCTTGCTTTTACTTTCCTTGCATCTAGTTTAAACAATCAAATCAAACTTTCGGTCTAAATATCAATTATTAAGTAGTTAAGTACGGCTAAAACGTTTTCCATATTGTTTAACTCTAAACAAGACCGTTGTCCCGTGGATCTAACCCTTAAACTATATTACGATAAGACTTCCGCGTGTCTTAGCACACGCGGGTGGAGATCTTACCATAATACAAGCAAGGCTAAACTTAGAGATTCATCATCTCTAGGATTTTTAGTGGCGTTGCAAAATTCCATCAAAAATTGGCGTCGTTGTCGGGGACAACGGAACGTTTTAGCTTTTACTTAACAACTTCTTGGTTGATTAGGATTTTACACTTTTTCTTGATAACTACTCCAAATCTTCTTGATTTCTTTGTTTCCTTCCATCATCTTAACGTGTGATTTTCTTTCTACTCAGGTAGAAAACATGTATGCAAACCCCGCATAGCATCAGATTCTCCCCTGAATCAGAGTATGACTATGAGGTAGAAAGAAGTTTCCACCGAAGGATTAGACTTAATCGCCAAAGAGCCAGACAAATGGCTGACGAGCAACGCCTCGTTGCGGAGAGAGTTAACGCCGCCATAGCAGCACAAAGAGCACAACTCATCGCTGACACTCGTGCTCAAGTGCAAGCTGAGATTCGAGCTGAAGAACAAGCTCGCATCCAAGCCGAGAATGCTGCTGCTCAATTAGCATTAAGAAGCAAGCAACTTCGGGATTACGTAGTCCCAAAGAATTATGAAGATGATCACCCAGTCCGACCACCAATTATCAACATTCCAAACTTCGAAATCCGGACGCAATGGATCCAGATCATGCAAGGCATTTCTTTCTCTGGAGGACCGGGAGACGATTGCATGGATCATCTTAAGAGATTCAAGTCACTCTTCCGACTTGTACCTCAAGCGGGAGTTGCTCTTGAAGCTATAATGTTACACCTCTTCCACTTCACCTTATCTGGGAGAGCTCTAAGCTGGTACAATGCTTTGGATAGGCATCCTATCATCACTACTTGGACTCCTTTAGAAGAAAACTTTCTTGATAAATTCTTTCCACCTTCACTAACCTATGAGATCAGGGGACAAATTAATCACTTTGCCCAACTACCGGGAGAAACACTTGCGGAAGCCTGGGAAAGATTCAAGGAACTCCTGAGGAAGTGCCCTCACCATGGCATATCTCAAAATCAACTGATAGAAACATTCTATAGAGGAGTAAGTGATGATATAAAGCAATTTTTAGATTCCTCATCTGGAGGAAACTTTATGAGAAAGAATTATGAAGATGCTTGGAATATAGTTATGATAGGGGCCGAGAACCAATCTAATTGGGGAAGGTCATCTAATCAAACCAAGGGAGTTCTTAAAGTTTACAAAGCTGAAGAATCCATGGAACTCAAGGCTATTGCAGAGGCCCTGAAGACTATTGCTAAAAAGCAACAAGCTCTCGAAACTTCTTTCGGAGAGTACGACAAGAAGAAAAGCTCTCAGGTTCAACAAGTGAAAACTGCTACCGGAATTTGTGAAGCCTGTCATGCATCTGATCATTCCACATTATCATGTGGCATGTTATACAATGTTATGATGGATTTACAACCACCAGTGCCGCAATATGAACCCATTATTGAACACCCCGAGGACCAAATGCCGGAGCAAGTCAACTCTATTCGCTCAATACCCGGCCAAGTGTATTACAATCCAGACAAACCAAGAAATCACCCAAGTTTCCAATATGGAAACCCTACAGGAACTGCCAATCCTCAACAACAGACACAAGGTGGATCTTTCAGCAAACAACCACCAGGATTTCAGAATAACTTTGCCCAAAATCAAGGGAATTATAGAAATGGGTTCCAACGATCCAATTATCCTAGGAATCCCTCTTATCAATACCCAGGACTGCACCCACAGCTGCAACAACCTCAATTGCAGCAGCCACAACAACCGCAGTTGACAGCACCTCCACAGCAACCCCAGGGGCAACAAGTCACTCAATATCAACAGAGGAGTGCTCCTCCCCAACCATCTGATGAAATATCTTTGATTAGGCAGATGTTGCAATCTCAGCAGACCATGCTTGCGAATCAACAAGCTCAACAAAAGGCTATGGAGGCCCAATTAGCACAGATTGCTGCTCAGTTGAAACCACCAGCAGGTACCTTCGCTGGGCAACCAGAGGCAAACCCAAGGCATGACCAAAATAGACCTGAGCAACTGAATGCTGTCACCACAAGGTCTGGTCGTGTCCTTCTTGATACCATTAGAATCATCCATGATGATGATGATGATGTAGCTATTCTCTCACCAACAGAAAGCTCAACTCATGAAAAGGAAAAATCCACTAAAACTACTGAAAGAGAAAAAGAAAAGGGACCTATGCCAGAAGCTCCACTCAGGATTCCTTATTCGGACAGGCTGAAAGGAACCAAAATGGACACTAGGTTCCAGAAATTCAAAGAAGCTATGAAGAAACTGTATATCGATATCCCATTTCTAGATGCCCTTTCTGAAGTGCCCGCTTGGGCCAAATACCTGAAAACCCTGCTGTCGAGAAAATATATGACAGAAGAGCATGAAACAGTGAAACTAGCTCAGTCCACTTCAGATATTCTGCTTAACAAAATGCCAAAGAAAAAGAAGGACCCAGGTTCCTTCGGTATTCAGTGTTCGATTGGAAATGGCTCTAGCAAAAAGGGATTAGCAGATCTAGGAGCAAGTATATCCATTATGCCCTATTCTATGTGTAAAAGATTAGGCTTCACTGATTTGTTACCTACGTCAATGACAATTCAGTTAGCCGACTCTACCATAACTGCTCCCCTTGGAATTATTGAAGATATACCCATCAGAATAGGAACAAATTCTTATGTCCCATGCGATTTCGTTATTATGGACATACAAGAAGATCTAAGATACCCGATAATCTTTGGAAGACCCTTCCTAGCTACCTCCCGAGCACTCATCGATGTAGAAGCAGGAACGATTATACTAAGACTTGGGAAGGAAGCTTTCCAATTCAGAGTCCTTAACAGCATGAAAGGACCAAGCATTCAAGAGGAAGTTTTTCTCCTAGATGCTATATATCAAATGTCCCCGTTATAAATGTCCAAACCCTCCGATGAGTTGGAAAGTGCCTTGACAAACCCGGAAGTAGAATTTTCGGCAAATGAACTAGTGCAACAATGCCTTCAATATTTAGAAAAAGATGAAGAAGCCCCAACAGCCACCTTTGAAGAACTCAAGACTGTCACCGTTATAGAAGCAACCGAGCCACCTAAGGCCCCTGAATTGAAGGCCTTACCCGAGGGACTCAAACATGTCTTCCTTGACAGCGAGAAACTTTGTCCAGTGATTATCAACTCTACTCTGGAAGAAGACCAAGAAAACAAACTTCTTGATGAGCTAAAGAGACACAAGAAAGCTATCAGATATAAAATGACTGACTTAACTGGTGTAAATCCAGCTTTATGCATGCACAGATTGCCTATGGTGGAAGAATTCAAACCGTCAAGGGAACATCAAAGGAAGTTGAACCCTAAGCTCAAGGAGGTAGTTCGCATCGAGGTTCTCAAACTTCTGAAGGCAGGTATCATCTACCCAATCTCGGATTCTCAATGGGTAAGCCCCGTGCAGGTGGTCCCAAAAAAAGGGGGGACCACTGTTGTTCTTAATGATAAGAATGAACTGGTACCTACTAGAACAGTAACTGGGTGGAGAATGTGCATAGATTACAGAAAACTTAATAAAGCAAGAAGGAAAGATTATTTCCCCTTGCCCTTCTTGGATGAAGTTCTCGAACGTCTCGCCCACCAAAATTTTTTCTGTTATCTTGATGGATATTCAGGATTTTACCAAATTCCAATCCACCCTGAAGATCAAGAAAAAACAACCTTCACTTGTCCTTTTGGAACATATGCCTTCCGAAGAATGCCTTTCGGGTTATGTAACGCACCCGCAACCTTCCAAAAATGTATGACTTCTATCTTCGCCGGACTAACAGAATCTATCATGGAAGTCTTCATGGATGATTTTTCTGTATACAGAGATTCTTTTGATAACTGTTTACTCAATCTAGGAAAAGTCTTACAAAGATGTGAGGACACCAACCTGATCTTGAATTGGGAAAAATGCCACTTTATGGTGACTGAAGGTGTGGTCCTAGGACATCGAGTAAGTGCAAAAGGGATTGAAGTAGATAAAGCAAAGGTCGATGTCATCTCAAAGCTAACTCCACCTAAAGACGTCAGAGGAGTCAGGGCATTCCTTGGTCATGCAGGATTCTACAGAAGATTTATAAAAGATTTCTCAAAAATAGCAAAGCCAATGACTCACTTGCTGACCAAAGAAGCAGATTTTATTTTTGACCAAGAATGCCTTAATAGCTTCACGACTCTGAAGAATGCCCTTATCTCTGCCCCTATTCTAAGATCTCCTGACTGGACACAACCATTTGAAATTATGTGTGACGCTAGCGATTATGCTATAGGGGCAGTCCTTGGACAAAGGATCGACAAAAAGCCTCATGTTATATATTATGCCTCCAAGATGCTTGATGAGGCACAAAAGAATTATACTACTACCGAAAAAGAGTTTCTGGCAGTTATCTATGCTTTTGAAAAATTTCGGTCTTACCTAATAGGGTCAAAAGTCATAGTATATACTGACCATTCTGCTATACGATACTTGATCCAAAAACAAGATGCTAAACCCCGACTTATCAGATGGGTGTTAATGCTTCAGGAATTTGATCTAGAGATTAAAGACAAAAGCGGGATTGAAAATGTCGTCGCGGATCACCTCAGTCGCATTAAAGCTAAAGACACTGACGAATTACCCATCCAAGACTCTCTACCGGATGATCAACTAATGAAAGTTACTACTGGATTTCCTTGGTATGCCGACATTGTGAATTATTTGGCAACAGGAATCATCCATCCGTCTGCATCATATCATGACAAAAAGAAATTCCTTCACGACGCTAAGCAGTATTTCTGGGATGAGCCCTACCTATTCCGCTTATGCGCTGATGGACTTTTTTGCCGATGCATTCCAGAAACATAAATCATCCCAGTTTTAGAGCACTGTCACTCAGGCCCTACTGGGGGGCACATGGGCTCTAAGAAAACCTCTCTTAAAATTCTTCAATCTGGTTTTTACTGGACAACCATCGCAAAGGATGCACATGAATACATGCGATCATGTGACAAATGCCAACTCTCCGGAGGAATAACCAAACAGAACGAAATGCCTTTGAATATGTGGCAAGAAGTCGAACTTTTTGATGTCTGGGGAATAGATTACATGGGTCCCTTCCCCTCATCTTACGGATTCACGTACATTCTAGTTGTTGTGGATTGCGTCTCAAAATGGGTGGAAGCTCTACCGACCACTTCCTATGATTCCAAACCAGTCATCAAAATGTTTAAAGAAATAATATTCCCCAGATTTGGCGTACCAAGAACAATAATATCCGATGGCGGATCTCATTTTCTGGAGCGGAGTTTTGAAGCACTTTTAAGAAAATATGGAGTCAACCACAAAGTTTCCACACCTTATCACCCACAGACTTGTGGGCAGGTTGAAGTCTCTAACAGGCAACTCAAAGCTATTTTGGAAAAAACTGTTAACAGGCACCACACAGACTGGTCTACCAAACTTCCTGACGCTTTATGGGCCTATCGCACAGCTTTCAAAATACCAATTGGAACAACACCATTTCGATTGGTGTATGGGAAGTCGTGTCATCTACCAGTAGAATTAGAACATAAAGCTTGGTGGGCCATCAAGAAATTGAACCTTGATCTCAAAAGTGTCGGTGAATCTAGACAACTTCAATTATAGGAATTGGAAGAACTGCGAATGATAGCATACCACAACGCTAGAATTTACAAAAAACAAACCAAGATGTGGCATGATGGCCACATAAAAAGAAAGGATATAATCATCGGAGATAAGGTTCTCCTATTCAATTCCAGACTGAAATTGTTTCCTGGAAAACTACGTACAAAATGGTCGGGGCCTTTCACAATCAAACATATTTACCCGACAGGAGCAGTCATTATCCTTGATGATAACGGGGGAGAAAGAACCGTCAATGGTCATAGATTAAAGAAATACTACACCCCAGCAGACAAATTACCAAGACAAACTATAGAGATCCAAGATCCTATAACATCAGCATAACTAGAGCAGAACTTTGTCGAGCCAGCGACGTTAAACCAAGGCGCTTCTTGGGAGGCAACCCAAGACCTGAGTATCACCTTTTCTAATTTTCTAGTCTTTTATTTTCTTTTAAACTTTTTTCTACTTTCTTTAAGTTCTTTCATCATTAATCTAAAAATACATAAAAATTCACATAATCTAAAAACAAATATAAAAACACAAGGTCTTTTGCGGTTAGGGGCGCTTCCCATAACCCTTAAATACCCCCCTCGCCCCCCATCCTTTCTTCCATTTTCTCGAATTCTCGGCTTCCCTGTTTCATTCCAGAGCTTCGTTTTCGCACTCATTTCCCTCTCTGACGTTGCCGTCGTCTCCACTGCCGTTTCATCACCTCACCGTCGACTCAACTTCTTCACTGTCGTCTCCGGCTCCGTCGTCATCCCCGCAGATTGCCGCGCTCCTGCTCTGCTACTCCCCGCGCCCAGCATTCTCGCCGCCCTCTTTACAGGTAGACCACCCAGCAGTTCGTTGGTTTGCACCACCGCCAGACGGTCACGATTTTTCGAACTCTGTCGTCGCCACCATCGCCATCGGTAATGTCGGCATGCTTACCCTTCGTCGCCGTCGCAGTTCCCTGCCAACAAACGGCCGCACGTTTCGTCTCCCACGTGGTTCATCTCCCATTCGGTCTCCAAACCGTATGGAACCATTCAGTCTCCAAACCGTATGGAACCATTCGGTTTCCAAACCGTATGGAACCATTCGGTCTCCAAACCGTATGAAACCATTCGGTTTCCAAACCGTTTGGGACCATTCGGTCTCCAAACCGTATGGGACCATTCGATTTCCAAACCGTATGGAACCATTCGGTCTCCAAACCGTATGGAACCATTCAGTCTCCAAACTGTATGGAACCATTCGGTTTCCAAACCGTTTGGGACCATTCGGTCTCCAAACCGTATGGAACCATTCGGTTTCCAAACCGTTTGGGACCATCCGACCTCCAAACCGTTTCTTTGTTATAACTTCAAATTTAAACATTCTAACTATTGTTTTCTTGTCAATAATTTTAGAATGACATCACCTTCCAAGCACCCTCAAGGAACAGCTGATGCCCCTTTCTAGACAAGGGAACAATTAGAAGCTGAACGTGACAAACTACAACAAGTCATAGATAACTATGAAACGACTGGACAGCTCTCGGCAAAGGTGAACCTGCTCAAAGTCATGCATGAGATAAAACGCCTCAACAGATGCTTAGGTGAGGTGCACTCCGAAGAAGAGGTCGAGACAATTTCATCCGACGAGGACTCGGAATATCAGCCTTCCCCCGAGGCAGAATCACCCACTGCAAAGTCTAAGGAGAAAAGAAAAGCCCAAGCAACCACATCAGAACCAGCACCCAAGAAAAGGGCCAGGAAACAAGTTCACCCTGCCATTGCAAGGGAACAAACTCTGGCAGGGTACATCCCATCACCCATCACCACCACCACCACCCCTGCCACAATTACCGTTCCTATTTTTCCCCCCATCACCACCACAGCACCACCACCTGAAAATCTTTATCTCAATAACATCCCTTCCATCAGCCAAATTCTTAAACCAACAAAGTATGTCTGCCCAAGCATACTTATGAAGATGGGGATCTATAATAGAATCCTCACACTACTTGACAATTCCAATCTTACTCAGTTATGCTATGTACCCGAAACACCCTATATTGAGCCAACAATAGAATTCTTCACCTATTTCCATAAAGAATCAGTGGACATCATGGATAGAGCAAGGGACAATGGTGACCGTAGAATAACCACCAGAATCTTTAACAACGAAGTGGTCATCACTGAAAATATGCTGAACGAAATCTTCATCGATAACCAAGACCAGCTGAAAAAAGCTAAGGCCGCTGGTACAGAACACACCAAGTTCAACAAACATACCTTCTGGAAATCACTAACAGTGATACCAAATTTTGACGCAAAGACAAGCAAGGCCTCTAACATTCATTCTGGCCTAGTGCGCACACTTCACAAAATCATCGCTGGCGTACTCTTCCCTAGATCAGAAGGCGGAACTGTACTCATATCTGATCTCTATGTTCTCTGGTCCGTCCTAAATGGAATGCCAGTTAACATTGGACGTCTTATGCTCATCAAGCTATCAGCCTTCGCCCTAGGAAAAGAAATTTGCACGGGTGGTCATATCACATCCATCATCAAATATCTTAAGATGGATAGACTTCTACCCAAATGCAACCCAATAAAGGGCGACATCCTTACCAACGAACAGACATTAAAGAAATCCTTTATCATAAAAGAAAAGGATGCAAAGCTACATTACGTGTTCTGCCCCACAATAAAATCTTCCAGAACCCTGCTCCCACTTCCAGAACTTGCTGACTATGACAAGGACAAGCTCCTATTCTCAGACAATGAGATCATCAAACTCATAGCCTCCGTCAATGCCACAGCAAAGAAAGCAACAGCAGGGCAGGCAGAGCTCAGCATAAATGCCCCGACAGCCAAAATAACAAAAGTTCCAGTCAAACAACCTTCCAGAAGGCTTCTGAAGGCGCACGAGCTGTCAGGGACACCAACATCAAAACCCCACCCCGAATCTGAACCCTCCCTTCCAGACGATCATATTACAACCTCATCACTAGACTCTTTTATAATGAGTCTAAATGTTGAGCTCACTACCACCTCTCCACCTTTCACTACCCCAACATCCACTACCCCACCACCTTCAACCACCCCACCATCTTCCATTTATCCACCATCAACCACTCCTCAATCATCCTCCACACCACTTTTTACCACACCACCCTTCTCCACAACCATACCACCGCCCCCACCCTTCTTCACTTCGGGCATCCCATTCTCCACTACAACGCCCGAATTTACCTCCTTCACCTCCACTAACTTTCCATCAACATTCCCGGATTCATTCCTCTCTCCGGGTATGTCACCACCTTTTCCATCCACCACCACCCCGACATCGCTGGTGACCCCATCCACAGTCACCAAGCAGTTCGCGGGTCCATCAATAGTGTCTTTTCCGCAAGACACTACCATTCCACCCCGACCCCAACCACCTCACTCTTCATCTACTGGGGTTCCTTTTACTAACGTCGGTGAGGAATTCGGACGTCAATTCGACACCATCCGAAACCTCCTCACCGATCCCTCTAACATTTTAAATTCTATTTTTTCTTGTGTGCAGGGTCTAACACAACAGGTCGCCAAGATCGACGAGCAGAACCGCGCTATGCCAAGCATTCTCCAAGGAATCCAACAACACCAAGATTCAGTGGCCAAGCAAGTCGACCACATCGACAACCACTGTAAAACTTTGCCCGAGCTGATCCATGGAGTACAACGCCAACATGATGCGTTGGCAAAGCAGGTCGATAGGATCTCTACACAGACTCAACCTCTGCCAGAGACCCTCCGCGAGCTCAAGCAGCAACAACAAGCTTTCAGCACGCACCTGGACGACACCAATAACACCCTCACACAACTACATAAAAGCCAGGAGGTGTCATCAAACAATGAGCTTATTCAACTACGAGCTCAAGTAACTGACCTCACAGCACGACTCCTCTCAATCGAAGAGCGTTATTCTGATTTAAAAGAAACCCACGAAGCACTGCTCGAAGCACACGAGCACGTGCAAGTGGCATACGACGAGCTACAATCCCTCCATCGTCAATGCAAGAAGAAAGCACATAAGAAAACAACTGATAAATCAGCAGCAGATGAAGCTGATGAAGATGACGATGAAGATTCTGAATCCTCCGCTGACTCAAACAACAGTACCCCCTCAGCTGATGACTCCGATAAACCAGATGATGCTGGGGCGGACCCCAGCCAAGGAACACAACCAAAATACCAGAAAGATCACCAAGCTGGTGATAAAGATCCCAAATCCTCTGCTCCCACGGAAAACGTCAACATATATTATGGGGATCAATTCCTAAACTACTCCACGGGATCTTTAGGGGAGGCTGCGAAAGAAGTGGCTTTTACTGAGTTTGAAAAATGTATTCTGGAAACCAGTAGCAGTATACCAGCCACAACAGCTCAAAAACTCTCCGCACCTGAGCCTTCAATGCCTGAGCAGGAAGAATCAGAAAGAGTACGCCTAGACACTGATGAAGAACTAGATACTCCTTCTGATTCTGACAGAGATGAAGATCTGCAGCATTACATGGACGACTTCGAGCAGACTTTTTCCCCCACACCGCAAGAACTACCCCCGCCGCCACCTCTACCTCATAAAATGCACGACCTTGATATGGCGGCCATCTCTACCTTAGACACACAGGATATCTTCATCCTGAACACTATAGTAGACGATGCCAAGGAAGGGGGGGATGTTATCTATCAAAACACAAAGACCAAGCGCAAGTTGACACGTGAGGATTTCCTCTCCATCCTCCGACCCCGTTCTGAGGTGATGATGGCGACCTTCCACACCCTTCTTGCCAATTCTATCGAAATTTATAGAAGTCCCAGGCGGAAGCAACCCGTTCTGAACACCTCACCAGCTCTGGGTTTGTGCTTGCTATACAAAGAACTATAGCACAAATCCATTGAGCGGTTGCATAAGGGAATGGCCAGAAGACCACGTTTTATAACCGTGCCATTTCAAGTCTGTGGTCACTGGCTACTTATGATCGTGGACACCTCAGCTAGAGACACAAAAGTGTACAACTTCTGTGCTAGTGAACTGAAGGCCGGAGTAATCAACTTTGTCGGCACTGAAGCTGGGGAGGCAAGATGCATCCCTTTCCGGCTTCTAAAACTCATTTGGGCCGCATGCCCTCCTCTCCGCCAGGATTGGAGTCAACCCTGGTTTCGAATAATCAACTCCCAAGTTCAAACCACTAAAGGATCAGGGGACTGTGCTTTCTACGTTATACGACACATTTTAGCGCTCAACCAGCAAGTCCCATTCACCGATCTCATTAACGAAGATTTCCACTCCTTACGAGGGCGGTACGCCATGGAGCTTATCTGCGATAGAAGGTTCTTCAACGACCCTACTATGGTGCCAGATTACGTCCCTCGTTACCTTTTTTCATCCATCCAACGTCTGCAGAGGAGACCATTCAGACAAACCCTAACGGAGTTGGAAAAAGAAAAGCAGTCAACCAAAGTCACCAAGCAAAGACAATGGAACCCTTTCACCTTCGACCTGGCTCCAGATAAAGGTGATGTTGAGTTGATATCCGGGGCAACCATCAAGAAATCCTCACTACACATGGTGCCACCATCTGCCATTGAACCATCATTTCCAAATTTCGATCGAGAAGCTTGCAAAAATCTTTCAGACAATGAACTCCGGCTCATAATGTCACAGCTATATGTCGAAAAGGATGACCTTGTATATATTGATGGGGATATCTTGGTTATGGCAGATGTCCTCCGTGAAATTGTACAGATCAAAGGTTCCATGTCTGTAAGTGTAATGACTGCTTATCAATACTTGCTCGCACAGAATCACCACACAGTCTATATGGTATCAGCTTACATGAAGGATGATCTTTTAGGGCTGAAGAACTTCGGAACAAAGGAGCCACTCATCTCTTATCTTCAGCATACAACTCCGAAGTTCATCATGCTACCTTTCCTTCATCAAGAGCACTGGATGTTACTGGCAACTAATCTTCATGAAGGAACAACAATAATCTACAACAGTTCCGACAGCCAGTATGATCCGGAACAGAAAGAATATACTACAACTCCAAAGACACCAACAGAGGAGGTGGCGAAGGAGTGTGCTGACAAATTACACGATCTTTTGGGTCAGCACACGCGGGCATATGACAAAGATCACTTCAAACCACCAGCCTTCTGCCACAGGTGCCCCCAGCAAATTAAAGAATCCAACGACTGCGGCTTCCACGTCCTTTTCTGGATGTATACAATTTTGACCCTTCACAAGCCTATAGAGGACATGACAGGAGTGGACTACCACGCACTACGTGGAAAGCTCACAACCACCTTACTCAGAACTCATGGGGCAAATAAAGGATTAACAGAAGCCTAATGCCCTTGTCCATGCACTTCTCAACCTATCACTTTGACACTCTGTGGACAGAGTGAGTGATAAGTTAGGGGGGGGAGTGCACTGGACAAGGGCGAGGTATCATTCTTCTTCAACCCTTATATCTCTACCCTTTCCCTTAACTCATAATTTTCCGCACATCTTTTTCAAAACCTTCTGTTCATTTTTAGACTGTTTTCCAATAACTTCTTCAATAAAATAACTCTTAAGTATAACTTTCATCCTGGAAAGATTCACCCCTAGCTAAGTTAGAGATAAAGTAGTCCTCAAGAATAAATAACAAGATTAGCATATAGGCATGAATGGCAAATTTATACATTACATTCACAATTGGTTTTTATGCTTTTACTTCAATTCTATCTCAGACTCTTCACAGGTCAACTTCAGGGCCAAAGCAAACTGAAAACTCTCAAGGTCAAGAGGGAAATCAGGGGGAAATCCAAAATCAATAAATCTCGCAAGCGGACCACCAAACAAAAATAAGTGCATGTCAGGTACCCTAAGAACAGTTTTCTTCTTTCAATAAAAGAGGCTTGGCCTCCCAATCAAAAACCCTAACAAAAACCCACTTCCTAAGCCTGTGAGTTTCGAATAAAAGCCAAAGTGTTGAATAAAAACATGAGAGTTGTGCCACGCATAAGGACCTATATGAAAAGCCAATAAAGATCTCACCCGACCTGTACATACAGCTGCCCTCATGAAGGCAGATGTGTCGTGCCCGGTAGTGAATTCCTAAGGTCTCCTAATATATGAAAAGGCTGATAAAGGGCTTGACCGGCTGGTACATTCAGCTGCCCTCATGAAGGCAGATGTGTCGTGCCCGGTAGCGAGACCCTAAAAGCATAGGACAAAACCTCCCCCACTTGAAGGGGGAATTACACAATAAGCCTTTTAAGCCAACCCTCATACCCACTCTAGCTGCCGGTAGGTTTCTCAAAAGAAGTATAAAACTGATTAGAGTCGATGACATGCACATCAAAAAAAAAGGGGGGGTTCCAATGAGAGACTCGCGATATGAAAGGAACCTGAGATCCATGCAACTCTTGATACCAGAAAGAGTTAGTGTAAGCAGAAGCCCTAACAAGACCTCGGTAGATCTCTGATCTAGAATTGAAGCAAGAGTATGGAAACCCTAACTAAATAAAATCGCCTCGCCACTACATGCCTTAGCTCTATCTAACTTGAGGACAAGCTAGACTCTAAGTTAGGGGGGGCAATAACCTCCCATTTTGTGACGTTATCTTATTGGTTCTCCTTAATTTTCCATACTCTTTCTTAGATAAATTAGATAGAATCATTAACTTTTTACTTTATTGCTGATATACCAATAAACTAAACTTCTCTTCTTTATTATTATAGGAAAACACAAAAAAAATTATTACAAAGACTCCATACGGTCCCAAGACCGCATGAAGGTCATACGGTCCCAAGACCGCATGAGTGTCATACGGTCTCAAGACCGCATGAAGGCCATACAGTCTCAAGACCGTATGAGCCCATGCGGTCTCAAGACCGTATGAGCCCATTCGGTCTCAAGACCGTATGAGCCCATTCGGTCTCAAGACCGTATGAGCCCATGCGGTCTCAAGACCGTATGAGCCCATGCGGTCTCAAGACCGTATGAACCCATGCAGTCTCAAGACCGTATGAGCCCATGCGGTCTCAAGACCGTATGAGCCCATGTGGTCTCAAGACCGTTTGAGCTCATGCGGTCTCAAGACCGTATGAGCTCATGCGGTCTCAAGACCGTTTGAGCTCATGCGGTCTCAAGACCGTATGAGCCCATGCGGTCTCAAGACCGTTTGAGCTCATGCGGTCTCAAGACCGTATGAGCCCATGCGGTCTCAAGACCGTTTGGGCTCAACTTAAGCCTATAAATAAGACCCCAAAGGTCACTTCAAGGGGGGATCTCTCAGACGCCCAAAGGCTGCCTCTCTAGTTCCAGAGCAATTCCATCCTTCATCCATTGCCCCAAGGCTGCCGGTTTGAGGTCCACGTCCCATCATCAAGCTACATTCTCTCTCATCAACAAAGAAGGTGGGAAGAGAAGATTCATCATCAAGCAGCCACGAAGTGTGAAGATCGTTGCTCTCTCCACCAAGGGTTCAACCTTCCCTCCTCCGTGGAGATGTCGTTCTTTCTCTCTCTTCTCGCCTCCTCCTTTGCTCTTGAGATGAGCGAGTAGTCCTTTTCACTAGGGTGCGGGGAGTAGCCCCGCTACCCATGTTTTCATTTCATACAATGTAATTCAATCATTTGCAATAGAGATACTCTCCTTTTTGGCTCAACATCAATCGTTTAATGAATGCTTGTTGCTTGATCACCAACTCGTGTTACTTATTGTCTCTTGGTATGAATTGTCTACGTTTATACCCTTAGATCTGAATATCGATTGAATGTTGGTTCTAGATATATGTAGTCACCATATGTCTGTTTCGGTATCTAAGAGTGCTTTCACGAGTGGAGTAAACTCACTCCCATCGTTGCACTTTCATACTATGAAATGGAATCAGTTGACGTATGGAAGTGCAACCTTGGTAAGGTCGAGGAACACACTTCATGAAGGAGTAATGCAAATTAAGTGACCATTCGTTAGGGGATGGCTGGCATTGTAATACTCCACACTCCTCGTAGTTGGTTATCTGAAAGGAAGCTAAGTCTACAAAGATACTAGCTGATTAGTTTCTCTTTGCAGGTCTTTTTATTATGTTGCATGTTTATGATCCATGTGTAGTGGTGTGAAACCCGGCAACATCCTAGTGGTTTTAATCATTGACTACAACTTTAATCTCTACTTTCTTGCTTTTACTTTCCTTGCATCTAGTTTAAACAATCAAATCAAACTTTCAGTCTAAATATCAATCGTTAAGTAGTTAAGTACGGCTAAAACGTTTTCCATCTTGTTTAACTCTAAACAAGACCGTTGTCCCGTGGATCCGACCCTTAAACTATATTACGATAAGACTTCCGCGTGTCTTAGCACACGTGGGTGGAGATCTTACCATAATACAAGCAACGCTAAACTTAGAGATTCATCATCTCTAGGATTTTTAGTGGCGTTGCAAAATTCCATCAATTTCCAACAACATAATCAGATGATACACTAGCAACTTGCCTATACATCTACATTGATTAAGGGTTCAAGTGGATATTTCTCTTCAAATACTAAGAAAAATACAAAGAATGGAAGTGACAAGATGGCTACACTTCGATCTGGAACTACTTGTTTCATACCACCACCTACAATTCCAATTATCAAAAGATAATGCCAATAAAAGGGAAGTTCCAGTCAGTAAAAAATCATGACAGGTACTAAAACCTACTCCAACCCTCAAAACATCTAAAATTCCCTTGGAAGCACCATTTCATCATCACTTTATAAAGGTACAACTATATAAATGATACACCAAGTTCTTGGATACAATCAAGAAGATCCACTTGGACATTCCTCTTTTAGACGTCGTTGATGAGATGCCCAAGTCTCTAAAGGATCTCATCACACAAATGTGGAAGAGAGGAGAAATAGAAATGATACAAGTAGAAAGTATGTTGTCTTCTTTCTGTCAATCAAACATGCCAACCATACAAAAGGACCCTGGAGCCCTCACTATCCCTTTTCTTATAGGGGGATACTTCACCAATATATGGCTTGGCTGATTTGGGGGGTAGAATAAGCCTCATGCTACATACCTTAACCATCAGACTAGGGTTAATAGATATTACTCACTCAAACACGAGAATCCAGTTGGTTGAAAACTCTTTTACCAAGCCATTTGGAGTGATAGAAGATGTACCTATCTGGATAAAAAATGTAACATCCCTGACCTGGGTTAAGCCTTAATCCTAGATGTTTTGCATAATAAGGTTGATTATATGTTTGATCTTATCTCTTGAAAAGTAATTAAGGCTCAAGAGGGACTTATATCTCAATTTCAATTATTTTTTAATAATGTTGAAACAATGTTTTACTTGTTTTGGACTAAAGTGCAATTTACCCAAGTTGAGGGGTTAATTTGCAAATGTTGCATGATAAAATGTTCCTCATATGATGAAGCATAATAGGAATGAGTATGATGCAGTGGTATGGATTTCACAAGTCTGAGCACCAAGAAAGAGCTAGTTGAGTAATGTTCATGCATTAAAACTTAGTTTTGGTGTAATGTGTAATTTACCCAAAACCTAGGGTTCAATATGCAAAATACCACTTTTAGAGTCCCTAATGTTTCTTGGCATCATGTAGAGCAAAGAAAATGAGAGGGGTGTCTCATTTGAATTACTTTGGAGGAGAGAGAATCTTGATATTAAAATAATCAAGATTTAAACATAATTGGAATTTTCCTTCAATTTAATGCAAAAATAAATATATTAATTGAAGAGACCTTCAACCAAAAGGTGAGGGATGATTTTTGCAAAAGAAGGGACGACCATGTTCCTTGCAAAGGCATGAAAATATCTAAAGGAAGTGGATAACTCACTCACATTATTAAAAGAAAAAGTAATATCCACTAACTTATGGATATTATTATTAAATGGATTAAGGTGCTTAATTTGTTTTTCTCTAAATCATGCATAATTGAGAGGAATAAGTGGAAAGGAAGATAGCCTCGTATCTAAGGAAGAGAAGGGGGCAAGTGGAAAGGAAATGGAGGTGTTATTCCCTACTTTTTCTCTCTTAAATGAATTTTCAATAAAATTCATATATATGCTCCTTTATCCATGAGTTGAAAGGATAATTTCGAATCCACTTTCACTCTTTGCTTGCAAAACGACCAAGGGAGCTTTGGAGGATCTGAAGGACGACCCCCAACCTATTGGTAAGCTCCATGACCTCTTTTCACCTTGATTCCATGGTGGAAATCGAAAATCAATGCATGATTTCTTCTTATCTCCATTCCCTCTTCAATTCTAGCCATTCCTTTTCACTCAAAGCTTAAGGACGAGCTTGGGATAGTGGAAGGTGTTGCTTTCACCATTAAATACATGGAGGTTGAAGCTTTGAATCTCAATTGAAGGCGGGTTATATAACTTGAACCCTTATTCATTGTTATTGAATTCAATTTCTCAATCCATTATGTTCAATTGTTCTTCTTGCAATTCCTTTGAATAATTGATGAAACTATCATGAGAATGGTAGTAGAATTCGAGGGGTTGAAGCTTGATGCTGATGACATCATCATAAGCACACATCTCAACAAGTTTTAGTTACAAATGATTTCAACACTTTTGGTCCAATCCGTTTCACCACCAAATGGTTTGCAAACCGTTTGGAGGTGGAGTTCCAAACCATTTGAACATGGTTGACTGAATGGGATAGTTGACCGTTTGGAGTCTTAAACGGTTTCAAACCGTTTGGACAGTTAGGTCAAAACCGTTTGGAGCCTTAAACGGTATCAAACCGTTTGGACAAAGTCAAACCAAAACCGTTTGGATGATTAATGGTTGCAATTGAGGGTCGAAGATCCAAGGATCATACATTGATGGACTTCAATGATCCAATTGATGAAGGAATTGATGATGCAAAACCCTAATCAATTTAGTTGAAGAAGTACCTCTTTTGGATTTTCAGTTTCAAGGAAAGTTTGGACCAAACGGTCTTGAGACCGTTTGGTTTCAAACGGTTTCAAATCGTTTGGAGCATCAATGGTCAAGAACATTTGGATATTTCAATGTGATTAAGTCAATTGGAAACCTAAGGCGATGAAAGATAAAATGACCCTATGGTTGTTACTGATTTATCTCAAAGATAATCACTAGGGTTGTACCTTTAAGATACTAAGTAATTGGTAACCCTAGATGAGTTAATCCCTGAAGCTTAAGTAAGCAATATTTTAATACACAATGTCATCCCTAATTGAATGTATTTAATTAAAGGGTCGGTTGACCTAATTTATCCAAGTTTGACATAGTCCACATCCTAGAGAGGGAGAGAGAGAGTAATCCTTATATGTAGGATAATCATGTAATGGATAAGCCTCAAACACCTTCAATATGAAAAAACTAAGATTTTAGGGTATGATCTTTGATGAAGGGAACATGAAACCCTAATTAAGAAGATTGATGAACATTAACCTTAATCTAGGGCAATGCTAGGTGTAACCCTAATATAGGGTAAGGATGAACCCCTATAATAGTGTCACAACTGCACACTCGTACACACACTTAGTATTTATCTAGAACCACCAAAACAGAGACATTCTCGGTCGAACTAATTGTCGACCGAGACACACTCAGTCGAACATCTTCTCGACCGAGAGTCTCCCGGGTTAACTCTTCTAATAGGTTCTATAACCGTTAAACACACCAAACAAGGTAGTTGGGAGTTAGAATCGAATGATATATACACTTTCTCTAGACCATCCTTCGGTCGACAAAGAGTTCGACTGAGAAACTCTCAGTCGACAAAGGCTTCGACCGAGAAGGTGTCTGTCTGGACTTTTCAAAATTAATTAACTAGCCGTTGCTAAAGCAATTAGTGGATACCTAACAGCTAGTTGAGTACTTAGAACCCCCTAGAAAGTGTCTAGAATGTCCTTAAGAATTTATAGGCCATTCCTATAAATAGGATATGCCTTAGGACACCCAAAACACACTCGTGCAACACTTGAGCATACATACTTGCAATTGGCAATCTATTCTTGTGAGCAATTGAGCAACTCTAGCATTTGTTAATCCTTTCCATTGCTACAAATTCGTGTGTTATAGTATAGCATCTCCTATTCACTACACTTCAACTTCCATACACATTGGTTAGGAGATAAAAATACTTGATATAGGAATCAAGCCTTGTGCTTAAGCGGTAATTGTAATTTCCATTTTCCCTTCTTGTTCCTTTTTATTACTTGTACTCTCCTTGCTACTCCTAGGGTTAGAGGCTGTGGATTGGAGAGGGTGCTATCTTCTCAGGTGGAGAAGGATCTTCTCGGTGGAGAAGGAGGACTTTGGACTACTTCAAGAAGGTTGTCTCAATGGGAAGCTACTTCAAGAGGAAGGCTACTTCAAGGGGGAGCTTGAAGTTACTTCAAGGAAGGTTGCTTCGAGGTTGGTGGGACTACTTCTAGGTTAAAGCTGTCAAAAGGGTGGTGAAAGTATTTGTAATTTTGTGTAACATCCTTGCGAGGTAATAAAATTTAAATACTTTCAAAATCCCAATTGGAAACAATTGGGTAGTGGACTTACTCCCTTAGTTTTTGCTAAGGGAGGAACCACTCTAACCACCTTACCTCTTTCTTCTTATTTGAATTGTGGTTGCTTGAGTTGAATTATTGTTAAAATATTTATAAAACCCTATTCACCCCCCTCTAGTGGTTATTCAACCTACACGCCTCGTTAGGTCATAATTGTAGGGGTATGGCAGTATGGATAAGCGAACATGATTCAAATTGCCCTATAAATGTTGCTATTCCGGAGGATGTTGTAGGTCAATCATACGATAATAATCTATTTATACAGGTTTTTCATACGTATTAATTCATTCGTAATACAAGTTTTGCATACAAATTAATGCATACGTATTAATGCAGGTCAATCATACGATGACAAGCTATTTATACAAGATATTTTGGAGTTATTTCATTATGATTGGCTGAACACATCTATGATAGAGCTTTGGAAATGGTGAGATCTTGTTTATACATCCATATACCTTATTTTATATACGATGATCTGGTTTCTTATATATTAATGCATACGTAATACATGTTTTGCAGCCACTTACACATGATATGTAAAAATTTTGCATTTTTCCATGTGGGATTTTTGGTTCCATCTTTGATTAGTCTTGTAGATATAGACCCTTCTTCAGTTACTTCATACTTCTGTGTTGCTTTTGAATATTTTGGTAAAAAGAAGAAGACGGTGATAATAGCTCCATTCAATGTCGAGTACGTTTACTTTGCTTATAATTTGGACTTAAGAAAATTACATTTTTATTGTGGATTTTGAGTTATAAATTTTATACTTTCTTACCTGTAGTGCTAGGTATTGGGAGTTACTAATTTTTGTCCCCAAGACGTTCACTGTCTATTATCTAGATCCTGCGGGGAAGGAATTGAATACATTATATGGACACACAATGAAAAGGTCATTATTCCTTTGAGAAATATTTCATATTTTTATACATGTCAACATATGCTATTACATTACTATTTAATTATATAATTTAATGTGTTACATTAACATGTAGGGCTTTACAAGAGTTCAAAAAAGCTGGAGGAAAGGTCCCCATGAAAAAGAATCAACCACTAATTTGGGAGAATGTGAAAGTAATTTCCGGACTCTAATGTATATATTATTTATGTGAACTGTGCTTATTTGTATTTTTAAATATTTTGTATATTGCAATTTATAGTGTGCTACATAAGACAACGACTGGGCATGTGCCTACTATGTGATGCAATTTATAGACCTAATCATCAAACATGCCGTAATGGAAATCGATACTATACATAAGGTTTTATATATAGTCTCATTAGATAATATGAAATATATCAATCTTATTATATATTATTAATTATATATATACATCATTCTCTTTGCAGGTGTTTAAAATTGACTTCAGTACAAGTGGAAAGTTATTAGATGTACATACCCCCTATACAAGGGAGAAATTAGATGTTGTAAGAGAAGAATGGGCAAAAGTCCTAAAAGTAATGGGAATTTTTAAATATAATTGGGCTGATGACAATGATGAATAAAGAATGATATTTCTAAACTTTGTTATCATAATTATTTTTGTGTGAATGTGAATGACTTTTTCTAAATTATCATATGTGTGATTGTGAATGACTTTTTCTGATCAATACATTAATGTTTTTACATATGTCTGAATGTGAAAAGAGATGAAATGAATGGAACTAAATGTGACTATAAATGACTTTGAATGTTTCTACATGTATCTGATCAATACATGTGTCTGAATGTGAATGACTTTGTAGGTTTGTGGCCTGTTATTGGCTGATATGGATATTGTAAACCTACAGTTCAGAACTGAACTGCAGGTTCTGCATCCTGTTGACTAGCCATACAGTAGGCCTACAAACTGATAAGGAAAAAAAATCAGAACATAGGCGTCGGTTATTTGTATAAAATTGACACAAAATACATACGACGTCTGTTATTAGATAAAAACTGACGTCTTTGTGCCCTCGTTGGCTTGGTGGCAGGAAGGGTAATGGCGTCGGTTTTTGTTTAATTACCGACGTCTTTAACCATGATATAGTGTCAGTTTTCTTTAATAACCGACGCCTATAGTTTCCTTCCTGGCATGTTTTCGGTGGCGGGGAGGATTACGACGTCTGTTTTATTTATTAACCAATGTCTTTAAGCATGATATAGTGTCGGTTTGCGTTAATAACCGACACCTAAAGTTCCCTTGCTGGCACATTTTCGGTGGCGGGAAGGGTTATGACGTCAGTTAGAAACCAACGCTGAAGGTGTCGACTTTTAGCGGCGCCCACTTGGGTGTCTCTTAGAAACTGACGCTAAAGACTCTAAGTAATCGACGCCAAATGCCTTTACTGTAGTAGCGATATGTCTAAAACAATAACATTTGTAATGCATGGTGTATTTATTGTCATATCCTTGTAGTATATGTACCATAGAATTTAAAATATATTTTGTATGCATCAAACACCAAATGTTTGGAGTTCTAAAACATTCATTAGAATCAGATTGGGTTGGTTATAGTAATTCTAGAGAACCTTGATGTTTCATTTTTAATACCTACACGTATTATACATATTAACACAATTAGTAGACACAAGAATTCCCTGTAACCTTAGACACCCCATTTACTTTTTGGGCAAGAGGTTACGACTAAATAAAAAATAAGGAAATTGGAGAGAATTACCCATACCACTACCCGATAAACTTTGTAGGAAAGGATAAGGCTAAGCCCTTATCTGTCTTATTGAGAGCCCTATTGTACACCCTCTATAGGGTAAAATATTATTATAAATATAATATATCTATTGGTAACCTATTAGATGATATTTTTCCAAAACAATTTACAATTCAAGGGAATCATCATTGTTAAGTTAATAATGCACTTTATAACGTGTTGTGACTAAAGATAATATATAACATGATCTATATAATTTATAATGTTATATTTTTTTTATATTCATTTAAGGCTCTGATTGGTTTGTCGTAACTGGTCCGGAAAACACATGTACTCAAGTTCCTTAAGAAGTTTTTCATGATTGGTTTAAGGTAAGTGTTGGAACTTGAGTTCCGTGACTTCCGGGGAGTTACAGATTTACATACAAAATACAGAATATGAGTTCCCGCTTAAAAAGAGTGGAAAATGAGTTTTGGGATAGCTAACAACATTTCTTATACAATTATATTCTTCATTCGTTATAAGTGACACGTGTATAAATATTTATGACTAGAAATATTAATTGTGAGGATATAGTTCATTGCTAAAACTACAACATAATATGATAAAATATCGAACACTATAATTGCACTATAAAATATTTAACATTATAACTATCATTATCAATACAATCTACAAAATAAAAATACAAGCATCATGAAAAAAAACCGCACCATGTGAAAATAATGTGATTTACGTAATATATTTTTATTCTTCATATTTAAACAATATGATGCAAAAAATAATAATTAACTGTAACCATGCAAGAGTAATATAGTAAAATTTCTGATAGAAATAATGTAAAAATTAATATTTTACATTGCGTTAAACAATGATGAACTAAAATTTATATTTATAAGTATATGAAATGCAGATATTATTACAATACTTTGTATACACAAAGTGAAATAAAAATAGTGTGATGTGATTTTAATCATAATATTTTTATTAAGATTATAATTGCACCATAATAAAATATATTTAAAGGAGCAATATTTGCACAACAACTACTTGTAATGATTATTATGATTTAAGAATATTCTGATTTTTTACATATATGATTCCTTTTTTTATGTCTTTCCCATCCTCACTTATTTGTATTATACAACAAAAATTAACAATATTTTTAATAATTTCTATATTTACACTTACAACAAACCAAATACATGAAAGTGAATGGAACTTCAGTTCTAGAAACTAAACTAGAGTTCCCAGAAAATGAGTTCCACGGAACTCATCACTTACACCAAACTAATAGGAGCCTAAATAGAGACCGTCATGAATACAAATACCATCAAAGATGTACTCATATATGAATCTTATTTAATATCAACGGTAATCTTGAAACATATAGCAAGAATAAAGTAAGATGTTTTCTACTAGATTGATATAGTGAAGTTGTAAAGGTCATTAAAACTTGGAAGAAAACATATTAAAGACATCTCTACCATAAAAAATACTATAAATTATACTAGATTAATTTTTAACCCTTTTAACAAAGTTCTTAGGCTTCTTACAATTTTAGTGACTTTAATGTCTTTTATATAAATTTGGAAGTAGAGATACACACAAACTCTTGAAAAGTGGCTGATCACTTTCACATACAGTCAAAAAAGTAGAGAAGGAAAATTATTTTATTCATAATTTCTAATTTATAATGAATTTTTGTTAAATAAAAAGATATTTTTCAACAATTACTAAGATTGACATAGTTTGTAAAAGAATAATATAAAAGATATAATATTTGTATTTTGAGGTATAATACTTCGTCTTCGTCTTTCAAGTACAATATCCGGTATTGGGTACAGGCAAACACAAAATTCCGTATCAAGATTAAGCAAACCATATACAACGTAATTTGTCTAGCGCTACTAAAACTACTATCTATCCTTTTTTCTCTCTGTCGTCAAGATCGTGGTAGACACAGGTCAGAGAATTTGAACCATGGATCGCAACTTACCGCGGATCCTAGTTGTTATCGAATTCGCGGCTGCATGCAACCGACTGTTGCCTCACTTGACACACGGTTGGCCGCGGGGTACACTTGGCCGCCTTCTTCTCCGTCGTACACTAAATGCCTAAGACATATATAAGTATATCGAATCAAAGACCAGACATTGAATGTCCTCGACAATGGCTCCAAGAATCAGTACTGGCGTCTTCTTCTTCGTCCTGTGCTTCCTCTCCTCCCTCCCTTCCAGGTCTCAGGCAAGGAAGGTACATTTCGAGCCAAACCAGCCACTCCTTGTCCAGGGCCTCTCGTGGAACTTCTACCAGTCCAGCTGCCCCAAACTGGAGCACGTTATCAGGAAGGAAATCCAGAAGGCGATCAAGAAGGATGTCGGCATCGCGGCCGGGCTCCTCCGGATCCACTTTCACGACTGCTTCGTTCAGGCATTTCGTAGAACAATGCACTAGTTTCACTTCTGCTTCTGTTTCGTGTTCGCCGTGCATGACATTGCCGCTTGCCCGCATGGGCTTGTGCAGGGATGCGACGCGTCGGTACTGCTCGCTGGTTCCACGGCGGGGCCGGGCGAGAAGGCCTCGCCGCCCAACCTAACTCTCAGACCAGCCGCACTAGCGCTCATCGACCGGGTGCGCGAGCGCGTCCACAGCAAGTGTGGAGCTGTTGTTTCGTGCTCCGATATCACCGCGCTTGCGGCCCGTGACTCCGTCCATCTGGTAGCTACGCATGCTGCATGCACCTTCTCATACGCGGGATTTCTTTGTTTTGTTTTCTGTAAAGTTCCATTCCCGTTTAAAGCTATCTATTTTACGTCATGCAGACCGGTGGACCAGATTACCCCGTGCCCTTAGGCCGCAGAGACAGCCGCAACTTCGCAACCATGGACACCACTCTGGCTTTCCTCCCAGCACCCAGCTCCAGAACCACCGAGCTGATTAACCTTCTGGGTAGCCTTGGTCTGGACACCGTCGACCTAGTCGCCCTCTCCGGTGGGCACACAATTGGCATAGCCAACTGCCCATCTTTCACTGACCGCCTCTTCCCGCAAGACCCTTCCATGGACCAGTGGTTTGCCAACCAGCTCAAACAGACATGCCCTGCAGCAACCTCGCAGAACACCACAGTGATGGACATACGAACCCCCAACGTCTTCGACAACAAGTACTACGTCGATCTCATGAACCGCCAGGGTCTATTCACGTCCGACCAGGACCTGTACACGGATCAGAGGACCAGGGACATTGTCAAGAGCTTTGCCATCGACCAGGGTCTGTTCTTTGAGAGGTTCGCGGCTTCCATGGTGAAAATGGGCCAACTGAACGTGCTCACGGGTGGACAAGGTGAGGTTAGGGTGAACTGCTCTGCTGTTAATACGGTCAGAGGTGTTGATGTTGGTGAAGGGGGATTCCTCTGGTCTGTTGTTGAAGAAGACCAGGAGATCGTCTAGATAGGGAGTTGTATGTACTCAATCGTGCTACGACATGTACGTCACATATACTTAGGCACGGTTTCATGTAGTAGCTTAAATATGATCTTGAAGTATCAAGCGGACCATTTGCTTAGAATAAGCTTATAGATCAATTGCATGGATTCTATACATGTTTGGTTCAAGGACCACATAGGCCGAGTCTAAAAAGTATATGAGGAGGACGGTTGAACATTTGTTCAGAGTGACCATGCCCACGGTTTGGGTGTGGTCTAGCTAATATACGAACCACTAACGTCTCCGACAGCAAATACATGGACCGTTAAAAGCTTCAGGGTCGATTAGGGTCTGTACTTTCAGATGTTTGTGGTATATTTGGTGAAGATAAACCACGTCAACGTGCGTACAGGGATCCAAGGGGAAGTTAGAGGTGAACTGTTCTGCCCCCAATGTTGTACGAGAGCTTGATGTCAGTGAAGGGTGTTTCCTCCGGTCTTTTACGGTTAATCTAATTCAGGATCCGGATTCACTTAGACCCTGTTTGGCAGGATGCCGATGCCTCATGTTTTCCTGGCACGGCGACAAACAAAAACGATGAACTCATTGTACACAGTACCAAATAAATCTGGAGTTAGCTGAAAATGCATGATTACATTTGTTTAATTTTCTTTTTCACCAAAATACACCCAACAAAACCTTAGCAAATAAGCCCTTATTCCAACAAATTGTTGGACGGGCCTGTTCGGTAGGGTGTGACAAAATCCGTGTTTGATGTACATGTTTACATTACCAACTCACAACTGCACTCTACTATACAAATCATTACCGTTGCAACAGTGTTTTAGTCGTTTGCGCTACAGACACACAGCTGTTCAGCACTGTGCCGCTTCTTCACTGCATTCTCCATTCCTCGTCACCGCCTTGTCTAATGCCGCCCTTATTATCTTTGCTGCGGCCTGCTATGGCCATCGCCACCTTGAGCTGGTAAAAATTTCCACTTGAATTAAACAATGTCATAAAATCCCAATTGATCTAATTATATTTTCTTGCGCTAAGGGCTATCGATATATATAGACACTATTAAGAATGCTATAATATTCACATACTCATATCCTTTTGGGATTGCAAGTACTATTATTTTAGATGAATTTTTGTTTCGAGAATGAGTGTTTCAATTAGTCATTGTTCGTACGAGAGGCCTCTATTGGAGCGAGCAAAATTTTGTATTAATTGACAAGGACATTAGGCCAACTATCAATATATCTTTTCGGGTGAATTTTGTTTTACATTCTTTTAAGAATATGAATTTGTGTAATCTAATTATCAAATAAAAGATGAAATGGTTAAATTATGTATGACATGCTATGCTCCTCCCTTTTAAAACCTACTTATAAGATCCGAAAAATCAACTCTAATAAATCAAAAATTAAAATTGAAGATGTCTATGGGTTGTAAAATTTAAAGCTCAATATCAGTTGCACATCATTTGTTTATTTATTTATGTATAAGATATCATTATTAATTCTTTTATAGAAAAAATTTAGGTAGTGGATAACATAATAAATGAATGTGAATGTGATTTATCTGCACAATTAGAATGGACGTGTTATCACTAAATTTCTTAATGACCAATCCAAAGACAACAATCTCCAAGAGTCATATTATATCTGCAGATGAGGGCCCCTTCTAAAAAAAAATCATATGATGGTACCCATGCACTAGCTACGATATAACTTGACTAGATTGATTGTACCGAGGGACACAATTGATTAAATCCAATTGCGTGGATACTTTATACCTATTTTCATCTGTAATTTTCTTCTCGAGTATAGGCTTGCCTAAAATTTCTTGTATTTTCTTCATATTTATCTTTTTTCAATTAATTAGGCACTAAATACTTCTTTTGTGCAGAAAACCATCAATCGATGATCTCAATCAAAGTGGTCTACTAATATCAATAGCTCGAACACAATATGTAGAAGAAAAAAACTCATCACAAAACAACTAATAACATTATTGAACAAATGGCATTACAAGTTGCAACTCATATCGTCAAACTGATCAAGCAATATGGCAAGAATTCTTTGAACAAAAATAGAAAAAATAAGAGAAACTTCAATTTCATCATAGGAGCCCACAACAAGCTTTGGGTTCCTATGATAGCAGTTTTTACGTCCTCTAATACAAAGGTGGAATCTTACCAAGAGAATTATTACCACCACCTAGGAAGAACCTATGCCATAGAGATATTAAAATAAAAATGGGAAATGACGAGTTCAATATTTTAACTCGTCTATTTTCACTAAATCTGATTCGTTGACATTCTTGGGACACAACGTATGATAACCTTGAAATGAGGGGTGTGAACATGCAAGCTAGGTATGTCTTACAGTCTATAATTTTCAGCTCTGCATATTAAATTCTCTTTTCCCTTATCTTCAATCTTCTTACCCTAAAATCTCTCTGAAATTTTGACTTGTTTAAATTAGAGATTGTTTGCTAGATGTACATATCTTATCTAAAAGATTTTAATGAAGGAAATTTTTTATTATACAAACATTTTTTAATTGCATTTTCCTAAATGTTTTCATCACACCCAACTTAGACTTTCTTGTCTCCAAGCTACTTCTTAGCATAATATATTCCATGGTCATATTTTGGACTATCAATTCACCTCATAAAAAATCATGTCAGTATTTTTTACGCCATTCTTATTTCAAGATACTACATGTAGAAAAAGAATGCTACTATTCTATTCTATGAAATAAGGACTTAATCTGCTACAATTCTGATTGATCACCATAACCTCCTAGTACAGGATGAAAAGTGCAAATATCTCATCAAGGGACAACAACTCCCCCTGCTAGTGCTTAATAACTGGTAGAGATCAAAAGACGATTGGAGGCCCATGCATGCTAAAAATTTCATTGCACCAAACCGTGTAAGAAAAAAAATAATCTTAGCATGAATAAAATCATGAGAGTTGTGCCTAAGAAGATTGTTGAAGAACTATGCTCATCCCGTGTATGGATGGACTAAAGTGTTTAGATATGTTGTGCCTGAAAGTAGAGCTTGGAAGGAAAACAATACACAAATCTCTTCTGAGGGTGATCTCGCATAACTACTTGAAATTACATCAGAACTTACAGTTAAGTAACACTATCATCATAACTGTCATATCTTTGAAATTTATAAATTTCAAATATAAGTTATGATGTGAATCTAAAAAACAAATAATGAAGAGAGCAATAGAACCTTAGTTGATGCATTGGACCTAGACTTACACTAAGTTATTTATTCAAGTAATAATGAGCATATGTGTTAATATTAGGCATACTTGAGATGCTATGAAAATCAAAGTCTTAAATCATAATTTAGAATATCAAAAAGTTTATGGGCCTTTTGGATGGTCCAAGATGTAATTCATGAGCCTTAGGATTTGATACAAGCCCAATTGGGATAATTAGGGGTTTACATATGGGTCATTGGGATGTAAATAAGAATTGAAGTGTTTATAAATCATATTAAATATCAAGAATATTGATAGTTGATATATAATCATAATATAAGATAATGGGATGCATTGCAGTAGATTCTAACTAATCTTGTAACCTAGATAATTAAGTAGTAATTATCTAGACGTGTCTTGAAAATCATGTTTGGCATATTAAATGAACTTTTATTGCCTTTATCTTTTAACAAAAGATAAATAATAGAAATGGAGTGATTATCCTAAAAAATGAGATGTTAAGAATTATTGTGTATCCTGAATAATTAATATAAGAGAATGAAGTCTAATCTAAAAAGAAAGAAAAGGAGAAAAGAAAAAGGGGAATAGAGTTTCTCTAGTCTTAGACTCCAGGATTAGGGGTAAGTACGTGAGAGGATAATCATTTTCTCCACTCAGACTCCCACCTTTTCTGTATGAAATTTGGAGCAGATGCTCCTCCGTAAGTCTCTCTCTGTCTCTTTCACTTATATCTCACCCTCAATCACCCAATCCCCTAATGGAATCCACAAACACACTCTAGTAATGACTTCAATCTGAAGTAAAGGAGGGACTTATCGTGAGGAGTGATAGTAGGATATGGCATTATATATCACATGATAATCGAAGGGCATTTTACAAACTTAAAACCTCACACTCAGTCATATATAGGAAGTAGGGGTTTTCATCCATGCGAGAACAAAAAAACTCCACAACTCACAACTATCTCTAGAAGGATCTAACCCCAATATGACATCTCTGATTCTACTTGACTTGATGAACCTATCTGTATGGCAAAGAAAGCGTTGGATGAGTTCCTTGGGTGATTGCTTAGACGAGTAGATGGAAATTAGAGGGTGATTCATCCTCAGATATCACACCTTATCATCTAGGTAAGGACATATTGCCTACTTTACTGGTTTTATTCTTGCTTCGGACCTAGAAGTTGGAACTTATTTTCCCTGATGCCAGCCATCGTCAGATGTAGGAGAGCCACTAACCAAGTCCAACAGGGTTGCGTGAGGTGGATTGAAAGCTTTCTATGGCTTAAAAAACCCTATAGGAGTGACGTCAACCCATGGTTGACCCTTATGTGGAAGGCGCAAAGCCTTTCGTGATGAAGACGAGAGCCATGGATGGGAAAGACATCCCTACCCCCAACACTTGGCACACCTATTCATAGTGCCAAGGGTAGTGGGGTCTTATCACCCTTGGAAGTAATAATTATATACGTACATATCAATACCTGGTTGGTTAGATGGTATTTTATTTAGAATAATTCTAGCTAATTATTGGTAGATCGAATGATAATGCAATTTGTTGGCTCAAGGTCAATGTCGGCTCAAGGTCTAGTTTGACTAAACTCTTATTTTGATGATGACTAATCATTGCACTTATTTTTCTCTAATGTTTCTACTTGAGTATTTTTAGATTCAGTATATACACAATCCAAATATCCTAACTTGCGCATCCTAACTTGGAGAACAAGCAAATCAAAATCAATATAAGTGCACTTTTGTGGAATATGATGTAAATCGATTAGAATGATATTGTACATCACTCGTAATGATTGCATGAATTGTAATTAAGCTTAAAAAATCAAGAACAATTAAATCAAATATTTAAGCAATTTAATGATATTTTCAAAAATCATTATAGGGTATTTTTGGGTCGAGATTCTCATGTTTCTAACTTGATTGATCCCCTTGATGTAGTTTGAGAATGTTCAGGTTCGGTTCATATATATAGAACTTGATTGATTCTGGAATTGGGAAAAATTTAATTTGAGTGATTGGCTGAGTTTCATCTATGACAAATTTGACCGATGTTTCAAATTTTTTTTTGTCGCATAGTACAATAGGTCGAGTTTCTTAAAATTAAATTTGATCAATCACATTCTACTAAAAGTGTAAAAAAAGTGTTTCTAGATGTTGGAGTATTGCAAAACTCTAAAAAATATTCGTTGCAACACTGCAAACGACTAGTATTCATCCTTTAGTATTTCTACATTTTAAAAGGTATCCCCACTATAAATAGAACCCCTTGGACTTCATCCCATACTTAGCCAAGTACTATGAAGGTCCCTACATTATAGTTGGGTTCCTATAAGAGCCTCCTTCTACTCTCTAAGCTTAATCACTTACTACATCCATTATAGTGAGTAGGTAATTGATAAGAGAGCTAGTCTTACATATATTTCTTGTGAGGATCTCACTTCCTCTGCATCAAAATCTCTCATCTCCTCTATGAAGATGAAGATGAAGATGAAGATTCTCTCTCTTAGATAAGAGAGGAGAATATTGAGAAGGAAATGAGTCCCTTGGAGAAAGCTTCTCCTTGGCAAAGGTGAAGTTAAAGTTTGAAGATCTAAGAAGAATGGGTAATTCTTTAAAGGCTTAAGACTTGAGCAGGAGTGTGTAAGTCATTGGTGAAGGAAGAATACTTGTTACAAAGTGGGTATGTCCTTGGTGAGGTAGAAGACTCTTGGTTGGATAGGTAAGTCCTTTGGTAGGTTGTTTGCTTCCTTCTCCTTAAATGGATGATTGGGTAACCTTGTCCTGGAAAAGAAATGTAATATATTGTATGTCTTATAATAGAATATAAGTATGCAATGATTACGAAATTATAGAGCTTGACCTCTCAAGGTAGTGTACCGACTTACTCCTAGTTTGGAGTATGGAACCACTCTACATACTTTGTGTTCTTGTATTTGTTCAATCTTTCTTTGTATGTTTTAGTTGCACTCAAAGTATATACTTGTCATATTATCTTAGAAATATCTTGTAGGTCTAATGAGTTTTCTTTAAATACGTTTATCTCTATTCACCCTCCCTCTAGAGCCCATCCAAGATCCAACAAGTGGTATCATAGAGGGTCTTTTCTAAGCATACATCCACAAGTAGGAGAAGATGTGAGATTATCAATGAGGAAGATACCTCATCAACATTCCAATCTTTGATGGGACAAATTTCTTCTATCAGAAGAGAAGGATCCAATGCTACATCGAAGGATCAAGTCTTGAGCTATGATGAATGGTAGATTTTCCATACAAGCTACAGAAGAGAAAGATAGAAGAATGGGATGAAGATACCTTGAAGAAAGTAACCTTGAATGCAAGAGCCATTAAAATTCTCCATGTCTCCATGTCCCCCATCGAGTTCTGCCAGATTTCCTTTTTTAAGACAACCTATGAGATACAGAGAAATGTATGTGTCACTTATGATGGGACAAAGTAAGTAAAGGAAAGAAAAGTCTACATGATCAAAGGCCTTCTTAAAAACTTCAAGATGGGAAAGGAGGAGATGATAACCGAGATGTATTCAAGGCACAACACCATTATAAATGATGTTGCCATCCTAGGTCATCCTATGGATAGAGGATATATGAACTCAAAGATCCTTATAACTCTCCCCAAGAGTTGAGAATCTAAGGTGACTTTCATTAAAGAAGTAAAGTCTCTCTATGATATTCCTATTGAAGAGCACATAGAAAATCCACAAGCCTATGACGTTAAACTTGACAAGCAAGTTGTACAAGAAAGAGAAGAAGAGGAAATGCTCAAGAAAATAAAGAAGGTTGAAATCAAATCTCAAGTTGAAGTCATTATTAGTCAAGCATCTCCATCCTCTCAAGTTGAAGAAGATGCCTTGTACTCCAAGGGTAGACTCTAGAAAGGCAAGTCCTCCTCCTTCACCCGGTACTTCAAATGTGGAAAGAAGAGTCACTTCAAGGAAGATTGTTCACAAGGTAAAAATAACCATCTTCACAAGAAAATAAAACTAAAAGAGGAAGGAGAAATGGCACAAAAGTTCAAGTGTGTCCTCAAACTCAAGCTTGAGTGAAGAATCAAGTGGAGGATCTAGATTAGGCTCTAGTGATGAATGAGAATGTCATTTTTCTCTAATGGCCTCAATAAATGAAGACTCAAATGAGGTAAATCTAAACTATTTAGATAAATAATCTTTAATTTTAATTATTCATGATACTCATGCCTCTCTTAAGTATTCCAAAAAGAAAAAGTAAAAGTTAGATAGAATTGTTGAATATTTACATGTAGAAAAAGATGATCTTGAACATGGTAATATTACTTGCTTGATGAAAACAATGCTTATCTTAGTCAAGTAGATTCACTTAAACTTGAATATGATAATTTTCTTGATAAGATTAGATTCCTAGAAGATCGACCTTTTATGCCTAGTGTTAATGAAGAGCATACAAATGTTGTGAATTTTCTCATGCTTGATATTGATGTTCCTAAAACTGAAAATGAGGAAAAAAATTCTATTTTGCATGGATTAGAATCTGAAATAGTATTTATCTTTCTAATATTACTTTTCTTAAAAAGAAAATACTTCCTTGCTTGCTAAAATCAATGTCTTTGAATCTTGTTCTAGTTCTACTAGTAGAGAGAATAATGTTGTTGCTCTTCATATTGATAGAGATTCTTATATGACTAAAACTCTTTGCTTAGAAATAGATCTTTTACATTCTAGATATAATATCAATCAATTATCTTGTACTATTGCTTATCTTATATATGATAATCATAGTTTGAGGTCTTATGATAACGATTCTTAGATGATAAAAAGAATCTTAATAAAATCCAAGACCGTACTACTGAACAAATGGGTAGAGATGGTATTGGACTTGATTCTAGTCAAGGGCACAACAAATACAAAGGACCTTCAATATTCAATGAAGAATCTTCTAATTCTAAAGTTAGGATATAATGTAACAATTGTAATGAAATTGGTCATTATTCTACATATTGTCCATTTAAGAAAGAACCCAAGATAAATAGGATTTGGGCTGCTAGGCTAAACCCTCCGGATCCAAAAATATGATCGGGGACCATTTCATTTTTTCTTCTTATAGGTCACTTGCGAATCGATTGACATGAGTTATAGATTTGCAAAATTAGTTTCTTGATTCACATAAAAGAAGAAAGGTGAGATGTGTATGGGGTGTCAATAAGTAAAAATGAATGGTAAGAATAGAGGTAATGTTACTCTTGCTCATATCCAATCATAGCATATTTTTGTCAAGTTAGTATGCACTATACATATGGTCTTTGAGTCAAATTTGGTATATTATGTTTCTTATCACCTTCTTTCTGAAAAATTATTTTTGATACTTTCATAGTACATTGCTAACTTTCTTACACATGTTTGGATATGATTTTTATTTTTTCCATACCTCTAGATATGTTTTTTTAAAATGTATGTGCTTTTTGACTGCAACTATTGTCAGCCGGTTTGTCCTGATGAAACTTGACTGACCAATACCAATGGGTGTTGCCAACAGATGTTGTCGATTGAGAAGTTCAACCCAAAAACTCAATCGAAAATACTATCCACAGAACATGCAGATGACTTTTTGAATGAGAATTTCCCTCTGAATTAGACTTTCTCAACCAATAATATTATTCTTTGGCACTCCCTTGGTAGCTTTATATGAGAATATTGTCATGCTTTAAATTTCCTATCTTTCATACAACTCTGTCTTTTTAATTACTATAATTTTGATATCCCACAAATAGTATTTCAATATCTTTAAATTACTTATCTCGAGTTGTTGTTCAGGTGTTGATGATGATCTCTTTGGATCTATTTATTGTGTCTTAAATTGCTTCCATTGTACTCTAACTTGCTACATCTAGCTAGTTTTATATCTTGTTTTTCGTACAACCTTGATGTTCTTAGTGGTAATCATCTTTTGGTAAGGATGTATATTTTCTAGCGAGTTATATTATTTTGTACTTCTGAAACTGCATATCTTCTTGTTTGAATATATCTCTACATCTCTCTCATAGCTTGCTCTTTATCTTGTGCAATTTTTACTATGACCTAGATCCTACTAGTAGTCCTAACTTGTTATATCACTACTAGTAGTTCACATACATGTAGTTCTAGACTTGTTTATATTTTTAGGAAGTGGTATTCTATTATATGCCATGCTTCTATCTTATTTCATACTCAATCTTATTCCATAACTTGCATATCTACTATGTTGAGTTATTTGCTTGCATAGTTTTTACATTGATATATGCTAGAATTAGATATTGGGTTGTTTTATGCATGTCTTAACATTTTTACGCACTTTGCCATGACAAACTCTTAGTTTTTGCTCTTCTAGTCTCCTTTCTAACATTTGGTATCTCCTTATTCTAATATGTTTCATTTTAGATCTTCAAATCCCATCTTTTTGAAATGACAAAGGAGGAGAAGGCATGTCTTACATGTTAGATAGGGAGAAGGCATGTGAAGAGAAATCATGTCTTATGTTAAGAGGAGAAGACATATATGTAGAACATTTATGAGTAGAAGACATAGTTTCCATACATATTATAAAAGTTAACCATGCAGGAAAAATAACATCAAATGAGGGGGAGTACAACAACTCCATGATCATCAACTGTGGGGGAGCATATAAAATCAATTATATTGTTACCCCTAGGTATCTCAAAAAATATGATTTTACTTAAAAGTTTTCAATATATTTATGGAATTGTTTGTCATTTCAAAAAAGGGAAGAATGTTGGCTCAAGGTCCTGTCGACTCAAGGTATAAATTGAATAAACCCTTATTTTAATGATGACTAACCATTCCACTTATTTCTATCTAAGACTTCTACTTGAGTGATTTCAAATTTGGTATAGCACACTCCAAATTCTCTAACTTGTGCATCCTAACATGGAGAAAAGACAAGTTAAAATCACTGTAAGTACATTTTTTATGGACTATGATGTCAATCCATTACAATCATATTGTAAATCACTTATAATGATTGTATGACTTGTAGTTAAGCTTAGAAAAAATAAGCAGCTCTTAAATAGAATATTTAAGTACTTTAATGACATTTTTCAAAATTCATTATTGGGTGTTTCTCAGTCAAGTTTCTCCTATGACAAACTCGACTAATCCCCATAATGAATTTTGATAATGTCCAGGTTCAGTCAAACTTCCTATAGCCAAAACTCGATTGATCATTCCACTGGGCAAAACTAAATCTAAGCGGATCGACCGAGTTTCGTCAAGGGAATCTCAACTGATGCTTCAAATTTGATTTCTCACATAGTGCAATCCATCGAGTTTCCCAATAGTAAAGACTCGACCTGTCATACTATATGAAAAGTGCAAAAATAATATTTCTAGTCATTGGAGTGCTGCAAAACTTGTAATAAAATATCTCTTGCAACACCTCAAATGTCTAGTATTCATCCTTATATGTTTCTACAGGCTATTAGTCATCCCCAACTATAAATAGGGCCGGTTAGTCACCATTCCATGTTAACCAAGCACTATGAAGGTACTGATATCATAATTGAATGCCTCCAAGAGCCTCCCTCCACTCTATAAGCTTAATCACTTGCAACATCCATTAGAATGAGTAGGAGATTTGTAAGAGAGCTAGTCCTGCATGTATTTCTAGAAAGGCTATCACTTCCTCCACCTCCCAATCTCTCATTTACTCTATGAAGATGAAAATGAAGATTCTCTCTCTTGGCTAAGAGAGGAGAAGAACAAGAAGGGAAGGAGTCCCTTGATGAAAGCTTCTCCTTAGTGAAGGTGAAGTCAATGGTGTAAGATCGAAGAAGAGTGGATAATTCCTAAAAGGATGAAGACTTCTACAAGAGTATGTAAGTCTATTGGTGAAGGAAAAAGACTCATTGCAAAGTGGGTAAGTCCTTGGTGTGGTAGATGACTCTTGATTGGGTAGATAATTACTTTTATAGGTTGTTGGCTCTTTTCTCCTTAAAGGGAAGGTTGGGTAACCGTGTCCCGAAAAAGGAAGGTCATATATTCTATGTCTTATAATGGAATATAAGTATGCAATAGTTGCAAAATATTAGAGCTTGACATCTCTAAGTACTAGACTAACTTACTCCTAGTTTGGAGTATGAAACCACTATACATAGCTTGTGTTCTTATGCTTGTTCAATATCTCTCCCTTATTATGTATGTGTTAGTTTCACTCAAAGTTCATACTTGCCATATTATCTTAGAAATATCTTGAAGGTCTAATGACTTTTATTGAAGTTCTTTTAGCTATAACCCCCCTCCTCTAGACCCCATCTAAGATCCAACCAAATTATATATGAATTTGACCAAGAAATGAGTAATTTATAAATAAAATAATTCTATAATCTAATTATGCCTCTTGTTCCAAAAGTATAACCAAAACATGATTGTGAGGATATTAATGCAACTAAACCCTATATTTGATTAATATATTGATCAAGCCAGTAAATATGTTTATTTTGGGGTATAAACTTCTCACGTTAATAATGTTGAGATCCATGGTTTTAAATATATTGAGATGAAGATGATTTATGATTTATGTCTCAAGTAATAAACATAACTACTTAGGGTTCAAACACAATGTTTATTGCTTGATATGATGTTATCCCATATAATCCGCTCTATGTGCTCATAATGACATACTATGACAAGTCTAGGTCTCAGGGTTACATTGATTATTCTTCTAGTTGGAATATAGGTTTAAGGTAAGTTAAAGATGTAAGGATTATATGGAAACCCTAGATCTTATGAACTAATGTTGTTATCATTGATGTAACTGAATTTAAAATAGATGTAAGATGATATAATGATTAATCTATCAATTAGGGTTAGACCTAATGTCTAATTAGGGTTTATAACCTCTAAGAATCATAATGTGATGGAATTAGGATTTTAACCCTTATTTCAATTCCAAACTCGATATAATCCTAGAACCTAAAATAAGTCATGCTAGGTCTAATTAAAATGACTTGAATGCATGATGACACTTTAGGGTTGTATACAATTGCAGCTCATGTTGATTGGTTGCTTGCACACTTGCTTACTAAATATACTTAATGATCAGATTGAAATATTTTTCACGGTATCTATGTAGTTACACTTATGAATACTCAACTTATCGTATTCTATAGTTTGTCAAGGTTTTTTGAGGATTGAATGAATGATAAATGTTGGATGTTTATTGTTTTCATGCAAAGTATACAGATACTATGAGTATCACATAAATAAACTATGATATTCTACACCTTGTGATATATTGATTAGGGGTTAGTGCACATAAGTCCAATGATGGACAATGATTACACCCGAGATAGTAGACTAAGCATGGATTAAATTATCTTGATAAAAATATTAGTTTATATGTGCATCTATTTTATGGTTGAGAATATATGTTGATACTATATATGCACACTTTTTAATATACCCGATGTACATAGTATAGAAATATACTAATCTATTTTTTTGTCACCATTTGATGTTAACCTACATCTATTAGTTGAAGACATGAAGAATAAAAAAATCTTGAAGATATTAAAGATTAGTTAAGGAGGATTAACTAGATTTAATAGTTCTTCTCATGCATATAATTTCATCAAAATTATGTAACTCCTTAGAGGAGTTTCATATTACATGTTGTAAACAATCATTTGTTCACAAATGGAAACTATTTACTATTCATTATTATTATTTTTAATATAATCTTGGAAATTTAGAGCAATGATCCTCAACTTTAAGGTCCTTTCTTAACCGAGGGACACCCAAAAGTGGTGGTCATTACAATAATAGTAATCATGGTTCATTGAACCTGAGAAAGACAAAACACCTTGCATTCTAAACCCACCTGCACAACTAGCTAAGTTACCCAAAAAAATAAAAGTTGGATGTGAATGATGCCTACATCGAGTACTTTGAGCGAGCACGACTAGGAAATGAGCTTGGTGTGAACTGTAAAGGAGAGATATTTCCTGAGAAGAGGTAGTAATAGATAAAATAGGTCACACAACTCTAGATCTAGGAGAATAACACCAAGGGATATAGTACATAGACTAAGAATTCATGCATATATAATAAAACAAGGATTGCATTGATAGGATTGTCCAAATATAGCAAAAATATATTAAAAAAGATGGGTGTCTCGGGGAAAGGCGGCGTGGGTGACGAAAACGAAACCCTAAAGGATGATGGTAGATCTACCGGTGGAGGAAAAGATGGAAGGAAAAGTCTTGCATGGAAGGCGGTAGGGACACTGTGGCTAGCCATAGAGACTAGTCTGAACATTACCTACAAGAACATGTGGGGTGCGACCACTGATAGCAGTGTTGAAACCACACGGGGGCCGACATAAACAACAGGGATATGGAAGCGCCTTATGAAGACAATAGAAATCCTTTCCTACCAGAGGACTTCTCTCAGAAGAAAACTCTAAACTCTAAACAAGCGTGCACAGGAGGAGGGAACGTGGGTTCTTCCAACCCAATCTTCATCAAAGATGAACTAGAGGAAATCTTGAATCCTGAAGACATAGAACTCGTCAATGTCTATGGATACCCTGAGATTTATGTTGCACCCGAGGCTGAAGAAATCCTCAGTAGACCATTCAAATACTTGATGATTACCAAACTAATAGACAGATCCATGGGCTTCCTCATCATGGAAGAAAGATTAAAGCTCCTATGGAGACCTGCGGGCAGATTCAAACTCTACAAACTGACTGACCAATATTACGTGGTCCAATTTTACAACCGGAATGATCACGAGAACGTCCTTACATGTGGTTCATGGTCATTATTTAGTGGATGTCTTATGGTGTGGCCCTGGGATGGGTACTTTGAAACATCAAAGGGCATACCTAACCACATCATTACTTGGGTTTGAGAGATTGGATTACCCATCCATTATTATAACATGGAGATCTTCAACAAGATAGGGCAATCCATTGGTAGGTTGATCTGAGTCGATGATCACTCTATAAATCAAACAAGAAGTAGGTTTTCTAGGCTAGCGATAGAGATAGACACCAGCCTTCCAATCAACCCGGCAATCTTGATTAATGGGGGAGAGTACAAACTGGAGTATGAATCACTGCCTAACTTCTATACTAAGTGTGGAAGGTTGGGACACGATGAACAACATTGCAATGGGCCGTCAAAAGCACCTACCATGGTGGAACCCAGACCCATGGAGGAGGATGCCGGTGTGAGATGGGTCTACGAAAAAGATAAATGGTAGGTGTACTATGGTAAAAAAATCCTAGCGAGTAGACCGCCAATGAAAAAGGAAAAGGAATCAGGTCGTAAAGGCAACACCTAAGGGAAATAACAAGGTAACATATATCAAATTCTAGACGATGAGGTGGAGGAATACGTGGCACCAGGAGGTGAAGATCCTGAAGCTACTGAGAAGAAATAACATCATGAAGCCAACCCAAAAATATGGCACAAGAAATAGCAGAGGGAAAACGATGATGCTATTTTGACCAAAGGATCAGTAGAGATGACAACCCAAGTCTTAGCAAAAAGCAATGATAAGGCTGAGTAGGAAATAGTAGTACCTAATGACGAACTAAGACATACTATGGTTTCAACTATCAGGGATAAGGTAGTCATGGGCAGGCCATCAACAGAAGTAGAGTCCAATGCAAACTCAAGTAATGGGGAGCCATATAATCCTAAATCCACAAGATAAAATTCGACCTCCTCTGCGAAGATAGTTAACAAGAAACCCTCAATGGTTGGTAGGAAAGCTAAGGAGAAGGGAGAGGTCATGATGTCGGGTAGCCCTTATAAGAAGCATTCTTACAACACCCGTGGAAGGATGAAGAGAGTAGGTGAGGATAAGGACGGCTCTGAGGTCGGTACATGTCAATAGACACCCTCTCCCCAAAGCCTTCTTTATGATTAATACACTAGAATGGAATATTAGGGGTGTTGGAAAGAAGAAAGCCAGGAAAACCCTTACAAACATGATCAGGAAGTATGCTATCAAAATTGTCTCTATATCAGAACCTTGTATCTATGGGGAACAGGAAAACAAAGTTATCTAGGACATCATATTTTCCAGCTCACACAGAGTTGAAGCCACATGTTTTTTGGAAGAATATGGGTCCTTTGGAATGAAGAGGAATGCAAGATCTAAATCATCTAGAGAAACATATATTTTATCCACTACTACATTAATAATAACTACTATGTCACCTTCATATATGGATCACCATCTCCCATACTCCATCCAATTCTATGGGACCATTTGATCCATCTCAGTAGCTCTGTTAACAAACCTTAGGTCACCCTAGGTGACTTCAATTATATGCTCAGTCCAGATGAGAAAATCGGTAGTAATTTCTTCAACCACTGTGAGGCAGCTAGCTTCAGCAACACCCTCATCTAGGCAGGGCTCACATACATTGGCAACACCTGTTACAAGTTCACTTACAAAAAAGGCGTCCTCTATGAATGGATTGACAGGGCAGTATCCAATGCTTCCTATATTCAAAGCTTCCCCAACTGTGTGTGAGAATCTCGCACGCATTGGCTCGGATCACAACCCCATTGCTATTCTCATTAAATGCACCTAACCACATAAAGCACGGTTCAAGACAAAGGCTAGCTGGCGTGATCAACTAGACTTCCCCAACCTAATTAGAAGTGCCTGGGACCTAGAGAAAGACTTCCATGAAGCCATCAATGAGGCCAAGAAGCATGCCATGTGCTAGGATAAAAAATTCAGCAGACATAAGCATAAGGAGAATAAAGAGCTCATATATAAAATTACCAATGACCAAAAGAACGTGGAGTCCCATTACAGTGTGGATGGAGACAGATGTTGTATCGAGATAGAGAATAAACTTGAAAATATCATGCTGAAAGAAGAGGAAATATGGAAACAACAACGCCATATTAACTGGCTCTGCCATGGAGACAACAATAGTAAGTATTACCACACCTATGTCAATAATAGGCATCAATCAAACCGCATAACTACTCTACAAAACAACAATGGAGAATGAATCTCAGACCAACCCAACCTCAGCCTCTTGGTCTAGCAGTACTTCAAAGACATGTTCACAACACCCACAAGGCAATCTATGGACAACATGACCACCATGTTGGATGAATTTAAAATATTAAACACCAGCCATCATAGGTAGCTTGCAACAACTCCTAGCCAGCATGAGATCTGGAAAATCATAAAAGAGGCTAATCCCTATAAGGTGGTGGGGCCCAACGGGACTAATAATCTATTCTTCAAAAAGCAATGGAAAATTATAAGACTTCTTGTGATTAAGAATATATGTAGCATGTTGAATGGCTAGCCCATCAATGACTCCTTGGAAAATTAAAGCATTGTGCTCATTCCCAAATGTAGAAATCCTACCAGTTGCAACCATCTACGCCCTATATCTCTGAACAACACCATCATGAAACTTGCATCCAATGTGGTTTTTGAACATGTTAAACATTACATCCCCAATTGGATCTCTAAAGTCCAAACCAGCTTTGTTCCAGGTAGAAGCATATCAGACAATGTCATAGTGGCCTAGGAAATTATTCACAACATGAGAAGGAGTTCCAATGCACCCTACATGGTGATCAAAGTTGATCTATCCAAAGCCTATGATAGGCTTTCCTAGGCGTTTATAGAGGACACCTTAGAACACATGGCGTGGCCACGAAACATTCAACAATATATTATGAATTCTCTATATGCAAGTCAGACCAGCATCATCTTGAACGACGAGTCACTCCCTCCCTTCTAAGACTCTAGGGGTCTAAGCCAGTGAGACCAGCTCTCCCCTTACCTCTACATTCTCTATATGGTACAAGTCACTCATCTCATCAACAATTTTGTAAACAATCGAAGATGGAAATTGGTGAAGATGTCCCAGTAAGGTCTGGCTATATCCCACATTATCTTCGCTGAAGATATTGTCATCTTTGCACATGCCTCCTTGGAATAGATAGCTACCATCAACAAATGTTTCTAGATCTTTGATTCAGCCTCCGGGCAGAAAATTTCCATTGATATGTCAAAGATCTTCTTCTCAAAGTTTGTTACCTATGTGATGTGTGCTCAAATCTGTTCAGCTAGCGGTATTACTGAGACATATGACTTGGGGAAGTATCTCAGTGTACCACTTCTACACAAAAAAGTGAAAAAGGAGACATATGCTTATCTTACAAATAACCTCACCTCAAAGGTGAATGGTTGGGTGGGAAGACCCTGTCCCTTGCAGGAAGGATCTATTTGGCTAAACCAATCCTCACATCCATACCTACCTACACTATGTAGACAGCTAACCTACCTATTTCAGTCTATAACAAGTTGGACATAATCATACACAACTTTGTTTGGGGAGGCAGACACAAAGAATAACCCACTTGCCTAGTAGCATGGCGGAAGGTGACCACCAACATGGAAAAGGGAGGGCTAGGTATTAAATCCATGTCTGACTGGAATAAAGCCCTTCTTTGGAAGAACACCTGGAATTTTCTAAATGCCAAACTATACCTTTAGAGAGAGGGGTTGCAAAACAAGTATAAAAGCTACCGGGACTGAAGAGGCTGCCGAGCAACTCCCTTTTGGAAATCCTTCTATATAAGAAAAATTTCATTATCTCAAATAGTATGAAAGCAACAGGAGATGGCTTGGACAACTCTGTCCGGTATGACAGTTGGGTACCAAACTATTGAAAGCTTGAGGACGTCTGCACAAGACCCATTTTAGATGATATCAAAGACATAAGAATTTTGAGCCTTGTAAACTTTGATAATGCTTGGGACACTGGGTTCCTAAATGACTAGCTGCTGCTAGCATGTGTGGAGAGTATAATCAACTTACCTACTCCTCACCGTGACAATGGAAAAGACATATGGAGCTGGAAACATGACACCGGACGTAAATTCTCATTAAGCATAGCTTATAACTTAATGCACTCTGAAGATGTAGAACAACCAGATGATATGTAGTTAAAGATCTAGAAAATCCATGTTCCTTCCAAAGACCGAACATTCTTGTGGCTCGTTGCACACGACACCATTATGACTAATGTCTAGAGGAAGCACATACATTCACTGATTCAACTATATGTCCAAGATGTGATAGTAGTGAGGAGTTGATGATGCACAAACTGAGAGATTGCATGCACGTCGCTGAGGTATGGCACCAAGCAAAGGTCTATAACATATCCTTAACTAGCACAAGGATGGAATTGAGAAACTGGATCTCAATGATACTAAAGGGAGACATGAGTATCCAATCCATGTTCACAGTAACCTCCTAGATGATTTGGAAAGTAAAAAACTTAGGGGTGTTCGAAGATATCACTACCCCAACGAGCTGACAAATCATTCAAATAGCTTATCTGCACGATTCCATTACTTAAGCGTGGAGAACCACAAAACAGATACACAAAGAGGCTATTGCCCAGAATTTTACACCACCTATGAATGAAGAAGGGAGGACTTTATGGATGACTGATGCATCTGTGCACAGAAATCTCGTAGCTATAGCGGTAGTTGCCATTGACCATAATGGGCAGTGGCTAGGGGGATGTGCTAAAAAGATTATGGCAAAGTCAATAGTGGAGGCTGAAATCTGAGCATTACACCTTGCTGTTGAAGCATGTAAACACAATCACAGCTCACGTGTTGTACTGGCTTCAAACAGTGCAATAGCAGTTGAATCTCTTAAGGATAGAGCTGAGAATGCACCTACCATTAGATCTTGGCTCTCTGGAACCCAAACCTTACTTGATGATGTTCAAGAAGGTACTATTATGAAGGTCAATAGAGAAACCCTACACCTGGTGGATGGCCTTGCCAAACACCATTTCAAAAATTACCAAGACGATCGATTGTACATTGATCCTCCACTCGACCTTGTGGGTCAACCCATCCCCTTCTTCTCCTATAATGGTAGGAGTCCTATCAAATTTACGTTTCCAGTAGGCTCACCTTGTAATCTTTGGGTTTTCCCTGTAATAGGAGAGCGGGATGAATAAAAACTTCTCCTAACTTACCCAAAAAAAACAAGGATTGCATAAAGACATTTTCAACACTAAAAAATATTAAGCAAATAAATTCATTAGCTTGAGTATAAGCTAAATTCAAGGTTTGGGAGTGATGACATCCAATTTTTTTAATGTTTCATGACTAGTTTTAGCCCTAATTTTCTTCTCAAATACAAACTTGCTTTAATTTCCCACATTTTCAGCAAAACAAATTTAATTAATTAGGTCTTAAGGTCTTAACCAAAGAGGTCCAGTCATATTAGGTCTTCCATCAGTTCTCACAACTAATGGTCTCTCCTTATCCAAATTCCAAGGGCGTTGGCTGCTCCAGTAACTAGGAGAACCACTAACCTGATCATCCCTCAACTATAATGACCAAAGTCAAGCTTGAGTGGCCTTCTAGTGGCAGAGCATACCCGCAACCCAAAGGCTAGCTAAGTATCTATCTATAGATGAATCAATAAATCCCTCCCTTTCATAGGTGAGACCATATCCTCTACTGATGGTTTATCTGGAAGTCATGATCATGAGGTTTGCCAACCAGTCCTGCATTCAGATGACTTGATTGAGAATCACCTTTCGGATGGCTCAGTGAAGTACCACCCTTCCAAATACCACCGACCATTCATCTACCAATGGTCAAGTAACATCCACCAACTGAGGGCTCATCATGCGCTTCAATTTTGATGGAACATATATAGGTGACAACCAAAGATCAGTTAGACTGCACCAATCCTTGGGTCATGAGCAACCTTACTCTACAACAGTGGTGTTGCGTACACAAGTCACCATATCTATCTAGAGACACATGCCCAAACATGAGGTACACACATGTCTCATCTATGAGTGCCTCGAGCCCCACATCAGACTCTATAAATAGCGCACCTCTTTCTACAAAAAGGGATCTCTCATCGTTGAAGTTGAAGATGAGGTGATTCAACCACACCTGCTTGTCATCAACCTCTGCTTGCAACAATCAATTTTCCACAACCAAGGACAAAATTCAAAGGTTCTAGCACACCTTTGCCATTCTGAAGCAGTATCTCAAGCCCTCTTCGATGGAAGAAGGATGATAGAGTTGGCGCCCACCATACACCTTGACATCACTACTACCAAAGTTGAGAAGTATGTCTTCCTTGACCTTCATTACCCCTTTCTATGGGTATTGTATGTGAGTCTTCCTCCTTCTACTCTCCTTGTATTTACTCTTAAATCTCATCTCCATTATGTCAATCTTCAATGGCTTCACTCCATTGTAATTCTGGCATGTCACTCACTATCACGAGTGGCTAGTCTATTAGCTTGAGTTGGGAGTAGTCACTAAGGCTCTCCCAACTTGTCAATACTAAAATCCATGGAATATATACTCTTAGCAATATTTATCTACATACTCTTGTTTTTAATGATTCACTTTCATGATTAGATACCATCTTGTGTTGTATGATTGTTAATGACTCGAGAGAGTAGCATAAACCTATATATAAGAGTTTTAGAGTCACTAAATGTATGAGAATATACAAATGTTTAAGTTAATCATCATACATTTTTGTTTATTATTTGTATTCCATCTCGAGAGAGACATTCTTATAATCTATATTAATTCTAAGCTCCAGAGAGGAGGGAATATATACTTATGATGATTTCTTTTAAACTTGCTAAGAGTGTACGATGGGTATGGACGTTGCATGTTTATAAGAGTTTTCACAATCACATCTCCTACGACCCTAGAATTCATGTCATCTATCAGGTAACTAGCAGTCCAAGTTAAAGAAGCCAAGGAGTGTGCTGGACACTTCAAATTGGCAGTAAGGATAATAAAAAAAGACTATGTATTGACATAAAATGGGTGAATTATAATTTCACTTATTCATAAGAGAAAACTAATTTGACCAATAAAACTAGGGGAGATAGAGAAGTTCAATCATTAATCACTGATAAAATATGAGAGAAGTTATCAAAAGAAGACCAATTCAGCTTGGAGCCAAAATGCATTCTAGCGTTATGCATGTTATCCACAAAACCTTTTACATCACTCTATTTTTTAGATCAGACACTACAAATGTAATGATAATGGATCTCCACATCCTACACAACATTGTGGTAAAAAGTGGTCAATATTGAACAAATCTTAAACTATAGGCTAGCGGTAGAAATTGGTCCTGAAGGCTCATGAGATCTCTACATAGAATGTCTCATAGTATATATTTCTCACCGATTAGGCTATCCCAAGGAACTGAATAACTTTAATATATGTAATGGAGAAAGAGTGGTAGATGTTGAATATTTAACACTTGAAAATTGATTGGTGAGGAAGAAGGAGAAATACATTTTCATATTCCAAGATCAAAAGACTTCCTCCATCTTCATGAAAAGTACAACTATAAATGTGAAAACATTCTATTTCATGGAAAAGATATTCTAAAAATGAAGTTAGAATCTAGACCTCTCCTAGAGATAAGCAAACAAATGTCTAAAGAAAGCCAAATAAAACATACATCAGAAAAACTTGCTGAACCGGAAAGAATAAGCTCGTAGTCAGGTATCCCAAGAAGATTTCCTCCAAGAAAAAACAAAAGAAGTCTCCCTCACCCAAAACAATAACTTTATAGGAGGAAGTAGAGCATCAAGTGACTACTCCCATAATCACCAATCTAGAATGATTGGAAGACATACCTTATAATGCTAAGTCACAAAAATATGAGAAGAGATCACCCTCCATCAGAGCAACTCTTGTTTAACGTCCAATAAAGGACAAGGGTAGCATTTTAGTAAAGAAACCATGCCTCTAAAAGGGCATTGATAAAGAAATTCCTTCAAAGATAAAGGGAGAATCTGAAAAGGATGGAGCCAAAAAATAACATTTCATGAAAGACCTGACCATGTCAGACAAAGAGGTGGAACAACGTTTGCTCAGAAGTGGGGGAAACTTCAACATTACCCCAAGGGAGGATCATGATCAAGAAGCATGCTTGCAAAAATGTGATGTCCACCCAAACATGATCTTGACACAATAAATCATGGAATCATGTTGTAAATTGACGACCTCTGTAAGATCCAATCTAATTCTTCCCTTAATATTTTCAATTTAGATGTATCTTCACTAGCATCACACTTAAAATAGGTAACAACGAATATTCAACCTCTTATAAGACCGACAAACCATTTGTATCTATAAAAGAAAATCATATAAGAATCAATTGAGGCCTTGGATGACAAGAACAAAGAAATCACTTCACTGAGGAAGGTGTGATACAATCTGAAGCACGTTAATGAGTTGTTCAACACCACCAATGAGAAAAAGTGAAAGGATCCATCATCAATGTTTCCATCCTAAGATGTATCAACCACAAAAAGGTAGAGGGTCAAGGATGAAGAAAAACACTACCAACCTAAGGCAAACCTGTAGATGGATGTGAATTTCAATGTAGACATGGTGCTTGAAAATGTAGGCATCACACTCATTGCACCATCTCTAGGAAACAAAGTGATGAAAGAGTTATCTAGTAAACAAGAAGAAGAAGAATTTGTAAAGAACACAAAAGTTCCCACTCTAGAAAATGATGACAAAAATTCCCCAGTTTCACCAAGGCACTCCACCAACAAGCTAGGAATAACTGAAGAACCCAATGAAAATGAAGAAAGGAGTTCGCCAATAGGACTTGAACTAGTTGTTCACAAGGACATCGAGGGCACATGCAAGAATGATATCATACATGTATTTGTAAGACAAAGGGAGGAATTCGGGGTGACCACCATAGATTTCATGAACAGGTTGGGCCCCCTATTTGACTACAAGCCAACCCCTCCCACTCACTACAAAGATATAGTCAATGAATTTTCTACTATATGAGCCTATAGAGCGAGGCACATGCTCCTTTGATATTTTTAGAGAGGGAGCAAGAGAACCAGTTGGGGAGGAGGATGAAGGAAACATAGACTGGATGTTCTGTATAACTCCACATAAACTTGAAAACTCATTTTTTTTATCCATATGCAGTTGATAGTACCAACTTTGCAATGTGTCCACCACTTCCATGTAAAATGGAAGAAATCGAAATCGAAATTTGGGATGTTACCAGAACACATCCATGTCATCACAAATATTCATGATGACAACAATACTAGAGATGATGTTGTCTATAATAATGGAAAATACACTCCAACTAGAGACGACTTGAGGTCAGCCTTTAGACATAAGGAGTCAATCAACACAAAATGCTTTGAGGTTCTTTGTGGAAAAATTATAGATGAAAACATGTGCAGAGACAAAGAACGACCAATTTTCAATGCTACATCGAGTTTGGCCCACTTGTAAGATGAGAATGACAAGGCTCCCTCAGTCAAAGAATTTCAAAGCACCTTGAAAATAACTAGAAATTGAAAGCTCATAACACTACTGTTCAATGATTTAAACCACTGGCTCTTAACCACCACAAATCATTCCACCTAGAAAGTCATTACTTATAACTATACTTTTACAGACATGCCCTACCAAAGGATGGTCTTTGAAAAGCCATAAACTAGAGTGGTACAAATAATCTTGACTTTTTTGAAATGTCTAGTACAAGGAGAAGATGGGTGGTACAATCCTAACTACATAGCAATAAGTATCAACAGTGATGGGCCTCAAGAAAATCCAAAATCATGAGACATCACTTTCAGTGTGGTTTGGATGATAGAGGAATTGAATAGAGGGAGTCTTCTTGAACATTTAGCCTATGAGGACTTCCATGCTCTAAAGGAAAGTATATCATGAAAATCATACATGACAAGAGATTTTTCTATGGTCCTGACATAGAAGACATTTTGTGGAGGATGTATTCACTAGTCCCCCTTCCAGAGAAGACACCTTTGAGAGACCAACTGAAGAATATCTAGAAGGAACTTACAATTTCCTCTCAACAAAGTTTTATAGAAACTCTATCCCATCCTACACCTAAGCAAACCCAACCTCCCAACCCATACAAGATGAGGCAGAGAAAAGACTGTTAAAGAATTAAAGTATGATAAATAAGACAATACCCCCTATAAGGACCCCACTATGCTAACCAAATATGAAACTAAAATTGCAATAGAGGCAAAGAAGAAGCTTCACCACCTCACAGAGAAACTTATACACCCACTTTCATGGAGCTAGAGAAAGAGTAGGAAATGGATGGTGAGATTCTTCTCAGGGACACACACTAACCAACCAAAGGTGGCTAGATGCAACCCCAAGGGAAAACACATGGATCTATCAAAATTTATATGTGGACCTAGTCTGACTCACAGGCTCAACTAATGACACGTTCCCCCAAGTTCATGGGGTCGTGTTGTAGTATAGGCTAGTGGTAAGATTAGGGTCAATCCTCAGAGAGAGAGAGAGAGAGAGGGAACTAGACCTAGGTTGGTGTTGTCTATGTTCCTAAAGTGGAAATTAGGGTTTGAGGGTTTTAAATTGGATTTGGTTTGATTACACTACAAGTGATAAAGCAAGTAATTTAAAGACAAGAATGAAATCTAAATTATCCCTAAATAATTTAGTTCTAATTAAGCAAGAAAGGACTAAGCTAGGCAAGATAAGAGAAATCTACACTAAGGAAAGACTAGAAAAGAATTACACTACATTAAGCTAGAAAATACGATAAAAGAGAAATTAAAGATCTAAATTATCAAGAACACAGCAAGAACAAGGAAAGAAGCTAACTAAGCAAGTAAAGAGATAACTAAGCTAACACTAGCTAAGCAAGAAGGCAAATATGGTTTTAAAACAATAAAGGAAAATGTGGGTTTTTTGGAGGATGCACATATCAATTAGGTTGGGGGTGATGTGTGAACATTATGATTTCATTTATATTATGAAACCAAACAACAACCTAGAGTCTAATGAATTAGCCTAAGCTACTAACTGGACATGAATATGTTAGGTTGTGTATAGGGGAACTAGTCCCTAACACTCCCTACTACCCTTGCGAGACTCAATTGGGTTAGGGTTTAGGTGTCATTCAATTAGATTATAAACAAGCCTAGGTTTCTAGGTTAGATGATTTTATGATTATTAGGGACTGAGGTTAGTAATGGGAGTGGAATTGAGGTTTTGGGCCTCCCATCACTCACATTCTAGCCTTTAGAAAGCTCCATGCTAAGCACACCAAATTCATCTAAACTAACTAATTAGATCTCTCAACTAGGGTTAGGAGAATTGGTTATAATGTAGGAGGATGGGTAGCTAGCTAGGGATCCGAGAATTAGACCTAGGAGCAAATCCCAAAATTCACACATCTAAGCAATTGCCCTAAATTCCTAGGTGATTTCAAGAACAAACCAAGTAGCAATTCATGAAGAGTGGGATATAAACCGAACACAATCATTAGTAAATGAAATTATAATGTTTACATATTATATTCCCCCAACATGGTATCAAAGTAATATTTTTGACCCCATACAACCCTCTCAAGGGACCCAGCTACCCATAGCAATGCAAAATACAAAAAGAAGGAAAAAAGAGATAGAAGAAGCCATGGAGCTTAGTGTAGACGAAGAATTCCTCTACTTCAACTACTGCAATACGTCCTCCACTCTCCTACAAGGTACAATGGCATGGGATGATGATGGAAATGGGTGGAAACAAGAAGAAACTAGGGTTTTGGTTATGGAAATGGAGAAATGAAGTGGAATGGAGGTGGATATGGAGTGGAATGGATAAGGGGCAAAAATGGGGAGCTAAGAGGTGGTAGAAGGTATCTAAACTCGTACTCCAGCTGCCACCTAAGTATATATAGGTGTGGGGGAAGTAATAGGTCAAGTAGGTGTAGTATGGGAAATTCAGTGGAAAAATGGATAGGTTTGTGTGAGTAGCACGACCGTGGTGGGGAGGAGTGAGAATGGTCATGGTGGATGAGAACAATTGACGTGAGAAATAGGGAAAAATTATAGGGACTTGGTTGATTTTGTACTGGAGGTCGCACGACCATTGTGGTCACCACAATCGTGGTGGGGCTAGGGTAGGATGGTCATGGTGGTCACCATGGCCGTGGTGGCTCAGATTGTACAACCCTTTCTTGGCTCCACGACCATTCTGCCTCAACTGTAACACGGTCATGCAAGTTGCCACGACTGTTCTAGGTCAGTTCACCATGACCATTATGTGTGGCATGGCCGTGGTGATTCTATCTTTGCTTAGAGATGGCTCTGTTGATTTGCAAGTGTGCTAGAATGGTCATTCTATACTACCGCAACCGTTCTAGCCTATGGATTAGCACTTGGACTTGTTTCTTTGGACTTTCTTGGACATCTTTATTTTAATGGATCTTTGGCTACAAGGGGTAGGTTGAGGGAGCATCAGACTTCACTTTATGTCTCTCTAAAGGTAGAGAAACTCTAGAATCACTCCTTCTCTCTCTCTACCATCAAGTGTGGTCCAAATGCCTAAAAAACATGCAAATAATATCCATAGGTGCATTTTATACAAATATTCATATTAAGGGGAATAACATGTAATCTGCTAGGTCTATATGTGATTGAAGTACAACAAGACACAAGATGAAGACCTAAAATAGGGCTAAATCACCACCCAAAACATAAAACATACTTGTCCTCAAGTATATTGCCTTGCACAGCTGTCGTAAGTCTGTTATTCAGTTCTCGCACTATGAAAAATATGGTCTTTAACTACAAAAAAAATTGTAGTGAAAACCCCAAAATTTGTAGCTAAAAGCTTTGGCTACATTTATCCCTACATTTAGAATATGAAGCTAATTCTCGTATAGCTAATTGTTTAGGCTAAATTTTACAAAGTTGTAGTTAGTTATTCCTCTGGCTACAAATTCATGTGACCCTAATTGTAGGTAAAAAGATTCCTTACACATAAAAATGTAGTTTCCATTGTAGCTAAATATATGACTACAATTTAATTTGTAGCTATGAAATGTAGGGAGAGAAGACATTGGTTACAATTTGTATATGTAGTTCATGTATAGCAAAAATTAGTACTTACTACACATGTAATTATAGCTAGTGTGTAGTGAAATACACCATGTACTACACATACATATGTAGTAAGGGACATTATGTATCCAGTTAGTCGCTTTCCAATATAGAGGGGTTTTCAAAAAGAAAAAACTTGAATGTTAATCAAGATCGAGTTTTTCTTACAATGATACTTTGATTTAGATTTGAACAATGAGTACACATGGGGAGGACATTAACCTGGCCCCTATTTTACAATATGCATGGAAAAAAGATACATGTATACAATATCTTCTTCTCACTACCTCTATCCACTGCAGACTCTATATGCCACAGGATCATGTGCAACTTCTATCTTGATTTTTCTTTTGTATTAATTCCTCCACTTGTATCGTCAACAAATATGATAACATTGATAAACTCATAAGAAGAGAAAGACTGCTAAGGTATTTCTCTTCTTGATTGAAAATGGAGAACTTCTTCGTGCTCTACTTCTGAATAGCCATAGGAAGCTCATGTAGTTGATATTGATATTCATGGAGATTCTTGAAAGGCAAATCATTCTCATCAACAACTGGCAGTTCTACCCGGTCTCCAAGTTTGAGGTTTCCATATATCTCAGCACATATTTTGTGAATATGAGACTATATGTTGGATAATTCCTTTGTCCTCTCTTCCTTTTGTTGTGGCAGTTATTCTTGTACAAGAGATATGGAAACCAGCTATAACTTAACCTGCAGTAACATAATTTGTGTTATGGGGGTGAAAGTAAGAGAGTATGACACTAATTTTGTGAAAATGACATGTACTGGAACAAACCAATGAAATTATTACATAGTTTACCTTTCACATGTACATGAACACCAATTTATGATACTCCAATCAAGGTTATACAATGGGTTATTTTGTCTAGGATGAAGATGTGATACGAAGGCCTTCTCTATAATCATTCTTGGCATCAAATAACCTGACCTACAAAACAGGTCATAGAGAATGATCAAGTTGTCTTTCTAAAAGTTATACATATCATAATTTATACAAAACATAGCTATATATGAGTTATAATGGCATCATTGTTTACCAACAACTGATGTGTCAGTGTGGTATTCAGATTAGAACAAAACTTTGCAGCATCTGAAACAATAGCTGATGTCAGAGAAGGTGTGGTCCCCAAACCAGTTTGCTTTTTACCAGGGGCCTTTTTCTCAACAAAAGGATAAGATTTCACTTTCTTTGGTACTGAATAAATATGAAATGGATCATCAGATGGTACATGCAATCAATCATTCATCATGTCACTAGATAAAGCTTTCATGTAATGTTTTAGTGTGTCAACTCCAAACTAATGTACCAGCCTCAGATAGCAACCTTTTTTCATACATAAATAGAGAATACAACTCGAGTATTGACAAGGAAGGGTGGTTGACCCATCTAAAAGGCAGCAGCTGGGAGATGACAAGGAGAATCAGGTAGAAGAGAAACAGGCCCACTATCTTCATTGGTTACTATCCATGTGTGGAAAGATTTCACCCTCCCATTTTGAGACCTTGGATTCTTCATAATTCAGACAATAGAGTCAGTTCTACATTTTGAGACCTTAGAATGACAACGGTAAGCATAAGGTGGTGATATACAAAGATGATTTTCAATGTTTCTAGACTATTTTTAGACATTTTCTGAAATACTAATACATGTATAGGAAATAAGAAGACCTAGGCTTTAAAGGTTAGATTAGAACTTTTCTAGAGCAAATGCTCAACATTGTCTAGTGTAAAGATTATGGTAATCCTTCCCACTGAAATTAATTGTGAATTACGATTCTGACCATAACCTAGTAAGATTTAGTGATCTATCCATACTGTTGCATCTCCATAATATTGTGACATCATTATATTCTGTTGTTACTCGCATTGTCACGTGACTAAGGATCAATAAATTGAGAAAAGACATCCTACAGATAAGCAAAACATACTAATATGGATTTGCAGCTTGAATGAGCCTGCATACAATTGCTAGATGAGACCATGAAACATTCAACTAACATGGGTTTCTGAAATGAAAAATGGGGAAGCTTTACCTCTTTTTTACCACCTGTCATAGGGATATTCATCGCAAAAAGATGAGGCATTGAGAAGATGGAGGAAGGATGGTGAACTAGTTGAGGAACCTCTCATGCTCCTATTTGAAGAAGTACCATTAAATTAACTAAATTATGAAATCAACCACCTATTAGATGGATCCATGTCCAAGATCCACCTACCACAATAGAGAAATGAATCATAGTATATACATTGGATACCTAACAGCCCATCAAAAATCACATACCATGTTGTTTTGCTAAAAAAGAATGTCTTATCAGACCCATAAATGGATGATTGTTGGCATACATATAATGGATATAGCATCTGTAGTGGAAGACAAACTCGGAAATATGACAACAAAAAGATATCAACAATTGAAGCATGGCAACATGTTTGATGTTTTACAAGAGGAGGATTATGAAGACTTACATAATGGAACATGTTGATCCTATGTAAGAGGTAGGACATAGGATTATCCTAGATGCATTCTGCATACACCCTGAAGTTAAGAAAAAGGAAGTAAGAGGCAGCATAGATGATCGACCAAATGTTTATCCCTCAAATATATCTTTTGAAAAAATTAAATATGGTCTAGGTCATATTTACATCATTGTTTATCCTTCTAATATATGAACACACATTTCAGTAGTGATCTATCCTAGAAGTGTGCATTTTGTGTGGTAAACTAGGAAATAAACCGAATGACTACAATTATGAAATTCTTTCTTCTAGAGAACGGGTGGAATTAGAGTCTAAATTTGAGGTAGGGGTCTAGTAGATTGAGGAATATCAGTGTTGGCGTATGTATTACAGACATAACATCCATAGTAGAAAACAGACTCAGAAATATGGCAACAAGAAGATTATTCAGCAATTGAAGCATGGAAATTGGTTTGATGTTTTACAAGAGGATTAGAATGAAGAGATGGGAATGGAATTTACATCACATCCTCCCAATGTTGATCTAACTACAACTCAAGAAAATCCATTGGGTAATAAAATCAGAAGACGAAAAGAAGTCAAAGATGAAGCCAACTACAAGAATGACTAGGAGCCAGACAAAGAAGCTTACCGAAAAGCTTGACGATGAAGTGGAATGTAATCACCAGTAACATCCAAATTTTCTTATAGAAGTTGTAATAATTTCACCAGATGTTCTGATGTATATTGAGATACATGTGTCTACTGATGTTGACTAGTTGTTTTACTAAATCTTGTATGGAGATTGATAATTAGTAGTATTGCATTATGCATGACATGTCTAGCTTATGCACTTATTACCTTCATAGAAGTATTACAAGGTGTACAACTGGGAGTGAATTGACTCAAACTCACCATGAGTAACTGAAATAGTTCTAACCTTAGTTGGATCACTTAAACTCACCATGGTCCTTTGCATCTTGTCAAATTTCTCCATTATTTACCATATACAAGTTCTCCTTTCTTTACTTATGTCAATCTGGAAACTCCTCAAGCAGGTTGTGTTCAATGTAAATCCAGAGAAGTAGAAAAGGTTGCAGCTACAAATTTTTTAGATTGGATAGGAGAAAAGAGCATCATCATTAAGTATCTTGACTTAGACATCATAGTAGCCCTCTGAGAACACTTCATATATTTGAAATTACAAATAAATGAGATACAAAAAAGTGTAATATTTGAAAGCAACGACCTTATGTGAATAGGATCTGTTCTATATGCTCGGACTACCCCATCCTTTGGTAAAAAGGAGACATGGCCCAAATTCTGATCGAAATGTTTGAAAGGATGAGAGGTATTAGTGGACATGGAAGCATAGATTGTTGGATGTATGCTTTTGTTAAGTTAGGAATTTTCAAGATGGCATTCATAAAAGTAGTCACAGATACCTTTCATCAAAAGCTCTATCATTATATCCCAAGTAAACATCATTTTGCTAGGAGTTCACAAGCTGACATTTTATATTCATTGCAAAACTGCAAATAAACACCAAATATGCTCTTTACATACAGCTTATAAAATTTGGCTTTAGGCAATGAGTAGAGATTACTGCAAGACTTATCAGATGAAGAACTGAATGAATTCTATATGAAAATGATTGTGTTTTGAGTAGATAAAATAATTAATTCATACTGAAATAGAAAATACATGGACAAGCACAAACATAGCTTTTATGTAAAAATTATCACATCAACACCTCATTGCCAACCTATCATAGGGTTTGATAAGTCAAGTGCACCCAAGAATCTATGGCGGTAGAGGAAAGAATAATGCATTGGTATACAAAAGTTTGCCTCTCATGGTTTTTAAATCACTACACACATTGCATCATAGTCTCAAGTCTACGCATGTATCTATACTTGTGTCATACAATAGAATTCAACATAAGCATGTCATTCAAGAGTAAATTTTACCTTGGAGTTCACAGAGGGATCTTAAATTCACTAGCATGAACCAATTAAGAATAGACTAACCAATCTACATATATTTTATTCAAGAAAGAATGTGAAAAAACATTGGAATAAATAGATTGGTCAATTGAATCCTCGTCGTATAGAATAGATTGTTAGTGGTCCTCCTTCCATACTATGGTTGATAAAATCTGGTAACAAAATACTAAAACAAAACAGAAAGCATTAAGGGGTAGCAAAGCAATATTTTCATTAATCCAGCCATTAGATCACCGTATCCATGTCCATGAATATATTTGTTTAACAATTGGTACATATGTGCCATTATTCAAGATACATATTGTTGTTATTTATGGATACCTATAATCTCAATTTCATCAGGTAGGCTTGCAACATTAACATTACCACCAATGGTCGCTTTCAAGCTGGTGTAAATCCTAAATATTTCCAAGCTTCACATTACATGTTGTTTATTAGTAGACATTCCCCATGAAGTTTTTCATCTACTAGAGAGAACTAATTTCTGAGATAATTTCTCTAAGAACGTATATATATCCAATATAACAATTTTCAACTCCACTAGAGAAAACAAGTGAACATCTGCAAATCAAGTAGTTTTCTAATGTTTTCTTCATACCACATTTCCTTTCAGCTCTGACGTGGACACTCAATTCAACTTGATTTCCTAGGTGTTTCAGATTCCAATATGTAAGGGTATGAATTCCTACCATTACTGGGTATAAGTGAATACAAACTACCATTTGTTTGATATCAGAAAACTAAAGACTTGTATTTATCTAGTAAATCATCCACGTGGACCAAAATGCCAAGAATCATGTGTTTCAGAGGAGCTAGTGCATGACTCATGAGAAGCTGAGTGATGAAAACACAAAATAGTCAAATTCAAAGGTCAATTGATAATCCTATTATATATAAAATTTGCAACCAAATGAGACCAGTGTAAAGCTCTAAATACTAAGGCTGCATTCCAGAAATGCAATCTAATTTTGAAGGGGTGTACCAGAGTGTTTATGGATTAGATCATATCTCACATATGCATCTAAAGTGAAACCAAATATTGCTTTTTAATGTATGAAGCACCAAGCCAAAACATCTAGAAATAGAGTTGAAATATAAATAGGTTAGACTTTACAACATATAATCTTTTATAGTCATACGAAAAAAATGTGTGATAGCAAGTTATTCACATGAGCAAGTTCTGAGCACACTGTTAGGATGATATGCTACCTAACTATATTTTATGCAAGAAGCATGGCTAGGATCCAATTATACCAAGCAGAAGTTACATCAAAGTCAAGCTGAATAACAATGTGCCAAACACAACACATGGGAATTTATTAAACACTTGATCATTCTAACCTTTTATACATGTTAAACACTCAATAGGGTATTAAGACCTGTATCAATTTTTTTATGAAGACTTGTCAAATTTAAGCAAACAAAATAAATGAGTAAGCTATGGATAATGAAATACTTTACATTAGTTAATGTCACGTGTGTCTAACTTTTCATGATAGATCTGCATACATATGTTATTATGACGTGTTGTAATCATTTTATAACTAGAATTTACCAACCTTTGTGTCACATGTATCTTCAAAATTGTTACACTAACATTGTTGTTTTGGATATTAAGTGACGATAAGGAGCACATAAGATAAAATACAAACCAAAAAACAAATGTAATTTGAAGACAAAAGTACCATCCTCATTGTAATCTAGAGGAAAATAAGAAATTAGAAGGAAAAAAACACTTTAACCATGCTATTGTACTTCATTTATATATAAAAAAATGAAGACACAGTCTGGAACCATGAATCACCTGATAAATAGAGAAAGAGCCTAAAACAGGGCACACTTAACGTCAATCCTAAAAGGAACAATCTTTTTTACTGAATACTCATATAGGTCAACTGAAAATCCATGGTCGGACAACAAAATGCACAAAATTGTTAGCAAGTCCAAGATCTATAAAATAACATTACATACTATCCAATTTGGGCGTGCCTAATGCTTGTTGGGTTACTCCATGTCATAAGTCAATATGATATGCACTTAATAACAAGAATTGTATTTGTTGCATAAGAACATGAAACCTAATACTTGTATCATTAATGTGATGATTACTTGGTGTTTAGTAAGGGAAGTACCTGTCAAAGTTGTACATGTAAGACATTTTGATATGTGCCTGTCAAGGGTAAAATGATCTGAGCCGAATGATGCACAAACGTGGCTAAGGAAAGTTGAGTGACTTTGGTGGAGTAGAAAAGGGTAACGATCAACACCAACGTCGAGGAAAAGGGCGATCATCTCTGTTAGCAGTCGCTCGATGAAGCGTGGTTCAATTGTCCATGCTGCGTGCATTAGGATCCGCTTTGCGGACCAGCAACATACATGCATAACGCACATATATAGCCCATACCTGTAGCCAAGTCCAGCGTCATGCATCCGTCGGTGTCTCCACGGTCTAGCAGTAGGAGCCGCCTGCTGTCCCCCTCAAACTCGCTGATAACCTCCAATTTTGGATGATAATCTTACTCTTTTCCTTAGTTTTCCACACTGTTTCTCAATTAAATTAGCCATAATCCCTAAATATTCCCTCTTATTGTAAATATACTATTAGACTAACTTTTCCCCTTTATATTTGCAGAAAAAGACACAAAAAAATCATAAAAGACTAAACCAGCCTCAAGACCACATGGGCTCAAACGGTCCCAGGTCCACATGAAGCCAATCGGTCCCGAGACCGCATGGGCTAAAACGGTCCCAAGACCGCATGAAGCCAATCGTTCTCAAGACCGCATGGAGTCACACGGTCCCAAGACCGCATGAAGCCAATCGGTCCCGAGACCGCATGGAGTCACACGGTCCCAAGACCGCATGAAGCCAATCGGTCCCGAGACTGCATGGAGTCACACGGTCTGAAGACCGCATGAAGCCAATCGGTCCCGAGACCGCATGGAGTCACGCGGTCCCAAGACCACATGAAGCCAACCGATCCCGGGACCGCATGAAGCCAATCGGTCCCGAGACTGCATGGAGTCACACGGTCCCGAGACCGCATGAAGCCAAACAGTCTTGAGGTCCAAACGTTCTTGAGATCCAAACAGTCTTGAGATCCAAACGGTCTGAAGGTCCAAACGGTCTTGAGGTCCAAACGGTCTTGAGGTCCAAACGGTCTTGAGGTCCAAGCGGTCTTGAGGTCCAAACGATCTTGAGATCCAAACGGTCTCCAGGTCCAAACGGTCTCCAAACCGTTTGGACTTCACTTAAGGCATATAAATAAGACCCCAAGGGTCCTTCACCAGGTACAAAGTTTTAGACGTCAAAAGGATGCCTCTATCACTCCAGAGCACATTCGACTTCCATCCTCCACCCAGGGGCTGCCGGTCTGAGATCCATACTCCATCTCGAAGTTGCTTTCTCTCTCTCCGCCAAAGAAGGTGGGAAGAGGGGATCTCGTCATCATGCAACCTGTAAAGCTGGTGGATCGTCTCTCTCTATGGGGTTGACTTTCCTCTCACCTTTGTGGGAATGACGCTCTCTCTCTTTCTTCTTTCCTACTTCTTTGTCCTAGTCATGAGCGAGTAGTGTCTCTCACTGGGGTGCGGGGAGTAGCCCCGCTACCCATGTTTTCATATCATGTAAATGTAATCCATAGTTTGCAATATAGATATTATCTTTTCAGTTCAACATCAAACGTTTAATGAATGCTTGTTGCTTGATCTCCAACTTGTGTTATCTTTTATCTTTTAGTATGAATTGTCTATGTTTGTACTATTAGATTTGAAACTCATTTGTATGTTGGTTCTTGGTGCATGTATCCACCATGCATCTCTTTCGGTATCCAGAAGTGTCTCTCAAGAAGTGGAGTAAACTCACTATCATTCGTTGCACTTTCATACTATGAAATGGAATCAGTTGACGTATGAAAGTGCAACCTTGATAAGTCGAGGGACACATTTTGTGAAGGAAATGATGCAAAGTAGGTGACCATTCGTTCGGGAATGGCTGGCATTGCAACATTCCCACACTTCTCGTAGTTAGTTCTCCGAAAGGAAATTAAGTGTACAAAGATACTAACTGATTAAACTCTTGTTGCAGGTTATGTTTTATTTTGCATGTCTTGATCCATGTGTAGTGGTGGTGAAAACCGATCACACCCTAGTGACTGCTTATCATAGTTTTACATCCTTAAATTTACTTGCTTTCTTTACTTTACATGTTCTTAGTTTTAAAATAACAAAACCAACTTTTTGATCTAAGTGCCTACTATTAAGAGACTAAGTGAACTTCTAACATTTTCCATCTTGTTGTTCTCAACAAGATGGTTGTCCTGTGGATTCGACCCTTAACTATACTACGATAAGACTTCCACTTATCTTAGCATACATGGGTGGATTTCTCTATCTAGTATAAGCAAGGCTAAACCTAAAGACTTACCATCTTTAGGATTTTAGTTGGTGCACGCAATTCCACATAAGTGGAAGCTCCATCAAAAAATTGGCACCGTTGCCGGGGACAACAGAATGTTTTAATTTCATTTAGTATTTTACTAGTTGGTTAGGGTTTTACAATTTCTTTTAATCATAAATCCATATCTTCTTGAGTTCATTATATCTTTGACATCATTTAACATGTGTTTTCTTTTCTCTACTCAGGTAGAAAACGTGTATGCGATCATCGCATAACCGTGGATTCTCCCCTGATCCAGAGTATGACTTTGAGGTAGAGAGAAGCTTCCATCTCCGCATCAGACTCAATTGCCAAAGAGCCAGGCAAATGGCTGAGGATCAACGCCAGGCTGCATTGGTGATGGAAAGGGTCAACACCACCATCGCCGCTCAAAGAGCACAACTCATCGCTGATACTCGTGCTCAGATTCAAGCGGAGATTCGTGCGGAAGAACAGGCCCGCATCAGAGCTGAAAATGAGGCAGCAACCCAAGCTGCTCAGTTGGAACTAAGGAACAAGCAGTTGAGGGACTATGCTGTCCCAAAGAACTACGAAGACAACCATCCAGTTCGACCTCCGATCATCAATATACCCAACTTTGAGATTCGAACCCAATGGATTCAGATCATGCGGGGCATCTCATTCTCTGGAGGTTCTGGAGATGACTCCATGGATCATCTGAAAAGGTTTAAGGCACTGTGCCGACTAGTTCTGCAGGCCGGAGTTGCCTTCGATGCAATATTGCTACATCTATTTCACTTCACTCTGTCTGGGAGAGCTCTAAGCTGGTATAACTCACTCAACAGGGATCCAATAATTACCACATGGGCTCCCCTGGAGGAAAAGTTCTTGGAGAAGTTCTTCCCCCCTTCACTGACTTACGAAATCAGGGGGCAGATTAATCACTTCTCTCAACTTCTCGGAGAATCGCTTGTTGAAGCATAGGAAAGGTTTATTGAACTTCTGCGAAAGTGTCATCATCATGACATCTCCCAAAACCAACTAATAGAAACATTCTATAGGGGAGTGAGTGATGACATCAAACAATTCCTGGATTCCTCATCTGGAGGAAACTTTATGAGAAAGAACTACGAGGATGCCTGGAAAATAGTCACACTCGGAGCTAAGAATCAGTCCAACTGGGGATGATCAGCTGGAAAAGGAGTCCTCAAGGTTTATAAAGCTGAGGAATCAGTGGATATGAAGGCTATCGCTGAAGCCTTAAAGGTCATAGCTCAAAAGCAACAAGCTCTTGAAACTTCTCTCAGAGAATTTGACAAGAAGAAAACTCCTCAGGTTCAATAGGTCAAGGCTGCCACAGGAACCTATGAAGCATGTCATGCATCTGATCATCAAACTCTTTCATGCAGTTTACTCTACAATGTGATGATGGATATGCATCCACCACCACAACAGTATGAACCAATCACTGACCACTCTAAAGAGCAACTGCCAGAACAAGTCAATTCTATTCACTCTATTCCTGGACAAGTCTATTATAATCCTAATCATCCAAGGAACCACCCAGGATTTCAGTATGGGAACCCAGCTGAGACCGTAAATCCGCAACACCAGACGCAAGGAGGATCCTCCAGTAGGTTACCACCTGGATTCCCAAACAATTTCAATCAAAATCAAGGGAACTCCAAGAACAACTTCCCGAGAGCCAACTACCCCAGGAACCCATCTGCCTACTATCAATATACTCATCCTCCTCTCCACCCACAGCTGCACCCTTAGTTGTAGCAACCTCAGTTAGCACTGCCTACACAACAACCTCAGCAAAGACAACAACAGCTTCCTAAGAAAAACACTCCTTCTCAGCCGAAAGATGAAATGTCTTTGATAAGACAGATGCTGCAATCCCAACAAACTATGCTTGCTAATCAACAAGCTCAGCAAAAGGCAGTAGAAGCTCAACTTGCCCAAATTGCTGCACAACTGAAGCCTCCAGTAGGCACTTTTGCAGGACAGCCCGAATCAAACCCTAGACATGGATAGAATAGGCCTGAACAGTTGAATGTCATTACAATGAGATCTAGACACACTCTTCATGAAACTACAAGGGTCACTCTTGATAATGATGATACACCTGCCTTTATGACGAATGAGAGCCCAAAGCAAGGAACAGAGAATCCCACAGAGGGCGCAAAGGGTAAAGATAAAGAACAAGTGTCCATAGAGCCAGATATTTTGCAGTATAAACCAAGGATCCCATACCCGAAAAGACTGCGAGAAACGAAAATGGATACCAGGTTCCAAAAGTTCAAGGAGGCGATGAAGAAACTTTACATCGATATCCTACTCCTTGATGCTCTCTCTGAGGTACCGGCTTGGGCAAAATACCTCAAAACTCTATTATCAAGAAAGTACATCACTGAGGAACAAGAAACTGTCAAGCTTGCCCAAACAACCTCTGACATCATCCTCAATAAAATGCCCAAGAAGAAGAAGGACCCAGGTTCCTTCGGAATTCAATGCTGCATTGGAAACACATCAACCAAAAAGGGACTAGCTGACCTAGGGGCCAGCATATCCATCATGCCCTATTCTATGTGCAGACGATTAGGTTTCACTGAATTGCTGCCCACGGCAATGACAATTCAGTTAGCCGACTCTACCATCACCGCACCTCTTAGAATTATTTAAGATATTCCAGTTAGGATAGGCAAGGATGCCTATGTCCCGTGCGACTTTGTCATCATGGATATTAAAGAAGATCTGAGATACCCGATAATTTTTGGCAGACCTTTCCTCGCTACTACCATGGCACTTATCGATGTTGAGGCTGGTACCATAATTCTAAGACTTGGGAAAAAAGCACTTCAATTCCGAGTTCTTAACTGCATGAAAGGCCCTAGCATTCAAGAGGAGGCCTTTCTTCTAGACGCAATACATCAAATGTCTCAATTAGAAATATATGAGCCATCAGACGAGCTAGAGAGTGTCCTAACCAACCCAGAAGTTGAATTCTCTACAAATGAACTGGTTCAACAGTGTCTGCAACACTTAGAGAAGGCCGAAGAAGCACCGACGACCACTTTTGAAGAACTCAAAGCTATCACCATTATAGAAGCAACTGAGCCACCTAAGGCTCTTGAAATGAAGATTCTACCCATGGGGCTCAAACATGTCTTCTTGGACGACGAGAAATTATGCCCGGTTATCATCAGTTCTACCTTAACAGAAAACCAGGAAACAAGACTCCTTACAGAACTGAAGAAGCACAAATAGGCCATTGGATATAAGATAACTGACCTGACGGGCATAAATCCAGCCCTATGCATGCACAGACTACCCATGATCAAAGAATTCAAGCCTTCACGCGAACATCATAGGAAGCTGAACCCTAATCTCAAAGAAGTGGTTCGCCTGGAAGTCCTCAAATTACTGAAAGCTGGCATAATCTACCCGATCTCTAACTCTCAATGGGTCAGTCCCGTCCAAGTAGTTCCTAAAAAGGGAGGCACTACTGTCGTGCTTAATGAAAAAAATGAGTTAGTACCCACTAGGACGGTGACTGGGTGGAGGATGTGTATTGACTATCGTAAACTGAACAAAGCCACACGGAAAGATCACTACCCTCTGACTTTTCTCGATGAAGTCCTAGAACGCCTAGATCATCAGAAATATTTTTGCTATATTGATGGTTATTCTAGGTTCTACAAAATACCCATACACCCGGAAGACCAAGAGAAAACTACCTTCACCTGCCCTTTTGGAACATATGCCTTTAGAAGAATGCCATTCGGGTTGTGTAACACACCCGCTACGTTCCAACGGTGTATGTCCGCCATCTTCGCAGGATTAACTGAATCCATTTTGGAAGTGTTGATGGACGATTTCTCAGTTTACGGAGATTCTTATGATAACTGCCTAATCAACCTTGGACAAGTTCTACAATATTGAGAGGAAACGAACCTTATCCTGAATTGGGAAAAATGCCATTTCATGGTAACTGAAGGTGTCGTCCTCGGGCACAGGGTGAGTGACAGAGGGATCGAGGTTGATAAGGCAAAATTCGATGTTATCTCGAAGTTGTCACCACCAAAGGATATAAGAGGGGTACGGGCTTTCTTGGGTCATGCAGGATTCTACAGAAGATTTATCAAAGATTTCTCAAAAATAGCAAAACCCATGACCCAACTCTTGACCAAAGACACTGATTTCATTTTTAACCAAGAATGTTTGCAAAGTTTCTCAACGCTAAAAAATGCTTTAATTTCTGCACCTATACTGAGAGCCCCAGACTGGTCGCAATCGTTTGAAATCATGTGCGATGCAAGTGTTTACGCCATAGGGGCTGTTTTAGGACAGTGGATTGACAAGAAACCTTACGTAATCTTCTACCCATCCAAAATGCTAGATGAAGCACAGAAAAACTACACTACCACAGAGAAGGAGTTTCTGGCTGTCATCTACACGTTTGAAAATTTCCGTTCCTATTTGATTGGATCCAAGGTCATCGTTTACACCAACCACTCCACCATTCGATACCTGATTCAGAAGCAAGATGCCAAACCCAGGCTTATCCACTGGGTGTTGATGCTTCATGAATTCGATTTGGAAATTAAAGATAAAAGCGGAGTGGAGAACGTCGTAGCCGACCATCTTAGTCGCATCGAAGTTGAAGATGAAGATAAAATCCCTATCCGTGATTCTCTTCCAGACGACCAACTAATGAAGGTTATTCATGAATTCCCTTGGTATGCTGATATTGTCAATTATCTAGCTACAAGAATCATTCACCCCTCTGCTTCATACCACGACAAAAGGAAATTCCTCCATGATATAAAGCAATATTATTGGGATGAACCCTACCTGTTTCACCTATGTGCTGACGAACTTTTCCGTCACTGCTTACCTGAAGAAGAGATTACCCCTATCCTAGAGCATTGCCATTCAGGACCCACAAGGGGGCACATGAGTGAAAAGAAAACCGCTATAAAAGTTTTGCAATCAGGCTTCTTCTGGCCCACCATAGCAAAGGACTCCTATGATTTTGTGAAAGCCTGCAACAAGTGTCAATTTTCTGGCAACATATCCAAAAGGAACAAAATGCCCCTCACAATGTGGCAAGAAATTGAGCTTTTCGACGTGTGGGGGGTTGACTATATGGGCCCCTTCCCTTCTTCCTATGGTTTCTCCTACATCCTGGTTGCGGTGGACTATGTCTTGAAATGGGTCAAAGCAATACCCACCGTATCCAGCAATTCCAAACCAGTTATTAAATTGTTTAAAGATATCATTTTCCCCAGATTTAGAGTCCCCAGAACTGTCATATCAGATGGCGGGACCCACTTCCTGGATCGAAGTTTTGAAGCCCTGTTGAAAAAGTACGGAGTCAACCACAAAGTAGCAACGCCTTACCATCCACAGACCAGTGGTCAGGTTGAGGTATCAAATAGACAACTAAAGGCGATCCTAGAAAAAATGGTTAATCGAAACTGCACTGACTGGTCCACCAAACTTCCCGATGCCCTTTGGGTATATCGAACAACCCATAAAACACCAATCGAGACAACCCCGTTCCGTTTGGTATACGGGAAGTCATGTCATCTTCCAGTAGAACTGGAACAAAAAACCTGGTGGGCCATCAAACAACTAAATTTCGATCTTAAAAGTGCCGGAGAAAATAGACAACTCCAGCTGCAGGAGCTAGAGGAGCTCCGAATGACCGCCTATCAGAGTGCCAGGATTTATAAGGAGCAAACCAAAATGTGGCACGACGGTCATCTTAAGAGGAAAGACATCACCATCGGCGACAAAGTACTCTTTTTCAACTCCAAGCTCAAGTTGTTCCCCGGAAAACTTCGAACAAAATGGTCTGGGCCCTTCACCATAAAGCATATATACACAACTGGAGCTGTCATAATCGTCGACAATAACGGAGGAGAAAGGACAATCAATGACCATCGTTTAAAGAAATACTACACTCCATAAGATAAGATGCCGAGACAGACCATTGAAATCAAAGACGCCACAACGTCAGATTAACAACATCAAAGCTTCGTCGAGCCAGCCACGTAAAACCCAGGCGCTACTTGGGAGGCAACCCAAGATTTGAGATTTTTCTTTCATTTTTTGTTTTTTTAATTACCTTAGGTTTATCCTCTGAAAATATAAAAAAAATTCATATAACCAAAACAAACAAAAAAATAAGCAAAATCAAATAATATAAAAATATATATAAACCAAAACAAACATAAAAATATATATAAAAAAAAATCCGTTCGAACTTAACCCTACCAAACGGTCTTCAAACCATTTGGGACCAAACGGTCCTGAAACCGTTTGGGACCAAACGGTCCTCAAACCGTTTGGAGAACCGTTTGGATTCCAAACGGTCTCGAAACCATTTGGATTCCAAACGGTCCCTAAACCGTTTGACCTAGGGTTTTTGTCAAGTCAACCCCCGTTTCCTATAAATATAAACCCTACCCCCTCTTTCTTCTCTCTTCGACTCTCGAGCTTTATCAAACCCTCGCGTAAGAGCTGTTCCATTGCTCCGTTTTCCTGCTCCCACGCGACTCACCTCCGTCGACCTAGCTCCATGTTCCTTCACGGCGACCTCGCCTCCGCCCCCCGCTTCACGGTCGTCATCTCCACCTCCGGCTGCAAGGTAGTCCAACCACCATCGCCAACGCCTGCACGCGCCACCGCGGCAACCTGCCTGGCTTTTTCATTTCCGCAACCGTCTTCACCTCCATCATCATCTACGGCGCCGGCGTGGCAACCTCCACCCTTTTTCCATCGTCGCCTTAGTCTTTATCGCTGTCGGCTCCACATTTTCCATCGCCGCCTTCATCTTCATCGTTGTCGCCTTTGCCGGCAGTTACCCGACGTTTCACCTTCCAAATGGTCTCCAAACTATTTGGAACCAAACGGTCTTGAAACTGTTTGTGACCAAACGGTCTTCAAACCATTTGGAACCAAACGGTCCTGAAACCGTTTGGCACCAAACGGTCTTCAAACCGTTTGAAACCAAACGGTCTTCAAACCGTTTGGAACCAAACGGTCCTGAAACTGTTTGGAACCAACCGGTCTTCAAACCATTTGGAACTAAACAGTCTTCAAACCGTTTGGAACCAAATGGTCCTGAAACCGTTTGGAACCAAACAGTCTTCAAACCGTTTGGAACCAAACGGTCTTGAAACCGTTTGGAACCAAACGGTCCTGAAACCGTTTGGAACCAAACGGTCCTAAAACTGTTTGGGACCAAACAGTCTTCAAACCATTTGGCCTTTCACAATCATTTAAGTTTCATAAAAATATAAAACCACATAAATACAAATAAAATCCAATTTTTCTAAACATATTGTTCTTACTCATGATTTCCCATTTTTTAGATATGGCATCACCAGCAAAGGAGGCCACAGGATCTAAAGATGCTCCAATCTGGACAAATGAGCAAGTGATGGCAGATCGGGCTAAACTCCAGAAGATCGTAGATGACTACAACAGGATTGGAAAGGCCCCGCCAAAGATCAAAATCATAGATGTCCTGTATGACCTTGATCGCCTCAACAAATGCCTAGCTGAGGCACCTGAAGAATTAAGAAATTGAAATATCCTCTAGTGATGAAGGCTCTGAATACAAGCCAAACCCCGAGGAGGAATCCCCAACTGAAAAATCAAAAGGGAAACGAAAGGTCCAGGAAACAACAATCGGACAACCCTCCAAGAAACGGGCAAGAAAGCAAGTCCGCCCTGCCTCTTCTAGGGACCAAACACTTGCAGAAACTACCACCACCACCCTTACTACCACCCCCATTTTCTCAATTCTCACCACCACCACGCCTCCACTTGAAAACCTTTACATCCACACCATCCCATCCATCGACAAAGTGTTGATACCAACAAAGTACGTCTGCTCAAGCGTACTACTAAAGATGGGGATCTATGACATAGTCCTCACCATGCTCGACACCGCCAACTTATCCAGAGTCTGTTTCATCCCTGGAATCTCATATATCGAACCCACCACAGAATTCTTTACCCATCTTACCAAACAAATGGTGGACATTGCACACAGAGCAAGGGATGGTGGTGACCGTTGGCTGGTCACCAAGATTTTTGGAAATGACATTGTGATAACAGAAAATCTTCTGAACGAAATCTTCATCGACAACCCTGCGCAGCTCAAAAAAGCCGTAGCCGCAGGAACGGGGATCTACCCGTTCAATAAACACACCTCATGGAAGTCCCTAACAGGGATCCCAAGCTACGAGGCAAAGACATGTAAAGCCTCCAATATTCACTCAGGGTTTGTGCGCACGCTTCACAAAATCATTACTAGTGCGATGTTCCCCAGATCAGAGGGAGGAAACGTTATTGCTTCCGACCTCTTAATCCTATGGTCTATCCTGCATGGAAAGCCGGTCAACATCGGACGAAATTTGATACAAAAGTTCTCCAACTACGCCATAGGAAAAGAAATTTGCATGGAGGGTCATGTCACATCCATCATCAAATACCTCAAGATGGACATACCTCTACCTAGATGCACGCAAATAAAGGGCGACATCCTCAATAACGAACAAACCTTGAAGAACTCCTTCATTATTAAGGAGAAGGATGCGAAACTACATTACGCCTTCTGCCCTACAGTCAAATCATCTAGAACCCTGCTACCTCTCCCGGAGCTCGCAGATTATGACAAGGAAAAGCTCCTCTTCTCTAACGAGGAGCTTACCAAACTTATAGCTACGGTCAAAGCACCAATAAAGAAGATAAAAGCAGGGAAGACTGAGCTTAGCATCAATGCCCCAACAACTAGAACAACTAAAATTCCTGTGAAACGACCATCCACAAGACTTTCGCAGAATCAACAGTTGTCGGGGACGCCAACCTCCAAACCACATCCAGAATACAACCCCCATCCCGACGATCACATCACCACCTCATCTTTAGACTCTTTCATTATGAGTCTAAATGTTGAGCTAACCGCCACCACCTCACCACCCTCCACCTTTCCAACATCCACCACCCTTCCTTTTTTCCCCACAACCACACTACCACCCGCATCCTCTTCTCCACCCCTACACCTGAATTTACCACTTTCCCATACACCTCCACTTTCTCTCCTCCATGACTATCACTCCCACCACTTTCACCAGAGATACCACCACCTTTCACATCCACCACCACCCCGAAACCGCTGGTGACCCCATCCAAAGTCACCACGCAGTTCGCGGCACCATCAGTGTCTCTTCCGCAAGACACTACCACCATCCCACACAGACCGCAACCACCCCACCCTTCCGCTTCTGGGGTCCCCTTTTCCAATATCAGTGAGGAATTCGGACGTCAATTCGACGACATCTGAAACCTCCTCACCGATCCTTCTAACATTTTACATTCTATTTTTTCTAGTGTGCAGGGATTATCCAAACAGGTGGCCATGATCGACGAACAAAACCGCACCTTGCCCACCATCCTCCAAGGTTTTCAGCAACGATAAGATGAGGTGACTAAACAAGTTGATCACATCAATAGCCACTACAACAACTTGCCCGAGCTGGTCCTTGGAGCAAAGCGCCAGCAAGAAGCGATGGCTAAGCAAGTCAATGAGATCTCTACACAGACTCAACCTCTGCCTGAGACTCTCCGTGAGCTCAAGCAGCAACAAGAAGCTCTTAGCACGCGCTTGGACACCATCAGCAGCACCCTCACACACCTAAACAATCGCCAAGAGGAGTCAACAACTAATGAAATCCAGCAACTCCGTGCTCAAGTAATAGATCTTACAGCACGACTCCTCTACGCCGAGGGTTGATATAACGATATCAAAGACACACACGATGCACTGCTCAAAACACACGAGCATGTGCAAGTGGCGTTCGATGAGTTACAAGCCACCCATCGGCGGTGCAAAAAGAAAGCCAACAAGAAGCCAACAGAAAAGGCAGCGGCTGACAAAGATGGCGATAGTGACGACGAAGAAGACTCCGACTCCTCTGCTGATTCGAACAACGATACCACCTCCTCAGGTGATAAATCTGATGATGGAGAGGACCCAGGCCAAGCAGCAGAACCTTCTCAGAAAGGTTTCGACAAAGGTCACCAAGAAGGTGGACATCACCACAAGTCCCCCCACAACGAAAATGTAGACATGTCATATGGGAACCAATGCCTTGATTATTCTGCTCTGGGATCCATTGAGGAGTCTGCTAAAGACGCAACTTTCTCTAAGTTCCACCAATGTATATTAGGAACCAGCGCAAGCCCACCCACAACAACCTCTCCGCCTTTCTCCGCACTTGACAAGTCAGTGCCTTTCCCCCAGGACCAGGACAAGGCAGAACGAGTAAGTTTAGACACAGATGAAGACCTCGATTCTACCTCTAACTCGGATGATAATTTGCAAGGCTATGCAGAAGCCTTGGAACAACCTTCTTCTCCCCCTCCGCAGAAACTTCCCCCGCCACCACCTCTACCGCACAAAATGCACGATTTAAATATGGCGGACATCTCCACATTAGATGCTTAGGACATTTTTATACTGAACACTATTGTCGACGATGCAAAAGCGGGGGAAGACATCATCTACCATAACACCAAAACAAAGTGCAAGTTGACACGAGACGACTTACGCAACATCCTACGACCACGGTCCTCGATGCCAATGACAATCTTCCGTGTCCTTCTCGCCAACTGTATAGAAGTGTATAGAAGTTCTAAAAGGCAGCAACCAGTTTTTAAGCCTCCCCTGCTCTGTCTATCGGCCTTTTATACAAAGACATATGAGCACAGTCAATCGAGCGGTTGCGTGCCGGTTTAGCACGACGGACACGTTATCTTACCGTGCCTTTTCAAGTTTCGGATCACTAGTTATTTATGATTGTAGACATCGAGGCTCGGGACGCCAAGGTTTATAATTTTTGCGGCGCTGAGCTACCTGCCGGTACTGAAAACCTCTAGAGGGGGGGTGAATAGAGTTTTATATATATTTTAGAATAATTTAAACTCAAACAACCAAACTAAAGATTAAGAAGAGGAACACAGGTGTTTAGAGTGGTTCCACCTTAGCAAATACTAAGGAGTCAGTCCACTACCCGGTTGCTTACCCAACCGGGATTTTGAAAGTACTAAATTTTATTACCTCTCAAGGATGTTACATAAAATTTACAATACTTTCTAAACACCCTTTGGACAGCCTTCACCTTGAAGTAGTCTTGCCAACCTCGAAGCAGCCTTCCTTGAAGTAACTTCAAGCTCCCCCTTGAAGTAGCCTTCCTCCCGAAGTAGCTTCCCGTCAAGACAGCCTTCTGAAGTAGTCCAAAGTCTTCCTCTTCACCACGAAGAGCTTCACCCTCTCCAATCCGCAACCTCCTACCTGGAGTAGCAAGGAGAGTACAAGTAATACAAGGAACAAGAAGGGAATAAAAGAAAATACAACTTATCCTTGTAGCTCAAGGCTTGATTTCCCTAGATCAAGCGTTTGGATTTTCCTAGCCAATATGATGGACTTGTGATTGCTAGGGTTAGGAAAATCTAGCCTATAGGACGAGCTTGAGCTAAAGGGAAAATGGCCAATTGATCACAAAGCTCAGTTCACACAGATTGCACAAGAGGGCTCAAGTATTTTCTCAAGTATAGCAAGTGTAAGAAGTGAGTTCTAGTGTCCTATGGCTTGTCCTATTTATAGGAATAGCCTAAGTATGCTTAAGGACATTCTAGATAACTTCTAGGGGGTTCCTAGTGCTTAACTAGCTGTTAGGAATAAGTTAGGCGCATTAGCAACGGCTAGTTAATTAATTCTGCAGTTGCTGTCAGAGACCATCTCGGTCGAGGACTTGTCGACCGAGATGCCCGGTCGGTCGAGGAATTGTCGACCGACAGGCTCTCTGGATTAACGTTTATTTGCAACTGTCAACTGCTGTGTCTAACGGCTACTTTTGGATCTTTCTCGGTCGATAATGTGGTCGACCGAGAGTATCTCGGTCGAGGAGTTGGTCGACCGAGAGAGATCCTGTTTTAAGGTTTCAAGTTAGGCACTAGTTATACGTATGTGTGCATAGGTGGTCCTATTGAATGGATGACTAAGGTGTTTAGCTAGGGAAAATCCAATGCTTGATTTACATGCGATTCTAAGTACTTGTACATTATAATTTTGTACAAGTTTTTACAATGATTACATTTGCATGAAAATATAAACACTTCATGTTGGATTTCCCTTATAGTTGTGTCATCCTGCACACTCAAGTAGCTCGTCAGATAAATAAAAATGAAATGTTTGTCATAATCAAAACAAAGGGATTTTATGGATGTCCATTTAGCCAACAATCTCCCCCTTTTTGAAGATGACAAACATTTCCAAAATATGAATAGAGGAAATATAAAACATATAAATGCCATACCTTTAGATTGCTGTTTGGAACTTTTCCTCTTATTTGTATAATGTGTGCTTAGTATCCCCAATGACTTATGGAACATGAAATCCAGTTCATTTGGGAACATAGCAACTTTCAATGTAAAGCCAAGAGTATATTTTTGAAACTCATTGATTGAGTTTGTCATAAATATTTAAATTATAGTTTTATATATCTCTCCCCCTTTGTCATTTCAAAAAGATAACCGTTTTACTAAAAAACTCCCCCTTAATTAGGTATCCCATCAAAAAATGAACGAAAAAGATATCCATTGAATAGCCAAAATGTAAAGACAACAATTTGCAAATTTCCAATTTAAACGTTCATATCAATTTAGATACTAATCATAAAAGCATAAGTAATTGTTTTAAGAACCACAGATATCAAAGAAAACATCCTCCAACGGAGTAATAAGTAGTTGCTTCCTAATGTTGTTGAATTGATCTAATGGAAGCGGTTTTGTAAAAATATCAGCCAATTGATTTTCCGTATCAACATGATGAAGGGAAACATGATTCTTTGAGATGTGATCCCTTAAGAAGTGATGACGGATTTCAATATGTTTGGCCCGGCTGTGTAAAATAGGATTATGTGCTAAGTTTATGGCGCTTGTGTTGTCACAAAAAATAGGTGTAGATGAAAGATGAAAACCATAATCGCTTAAAACCTGTTGCATATAAAGCACTTGAGCACAACAAGACCCAGCTGCCATATATTCAGCTTCGGTTGTAGATAGGGCAACCGTGTTTTGTTTCTTGCTAAACCAAGATACTAAGGCTCTACCTAATAAGAAACATCCACCACTAGTACTTTTGCGATCAAGTCGACAACCGGCATAATCCACATCAGTATATGCTTTAAACTCCAAGGATTGTCCTTTTGGATACCATAAACCAAAACAAGTAGTGCCGGCTAGATATCAAAGAATTCGTTTAACCGCAAGAAAATGAGATTGCATAGGCTGGGATTGAAATCGAGCACAAAGACCAACGGAAAACATAATGTCCGGTCGAGAAGCGGTTAAATATAACAAACTACCAATCATGGCTCTATATAAGGAATCATCAATAGGTTCCCCATTTTCATCCTTATCAATTTTAATAGAAGTAGCCATAGGAGTAGTAGCATGTTTGCATTGATCCATCCCAAAGCGTTTTAACAGTTCTTTAGTGTATTTTTCTTGGCTTATAAAAATTCCGGCGGGTGTTTGCTTAATTTGAAAACCAAGAAAGAATGTTAATTCACCCATAAGGCTCATTTCAAATTCTTTTTGCATAATGTCACTGAATTGTGTGCATAATGATTCATTTGAGGCACCAAAAATAATGTCATCAACATATATTTGCACAACTAAGAAATCAGATGCATATGTTTTGAAAAATAAAGTAGAATCTGAATTTCCAATAGAGAAACCATTATCAAAAAGATATGTCTTGAGCCGTTCATACCAAGTCCTAGGTGCTTGTTTTAGACCGTAAAGTGCCTTTTTAAGTTTATAAACATGATCGTCCTTTTCTGGTATTTCGAAGCCAGGTGGTTGAGCAACATAGACTTCTTCTTGTATGATGCCATTTAGAAATGCACTTTTGACATCCATTTGATATAGCTGAATGTTTTTATGGGCAGCAATAGCTAGTAACATCCTAATAGCTTCAAGTCTAGCTACGGGTGCATATGTTTCATCAAAATCTATTCCTTCTTGTTGATTATATCCTTGTGCAACTAACCGTGCTTTATTCCTTATGACTTCTCCTGCCTCATTAAGCTTGTTTCTAAAAACCCATTTAGTTCCTATGATAGTTTTATCTTGTGGTTTAGGAACTAAATCCCATACATCGTTTTTAGTGAATTGATTTAATTCTTCTTGCATGGCTATTATCCAGTAATCATCCTTAAGAGCTTCGGATATTTTCTTAGGTTCAATGATAGAGACAAAAGCCATGTTTGCAACATCTTGGAAAGAGGACCTAGTTTTGACTTTATCATTTGGATCTCCAATAATTAGCTCTTGGGGATGATCCTTGATCAGCCTAGGTGTAGGTTGTGTTTCAACTGGAGGATCGGATGTGGGAGTTTTCTCATTATCATTGGGAATGGTTATAGTGTCAAACTGATTAGTGAGATCAATGATGTCTAAATTTGTGGATTTTGATTCTTCATGAAAAGAAACATGAATGGATTCCTCAACTTTTCTAGAGATAGTGTTATATACCCTAAACGCTTTGCTAGAAGTAGAGTATCCCAAGAAGAATGCTTTGTGTGATTTAGAATCAAACTTGTCTCTATCATCCTTGGTGTTTAAAATGTAACATGTAGAGCCAAAAGTATGGAAGTAGTCAACTCTAGGTTTCTTAGAGTGTATTATTTCATATGGAGTTTTCTTCAAGTGAGAGTGAACCGTGACTCTATTTAGCACATAACAAGCAGTGTTTACAGCTTCAGCCCAAAAGGTTTTAGGTGTGTTGTGTTCAAGCATCATGGTCCTAGCCATTTCTTGTAAAGATCGATTTTTCCGTTCTACAATACCATTTTGTTGTGGGGTGCGTGGAGCAGAGAAATTGTGAGTATACCCCTGAGAAGTACAAAAAGTTTCAAATGTATGATTTTCAAATTCTCCACCGTGATCACTTCTAATGGTACATATTTTATGTTGTAAAAGATTCTCAATCTTAGAACAAAATTGCATAAAGACATGAATAGTATCATCTTTAGTTGCAATAAAATGTACCCATGTAAATCTACTATAATCATCAACAATAACAAAACAGTATCGTTTACCACCAATAGATTGTGTTCTCATTGGTCCAAATAAATCCATATGAATTAATTCTAAGGATCTACTGGTGCTAAGTACATGTTTTGATTTAAAAGATGTTTTGGTTTGCTTTCCCATTGTACAAGGTTCACAATTTGCAACTTGATCAAAAGACAAAGCAGGTAATCCACGAACAAGATCATATTTTACTAACTTTTTAATAGAATGTGAACTAGCATGACCAAGCTTTTTATGCCATAGTTGTAAGGTGTTTTCATTTGCAAGTAAGCATTTACCTACTACTGATTTCATAGAGTTTGGTTTAAGGATATAAAGATTTCCAACTCTATTTCCTTCATAAACAACAGTTGTAGTATTTTCTATCAATAATTTGCAGCAGGTTTTGTTAAATAGCACATCATAACCACTATCACATAGTTGACTTACACTTATTAAGTTATGGTGCAATCCATCAACTAGTAGAACATTTTTGATTTCAAGATTTGTTCCAACATTACCTATTCCAACAATTTTTCCCTTACCATTGTCTCCAAAAGTAACCGTTCCACTTTTCTTTTCTTCAAAGGTTTGAAAGGCGTCCTTGTTCCCGGTCATATGTTTGGAGCAGCCACTATCAACTACCCATTCCTGCATTAGAATTTAGATTTTGGTACCCATGTGATGGTCCGATAAGGTTAGAAACTTTTAAAATGTATATGTGTATAAAAGTTCTGATACAGAAAACTAGTCGGTCGACAATTGTTCGACCGATATAATTCTCGGTCGACAATTTGTCGATCGAGCATGTTACTGTGTCACAATCAAAAAGAACAGAAAATTTTTTCGGTTGACCAATTTTCGACCGAAATGAGTACTGGAAGATTTTCGATTTGTTAAAGACATCCAGTCGGTCGACAATACTTCGACCGACCCAGAGCTCGGTCGACAGTACTTCGACCGACGAAGTTTCTGTTTTATTACACCAATGCAGAAAAAATAATACCATTAAGCATAGCATCGTTTGTTGAGATAGGACAATATAAATTGCAAAAATTAAGTATTTTGTCATATCTCAACTTCATTCCATTCTTCTAAGTTTGGAGTCTTGGGGTCCAAACTAAGTTGGACTTCTTAGTCTTGTAGGGGCATGAAAAACAGTAATGTCCAAGACGTAAACAGAAATGACAAGTAATAGAATCAACTTCATTTCTTTTTCTAGCCATTGTGTTTTTGGGTACAAACATAGTTTGGGTCTTTTTGGTTTGGTTTTTCTTTGGAACATATCCCAAACCTTTTCTTCCATTGAAGGTCGGACCACTCTTTAATATGTTATCAAGAATATCTTTTCTTTTTAACTCATAAAGTTCTCTTTGCAACTGAGCAATGTCATTCATTTTCTTATGTATATCTTTTCTTGCCTGGTCTAAATCAGAAAGCAATGAATCCTTTTCTTTTACAATATTGTCATAGTCCGAATGATTGCACAAGATAGGTTGAGTTTGAAAAGCTTGTAGTTTAGCTAACAAATCAGTCTTTTCTTTTGATAGAAGATCAACATTAGTCTCCAAAGTAAGTAGTTTTCTAGTGCAATCATCTAAAGATGTTTTTAAAGATACATTTTCAAGATCAATGTTATTCTTTTCGGAAGAAAGTTCATCTATTTTGGCAATGAGCTCATTGTTTGATTTTATAGTCCTTTTTAGTTTCTTCTTGGCATCAACATATTTATCATAAGTTTCTTGTAAGCTAGCTACTAACTCTTCTTTAGGAAGATCAACTAGGCTTACCTCTTGAGATTCTTCATCTTCTCTTGCCATTAGACAGTCTACTTTATCTTCTCCGCTTTCACTTTCACTCGTTTCATCCCATGCCGCTTTATAAGCTTTTTCTTTCTTCTTATGTGAGCTTTTCTTTCCCTTCTTAGCTTTGGGACATTCATTTTTGAAATGTCCTTTCTTTCCACATTCGAAGCACCTGGGAGTGGAAGAAGAGCTAGAAATTTTATTAGATTTAAACCTTCTATATTTCTTACCGTTGACTATCAATGCTTCTTCTCCTTCTTCTTCACTAGATTCCTCACTCTCTTGTGAGAGAGCTTTTGATGCTTTGAAAGCCACGTCTTTCTTTGGCCCACGTTGATGTTCATGTTCTCTTCTTTCTTCCTCTTCTAGGTCTGCCTCATGAGCTTCTAAGTTTCCGATTAGCTGCTCCATTTTGAGGCGAGTGAGGTCGTTTGCTTCTGCAATAGCTGTCACCTTTGGTTTGTACTTTGGAGGAAGAGATCGAAGTATTTTTGATACCTGATCTTCCTCAAGAACAGGTTTCCCTAAAGCACTCAAACCATTAACAATAGTAGAAAATTTTGAATACATTTCACTAATAGTTTCGTTTGGATCCATACGAAAATGTTCAAATTTGGTTTTAAGCAAACTAACTTTAGAGTTTTTAACTTGAACAGTACCCTCATATGTTATAGATAATCTATGCCAAATGTCATATGCGGTATCACAGTTTGATACTCTATTAAATTCACCTACTGAAATGGAACAATATAAAATGCTTACTGCCTTTGCATTCATTTGGGCCATTTTTACCGTATTAGCATCCCATACTTCGAACTCGTCTTGTGGAAGTGTGTATGGTGTAGATACCATTCTCCAAAGATCCCAATTGATTCCTTGGAAGTAAAATTGCATTCTTCTCTTCCAGTATTGATAGTTTGTCCCGTCAAATGCCGGAGGTCGAGCAACGAGCGTTCCTTCAATGTTAAGGTTGTTGAGCACTCCATCCCCCATCTTTTCTTCAAGACTTTGTTAGGGCTCCTTGAAGCCTGCTCTGATACCAATTGAAAACCTCTAGAGGGGGGGTGAATAGAGTTTTATATATATTTTAGAATAATTTAAACTCAAACAACCAAACTAAAGATTAAGAAGAGGAACACAGGTGTTTAGAGTGGTTCCACCTTAGCAAATACTAAGGAGTCAGTTCACTACCCGGTTGCTTACCCAACCGGGATTTTGAAAGTACTAAATTTTATTACCTCTCAAGGATGTTACATAAAATTTACAATACTTTCTAAACACCCTTTGGACAGCCTTCACCTTGAAGTAGTCTTGCCAACCTCGAAGCAGCCTTCCTTGAAGTAACTTCAAGCTCCCCCTTGAAGTAGCCTTCCTCCCGAAGTAGCTTCCCGTCAAGACAGCCTTCTGAAGTAGTCCAAAGTCTTCCTCTTCACCACGAAGAGCTTCACCCTCTCCAATCCGCAGCCTCCTACCTGGAGTAGCAAGGAGAGTACAAGTAATACAAGGAACAAGAAGGGAATAAAAGAAAATACAACTTATCCTTATAGCTCAAGGCTTGATTTCCCTAGATCAAGCGTTTGGATTTTCCTAGCCAATATGATGGACTTGTGATTGCTAGGGTTAGGAAAATCTAGCCTATAGGACGAGCTTGAGCTAAAGGGAAAATGGCCAATTGATCACAAAGCTCAGTTCACACAGATTGCACAAGAGGGCTCAAGTATTTTCTCAAGTATAGCAAGTGTAAGAAGTGAGTTCTAGTGTCCTATGGCTTGTCCTATTTATAGGAATAGCCTAAGTATCCTTAAGGACATTCTAGATAACTTCTAGGGGGTTCCTAGTGCTTAACTAGCCGTTAGGAATAAGTTAGGCGCATTAGCAACGGCTAGTTAATTAATTCTGCAGTTGCTGTCAGAGACCATCTCGGTCGAGGACTTGTCGACCGAGATGCCCGGTCGGTCGAGGAATTGTCGACCGACAGGCTCTCTGGATTAACGTTTATTTGCAACTGTCAACTGCTGTGTCTAACGGCTACTTTTGGATCTTTCTCGGTCGATAATGTGGTCGACCGAGAGTATCTCGGTCGAGGAGTTGGTCGACCGAGAGAGATCCTGTTTTAAGGTTTCAAGTTAGGCACTAGTTATACGTATGTGTGCATAGGTGGTCCTATTGAATGGATGACTAAGGTGTTTAGCTAGGGAAAATCCAATGCTTGATTTACATGCGATTCTAAGTACTTGTACATTATAATTTTGTACAAGTTTTTACAATGATTACATTTGCATGAAAATATAAACACTTCATGTTGGATTTCCCTTATAGTTGTGTCATCCTGCACACTCAAGTAGCTCGTCAGATAAATAAAAATGAAATGTTTGTCATAATCAAAACAAAGGGATTTTATGGATGTCCATTTAGCCAACAGGTACAATAAATTTTGTTGGTGAAGCAGCAGGTGAAGCGAGATGTATACCCTTCTGGCTGCTTAAGTTAATTTGGGCTGCACGCCCACCCCTCTGTCAAAACTAGAGCCAACCCTGGTTCCAAATAATTAACCCCCAAGTTCAAGCTGCCGAGGGATCTGGGGATTGCGCTTTTTGCACCATTCGTCACATCCAAGAACTGAACCAAGAAATCCCTTTTACTGATTTAGTCGTTGAAGATTTTCACTCCTTGCGAGGGCGTTACGCCATGGAGCTCATTTGTGATAGAAGGTTCTTCAAGGACCCGACAATGGCACCAGATGACGTCCCTCGTTACCTTTTTTCAGCAATACAATGCCCACAAAGGCGACCTTTCCGACAAACTTTGAAAGAGTTGGAGAAATCCAAGGAGCCAGCTGTAGCTCCCGAGCAAAGTAAAAGAGACATAGATCCTTTGTCTGCCATAGAACCAACTTTCCCTGACTTTGACCACAGTGCTTGCAACGGTCTCTCCGACATCGAACTACGTCTCCTTATGTCGAGGCTTTCAGCTGAGAAGGATGAACTCGTGTTCATGTCTGGTGACATTATAATAATGGCAGACACGCTTTGAGAGACTTTACAATTCAAAGGATCCCTCTCCTAAGCTTAATGGCCGCTTATCAATCTCTTCTCAGCCAAAATAACCCCGCAACATATATGGCGTCCCCGTACATGAAGGATGATCTGTTAAAGCTAAAGAACTTCGGAACAACTGAAGCGCTAATCTCCTTTCTACAACACACAACACCGAAGATCATAATGCTACCCTTCCTTTATCATGAGCACTGGATGCTCATGGCAACAAACCTACCAGAAGGAACAACTACAATCTATAACAGTTCTGACAGCCAGTACAATCCCCGACAGAAGAACTATGTTGTGACACCAAAGACGCCAACAGAGGTAGTGGCGAAGGAATGCACTGACAAATTAATCGCCTTTCTAAGTCAGCATACAAGGGGTTACGACAAAGAACATTTTCATCGCCCTTCCATCAGCCACAGATGTCCCCAACAAATCCGAGAATCAAATGACTGCGGCTTCCACATCCTCTACTGGATGTACACCATTATCGCCCTTCAAAGACCAGTAGAAGATATGACTGACGTGGATTACCACGCTCTACGCGGAAAGTTTGCAGCTAATCTACTTCAAACACCAGGGGCAAATTCAGAATTAACTTAGCCTGCAGCCCTTGTCATTGTACTTCTCAACCTATCACTTCGACACTCTGAGGACAGAGTGAGTGATAAGTTGGGGGGGGTACATTAGACACGGGTGAGGTATCATTTCTAAATCCCTCTTTTTCCATCTTCTCCTTTCTCTTTTTGTACATATTTTCTTATTTTTCTTTACACATTTAGCTTTCTTCTTAAATAATCCTTTTGGAATAAAGTCACCCTCAGTTAACTTTAGAATCATGTTTGTCCTCAAAAGTAAGTAGCACTTAGACATATAATGGCGACTTAATAATGTCCCTCCACTATTGATTTTTATGCTTTTGTTTCACTTCTACATCTGACTCTCCACAGGTCAATATCAAGGCAGAAATAAGCCAAGCTCTCAAGGATGAGAGGGGCATCAGGCAACTTCCAAATCAAGAAGTTTTGCAAGTGGACCACAAAAAGAAACCAAATAAGTGCATGTTGAAAAACTCTAAGAACAGATTTCCTCCCTTCAAATAAAAGAGGCTTGGCCGCCCAAAATAATTTCCCGAAAAAACCCCCAAAACCCAAGCCTGCGAGTCTCCGAATAAAAGCCAGAGAGTTGAATAAAATTATGAGAGTTGTGCCATAAATAAGGATCTATATAAAGAACCGATGAAGGTCTCACCCGGCCGGCACATTCAGCTGCCCTCATAAAGGCAGATGTGTCGTGCCCGGTAGTGAAACCCTAAGGTATCTAAATATATGAAAGGCTTATAAAGGACTCACCCGACCGGTACATTTAGCTGCCCTCACAAAGGCATATGTGTCATGCCCGATAGTGAGATTCTAAAAGCATAGACAACCCCTCCCCCACTTGAAGGGGGAGTTACACTTTAAGCCTTTATCCAACCCTCATACCCACTCTAGCTTCCAGTAGGTTCTTTAGAGAGGTATAAAGCTGATTAGAGTCAACAAAATTCACAGAATAAAGGTGGTCCCGATGCGAGCTACAAGATACGGAAGGAACCTAAGACCCAGGCAACTCTCAAAACCTGAAAGAGTCAAAGCAAGCAATAAGACCTGATATGACCTTAGGAGAACTCAGGTTAAGAATTGAAGAAAGAGTATGGAAATACTAACTAAATAAAATCACCTCGCCATTACATGCCTCAGCTCTATCTAACTTGAGGACAAGCTAGACTCTAAGTTAGGGGGGTGATAACCTCCAATTTTGGATGATTATCTTAGTCTTTTCCTTAGTTTTCCACACTCTTTCTCAATTAAAATTAGCCATAATCCCTAAATATTCCCTCTTATTGTAAATATACTATTAGACTAACTTTTCCCCTTTATATTTTTAGAAAAAGACACAAAAAAATCATAAAAGACTAAACTAGCCTCAAGACCGCATGGGCTCAAACGGTCCCAAGACCGCATGAAGCCAATCGGTACCGAGACCGCATGGGCTCAAACGGTCACAAGACCGCATGAAGCCAATCGGTCTCGAGACCGCATGGAGTCACACGGTCCCAAGACCGCATGAAGCCAATCGGTCCCGAGACCACATGGAGTCACACGGTCCCAAGACCGCATGAAGCCAATCGGTCCCGAGACCGCATGGAGTCACACGGTCCCGAGACCGCATGAAGCCAACCGGCCCCGAGACCGCATGAAGCCAATCGGTCCCGAGACCACATGGAGTCACACGGTCCCAAGACCGCATGAAGCCAAATGGTCTTGAGGTACAAATGGTCTTGAGATCCAAATGGTCTTGAGATCCAAACGGTCTCAAGGTCCAAATGGTCTTGAGGTCCAAACGGTCTTGAGGTCCAAGCGGTCTTGAGGTCCAAACGGTCTTAAGGTCCAAACGGTCTCCAAACCGTTTGGACTTCACTTATGGCCTATAAATAAGACCCCAAGGGTCCTTCACCAGTTATGAAGTTTCAGACATCAAAAGGCTGCCTCTATCACTCCAGAGCACATTCGACTTCCATCCTCCGCTCAGGGGCTACCGGTCTGAGATCCATACTCCATCTCGAAGTTGCTTTCTCTTTCTCCGCCAAAGAAGGTGGGAAGAGGGGATCTCGTCACCACACAACCTGTGAAGCTGGTGGATCATCTCTCTCTCTCTAAGGGGTTGACTTTCCTCTCTCCTTTGTGGGGATGACACTCTCTCTCTTCTTGCCTCCTTCTTTGTCCTAGTCATGAGTGAGTAGTCTCTCTCACTGGGGTGCGGGGAGTAGCCCCGCTACCCATGTTTTCATATCATGTAAATTTAATGCATAGTTTGCAATATAGATATTATCTTTTCAGTTCAACATCAAACGTTTAATGTATGATTGTTGCTTGATGTCCAACTTGTGTTATCTTTTATCTTTTAGTTATGAATTGTCTATGTTTGTACTATTAGATTCGAAACTCGTTTGTATGTTGGTTCTTGGTGCATGTATCCACCATGCATCTGTTTTGGTATCCAGAAGTGTCTCTCTAGAAGTGGAGTAAACTCACTATCATTCGTTGCACTTTCATACTATGAAATGGAATCAGTTGACGTATGATAGTGCAACCTTGATAAGTCGAGGGACACACTTTGCAAAGGGAATGATGCAAAGTAGGTTACCATTCGTTTGGGAATGGCTGGCATTGCAACATTCCCGCACTTTTCGTAGTTAGTTCTCCGAAAGGAAACTAAGTCTACAAAGATACTAACTGATTAAACTCTTGTTGCAGGTTATGTTTTATTTTGCAGGTCTTGATCCATGTGTAGTGGTGGTGAAAACCGATCACACCCTAGTGACTGCTTATCATAGTTTTACATCCTTAAATTTACTTTCTTTCTTTACTTTACATGTTCTTAGTTTTAAAATAACAAAACCAACTTTTCGATCTAAGTGCCTACTATTAAGAGACTAAGTGAACTTCTAACGTTTTCCATCTTGTTGTTCTCAACAAGACCATTGTCCTGTGGATTCGACCTTTAACTATACTACGATAAGACTTCCACATATCTTAACATACATGGATGGAGTTCTCTATCTAGTATAAGCAAGGCTAAACCTAAATACTTTCCATCTTTAGGATTTTTAGTTGTTGCATGCAATTCCACGTAAGTGGAAGATCCATCAAAAAATTGGTGCCGTTGCCGGGGACAACGAAACGTTTTAATTTCATTTAGTATTTTACTAGTTGGTTAGGGTTTTACACTTTCTTTTAATCATAAATCCATATCTTCTTGAATTCATTATATCTTTGACATCATTTAACAGGTGTTTTCTTTTCTCTACTCAGGTAGAAAATGTGTATGCGATCATCGCATAACTGCGGATTCTCCCCTGATCCAGAGTATGACTCTGAGGTAGAGAGAAGCTTCCATCGCCGCATCAGACTCAATTGCCAAAGATCTAGGCAAATGGCTGAGGATCAACGCCAGGCTGCATTGGTGATGGAAAGGGTCAACGCCGCCATCGCAGCTCAAAGAGCACAACTCATCGCTGATACTCGTGCTCAGATTCAAGCGGAGATTCGTGCGGAAGAACAGGCCCGCATCAGAGCTGAAAATGAGGCAGCAACCCAAGCTGCTCAGTTGGAACTAAGGAACAAGCAGTTGAAGGACTATGTTGTCCCTAAGAACTACGAAGACAACCATCCGGTTCGACCTCTGGTCATCAATATACCCAACTTTGAGATCCGAACCCAATGGATTCAGATCATGCAGGGCATCTCATTCTCTGAAGGTTCTGGAGATGACTGCATGGATCATCCGAAAAGGTTTAAGGAACTGTGCCGACTAGTTCCGCAGGCCGGAGTTGCCTTCGATGCAATAATGCTGCATCTTTTTCACTTCACTCTATTTGGGAGAGCTCTAAGATGGTATAACTCACTCGACAGGGAGCCAATAATTACCACATGGGCTCCCCTGGAGGAAAAGTTCTTGGAGAAGTTCTTTCCCCCTTCACTGACTTACAAAATCAGGGGGCAGATTAATCACTTCTCTCAACTTCTTGGAGAATCGCTTGATGAAGCATGGGAAAGGTTTAAAGAAATTCTATGAAAGTGTCCTCATCACGACATCTCCCAAAACCAACTAATAGAAACATTCTATAGGGTAGTGAGTGATGACATCAAACGATTCCTGGATTCCTCATCTGGAGGAAACTTTATGAGAATGAACTACGAGGATGCTTGGAAAATAGTCACACTTGGAGCTGAGAATTAGTCAAACTGGGGACGATCAACTGGAGAAGGAGTCCTCAAGGTTTATAAAGCCGAGGAATCGATGGAGATGAAGGCTATCACTGAAGCGTTAAAGGTCATAGCTCATAAGCAACAAGCTCTTGAAACTTCTCTCAGAGAATTTGACAAGAAGAAAACTCCTAAGGTTCAATAGGTCAAGGCTGCCACAGGAACCTGTGAAGCCTGTCATGCATCTGATCATCAAACTCTTTCATGCGGTTTACTCTACAATGTGATGATGGATATGCATCCACCACCACAACAGTATGAACCAATCACACACCAGTCTGAAGAGCAACTTCCAGAACAAGTCAATTCTATTCACTCTATTCCTGGACAAGTTTATTATAATCCTAATCAGGCAACGAACCACCCAGGATTTTAGTATGGGAACCCTACTGGGACCGCAAATCCGCAACACCAGACGCAGGGAGGATCCTCCAGTAGGTTACCACCTGGATTCCCAAATAATTTCAATCAAAATCAAGGGAACTCCAGGAACAACTTCCCGAGAGCCAACTACCCCAGGAACCCATCTGCCTACTATCAGTATACTCATTCTCATCTCCACCCACAGCTGCACCCTCAGTTGTAGCAACCTCAGTTAGCGCTGCCTATGCAACAACCTCAGCAAGGAAAACAACAACTTCCTCAGAAAAACACTCCTTCTCAGCCAGAAGATGAAATGTCTTGGATAAGGCAGATGCTACAATCCCAACAAACTATGCTTGCTCATCAACAGGCTCATCAAAAGGCAGTAGAAGCTCAACTTGCCCAAATTGTTGCACAACTGAAGCCTCCAGTAGGCACTTTTGCAGGACAGCCCGAATCAAACCCTAGACATGGACATAATAGGCCTGAACAGTTGAATGTCATTACTACGAGATCTGGACGCACTCTTCATGAAACTACAAGGATCACTTTTGATAATGATGATACACCTGCCTTTATGACGAATGAGAGCCCGAAGCAAGGAACAGAGAAGCCCACAGAGGGCACAAAGGGGAAAGATAAAGAACAAGTGTCCATAGAGCCAGATATTTTGCAGTATAAACCAATGATCCCATACCCGGGAAGATTGTGAGAAATGAAAATGGATACCAGGTTCCAAAAGTTCAAGGAGGCGATGAAGAAACTTTACATCGATATCCCGCTCCTTGATGCTCTCTCTGAGGTACCGGCTTGGGCGAAATACCTCAACACTCTATTATCAAGAAAGTACATCACTGAGGAACAAGAAACTGTCAAGCTTGCCCAAACAACCTCTGACATCATCCTCAATAAAATGCCCAAGAAGAAGAAGGACCCAGGTTCCTTCGGAATTCAATGCTGCATTGGAAACACATCAACCAAAAAGGGACTAGCTGACCTAGGGGCCAGCATATCCATCATGCCCTATTCTATGTGCAAACGATTAGGTTTCACCGAATTGCTGCCCACAACAATGACAATTCAGTTAGCCGACTCTACCATCACCGCACCTCTTGGAATTATTGAAGATATTCTAGTTAGGATAGGCAAGGATGCCTATGTCCCGTGTGACTTTGTCATCATTGATATTAAAGAAGATCTAAGATACCCGATAATTTTTGGCAGACCTTTCCTTGCTAATGCTAGGGCACTTAATGATGTTGAGGCTGGTACCATAATTCTAAGACCGCATGAAGCCAATCGGTCCCGAGACCGCATGGAGTCACACAGTCCCGAGACCGCATGAAGCCAACCGGTCCTGAGACCGCATGAAGCCAATCAGTCCTGAGACCACATGGAGTCACACGGTCCCGAGACCGCACGAAGCCAAACGGTCTTGAGGTCCAAATGGTCTTGAGATCCAAACGGTCTTGAGATCCAAATTGTCTCAAGGTCCAAACGGTCTTGAGGTCCAAACGGTCTTGAGGACCAAACGGTCTTTAGGTCCTAGCGGTCTTGAGATCCAAACGGTCTCAAGGTCCAAACGGTCTCCAAACTGTTTGGACTTCACTTAAGGCCTATTAATAAGACCCCAAGGGTCCTTCACCAGGTACGAAGTTTCAGACGTCAAAAGGCTGCCTCTATAACTCCAGAGCACATTCGACTTCCATCCTCTGCCCAGGGGCTGCCGGTCTGAGATCCATACTCCATCTCGAAGCTGTTTTCTCTCTCTCTGCCAAAGGTGGGAAGAGGGGATCTCGTCATCACGCAACCTGTGAAGCTGGTGGATCGTCTCTCTCTCTCTAAGGGGTTGACATTCCTCTCTCCTTTGTGGGGATGACACTCTCTCTCTCTTCTTGCCTCCTTCTTTGTCCTAGTCATGAGTGAGTAGTATCTCTTACTGGGGTGCGGGGAGTAGCCCCACTACCCATGTTTTCATATCATGTAAATGTAATCCATAGTTTGCAATATAGATATTATCTTTTCAGTTCAACATCAAACATTTAATGAATGCTTGTTGCTTGATCTCCAACTTGTGTTATCTTTTATCTTTTTGTATGACTTGTCTATGTTTGTACTATTAGATTCAAAACTCATTTGTATGTTGGTTCTTGGTGAATGTATCCACCATGCATCTGTTTCGGTATCCAGAACTGTCTCTCAAGAAGTGGAGTAAACTCACTATCATTCGTTGCACTTTCATACTATGAAATGGAATCAGTTGACGTTTGAAAGTGCAACCTTGATAAGTCGAGGGACACACTTTGCGAAGGGAATGATGCAAAGTAGGTGACCATTCGTTCGGGAATGGCTGGCATTGCAACATTCCCGCACTTCTCGTAGTTAGTTCTCCAAAAGGAAACTAAGTCTACAAAGATACTAACTGATTAAATTCTTGTTGCAGGTTATGTTTTATTTTGCATGTCTTGATCCATGTGTAGTGGTGGTGAAAACCGATCACACCCTAGTGACTGCTTATCATAGTTTTACATCCTTAAATTTACTTACTTTCTTTACTTTACATGTTCTTAGTTTTAAAATATCAAAACCAACTTTTCGATCTAAGTGCCTGCTATTAAGAGACTAAGTGAACTTCTAACGTTTTCCATCTTATTGTTCTCAACAAGACCGTTGTCCTGTGGATTCGACCCTTCACTATACTACGATAAGACTTCCACGTATCTTAGCATACGTGGGTGGAGTTCTCTATCTAGTATAAGAAAGGCTAAACCTAAAGACTTACCATATTTAGGATTTTTAGTTGGTGCGCACAATTCCACGTAAGTGGAAGCTCCATCACTCCCCCATCTGCTCCTTCTCGTCAAGGATCCACACTAGAGTGTCGTTGCTCCTAACTGTGCCAACTGCATGAATCCACGTCCAGCCGTTGGAGTTGGACGCCATAGAGGATGAGGCCGAGGCTGCAATTTCTGAGCTCAAACCCACCTAAAACAAAGGTGCAATACAGTGTCTTTGGGCCTAATATCATGGGACCCAGCTCCTTGCGGGTTGTCCGGCAAAGCCACAGAAGCGGGTAGTGCCTCATCCACTGTAGGAGGCATCGCGGTAATTATTGGTGCCATTTGGTTCAATTCTGGCTTCGAGGAAAAGGTCCAAGAGGGAGGGATCTAGGAACTTGATGGCTGCATCGAGGAGGGAGGATGAGTCATCCAGGGTCAAGCAGGACAGCAACACTCGTAGGCACTGCATGATCTAGCGTGCAACCTTGTAGTCCCCAGCGTCAACAACATGGTGAAGCTAGAACGGGCCAACATAGATGACCTTGAGCTTGGCGTCATGGGTGGCAATGTGTGGGTGGGCGGTGAACCATGACTTGATGGAGAAAGGGTGCGGGAGGAGGGCGGCGGATGCGGTGTCATGGGACACGACGGCCGCGGGTTTTGACGAAGCACTTGGAAGGTGACCTGGGGAAGTGAGAAGGTGGGTGGGACTGGGGGCAGAGGATGACCTAGAAATATGTAGAGGAGAGCAGAGAGATGAGGGCTATGGGAGGGTTGATGAGGAACTTGTGCAGGGAGAAGATCTAGACCTTGACCACGAACATGGGTTTGAATGAGGGAGAAACAACAAGTTGCGAGCAGGAGCTTGGGTGAAAATTTTCGAAAGCGTGCGTGTGAGAGGTTGAAACTCTATGCAATTTGAGTTTGAATTCTGAAGCCTGTTTGGTGAAAGAATAATTATCTAATTAGCTACATTTGATTTGGTTATATTATTAAAAATTGTAAATAAAAGAAACTTTAACTGCATATACGACACATGTAACTAATATAATTGTAGCCAAATCATCATTTTCTTGTAGTGTCAGTTTCTTTTATTTTTCTCGATTTCCCTATTTATTGTGAATGCACCACCATGGCCGTTCCATGTCATCATGGCCGTGGTGAGTACTTTGGCCTTTGTCCCACACTTAAATCTCATCAAAACATCAAATCTTGATCCAAAATGGTTTTTCATGGATAACTTGTCAAAATTTCATCTAATTTTCCTCATTTCACCGTATTTTCACCTACACATCTTAAAACTAAAAAAAACTATTAAAAGCAAATTGTGTATGTGGTTCTTGAAAAGTGTAGAAACAGAACAAAAGTATCAAAAATAGAATGGTTGGGTGAAAAATTCCCGAACCTAGGTGGGTTGCCTCCCACAAGTTCTAAGTTTCATGCCTTCGGCTAGTCTTCTTGGAAATTCTTCAATCATTCATCCATTTGACATTCTCATGTGCCCATTTTTGCAATAAATACATATATCATTTGTCTTCAACCTATTCTTCTCATCCCTCTGATCACCAAACCTATCATCAAATCCTTCATCTAGATCTCCTCTTCTCAAATGATCAATATGACTCCTGAAGTGACCATATCCGATATCCTCACCTCGAACTCATCAATTTGAGGACTTGTATATGTTGGTCTTTATCTTCACGTCCATGAAAGAGACTATCATTATGCCACTACGAACTTGTATCTCGACATCAACTGTAGATAAGAATGGTCTCCCCAACATGATGGGGATCTTCCCATCATCTGGCTCCATGTCAAGAACAATGAAATTAGCCGAGAACACTACTCCTCGTTCCTTGTCAATCATCACCAAGACATCATACACTCTTCCTCTAGGCACTTTGATGGAGTGATCCACCAATTGGAGAGTGTAATGTGTCAGTTTCAACTTTCCTAAACCCAACTCAACATAGAAACTATATGGCATCAATTCACATTGGATCCTAAATCAAGTAAGGATTTACCTATGTGATGTACCCCAATATAGCTAGGTATGATTGGGGCTACTGAGTCTTTCCTCTTCACATGGAGTGAGTGCTAGAGGATAGACCTCACTTGTTCAGTCAACTTCACTTGTTTGGTATCCTCCCCGTTGACCTTCTCTTCACAATGCATAAGTTGTTCAGTAACTTGGCATATGATGGGATTTACTTGATAGCATCCAATAATGGAATATTGACCTTCACTTGGCGAAACACCTCAAGAATGTCAACATTGTGCTTTTGTCTCCTCCTTACTTCCAGTGGCTCATCTAATGCTTCAATAAATGATGGCTCACTTGCTTTGGCCTTGCTTGCATCAACCTTAGGTGGAACACTAGGGATGGTGGGACTTGGAAATGGAGTGCGAAGTGGAGCACATGGTAACCCAAAATCAACATGATATATCACAAAATCATCTTTAGCAATCTCAGTCATAGTATCACCACTTGGATGCTTTTTCTTTGACTACCGGACTGCTCAAGAAATTTTCCATTCCTTAGAACTGTCAGAATAGTTCCTAGTTCATGGGGGAGAGGGGGAGCTTGTTGTGGCTGTGGAGGAGGTGGAGGTGACACTTGGTGTTAAAATTGAGGTTGAGGGGAGAATTGAGGTTGGAAGGTGAATTGTTGAGATATTTGTGGCAGTGGAGGGGGAGGAGTATAAGGTTTGGGATTGTCACATGCTTCATTGTAACCCAAGATGGGTTTGAAGAATTTTTCTTCTTCTTGGAGAGCAATTATGGAAGATAGCTGCTCTATCTTCTCCTCAAGCCTTATCACATTCATTTGTATGTCATCAATGCTCTTCAACCTAGAGAGAACCTCTTCCTTAAACCTTGAGATATATCTTGGACTTTGTGGTTTCTGGTAGCTATAGGAGTGAGTTTTTTTCTTTTCTTCATCATAGAACTCAATAGAATTGATCAAGGTAGCAAGGAACATTTGTCACATGGTTCTTCATGAAACTCACCATGTCACCAAGAATCTTAATCACTTGCAGGCTTGAGTCATTATGAGTAGGAGATGTCATATCAAAGGCATGGCCACCATCATTCATCATGCTTGAAGCTCGAATTCATGAACCTTCTTCCAGCTTCTCATTTAAGGGCCATATCTCCTCGGGTGGCCTCGCCATGAAAACTCCTCCACAAGTGAAATCTACTAAGGTTTGGCTCTTTGGAGATAGACCTAAATAAAAGGATTGAACTAGCAGCCACAAAGGGATCTCATGGTGTGGGAACTCTCTCAACATCTTATCAAATCTCTCCCAATCATCGTCAAATTGTTCATTTCCCAATTGCTTGAAATTCGTTACAGCTCATTGTATTTGTGTCAACCTTGCTATAGAGTAGAATTGTCTGAAGAAGGCATTATTCATTGTTTACCAACTCATGATGTCCCTCCTTGAGTCATACCAATCTTTGGCTTTATCTTTGAGGGAGAAAGAGAACAAGGTGAACCCGTTTGTGTCATCACTAGCCCTCAATGTGCTGAAGGTGGATCATACTTCAATAAAGGAGCCCAAGTGCTTGTAGGGGTGCTCACCCTCTAAGCTGTAAAAGATGGGCTAGATCCCAAGAAGACACAAAGGGATGGAGAATTGTCCCATGGCATTTGATCAATCCTGCAAGCAATTGGTGATTTGTAGTTGCTTAGCATGAAGTAACCTTGAAGTGGCTTGTGGGGAGCATTTTGGTCTTTCGTCTTGTGTTACCCCGAGTGGCTTGTCACGTGGACAAGGCACCACCAAACAAAAGAGAATAAGTTAGAAATCCAATATGCACAAAGAATACAAAGAATAAATATTAAATAATATCAATGATGAGGGCAATAGGAAACATCAAAGAAAAACTAACTAGCTTGGATAAACTTCTTTATCCCCGGCAACGACACCAGAAAGCTTTGGTGCGATTCTTCTCAGGGCCACACACTAACCAACTACAGGTTCCTAGGTGAAACCCCAAGGGAAAACACACATATATCTCAAACTTTATATGTGGACCTAGTCCAACTCACAGGCTCAACTAATCACGCATTCCCACAAGTGTACGAGGTCGTGTTGTAGTATATGCTAGTGGTAAGATTAGGGTTGACCTCAGGGAGAGAGGGGGAACTAGAGCTAGGCTGGTGTTGGATATGTTCCTAAAGTGGAGATTAGGTTTTGATGGTTTTAAGATGGGTTTGATTTGATTACACTATAGGTGATCAAGCAAGCAATTTAAAGAGAAGAATGAAATCTAAATTAACCCTAAAAAATTCAGTTCTAATTAAGCAAGAAAGGACTAACTAGGAAAGGAAAGAGAAATCTACACTAAGGCAAGCATGAAAAGAACTACACTACACTAAACTAGCAAATAGGACAAAAGAGCTATTAAAGATCTAAATTAGCAAGAATTAGGAGAGAAGCTAACTAAGTAAGTAAAGACCTAACTAAGATAACACTATCTAATCAAGAAGGCAATTAGGGTTTTAAAGAAATAAAGGGAAATGTGGGTTGTTTGGGGGATGCACTTATCAATTATATTGGGGGTGATGTGTGAACATTATGATTTCATTTACATTATCAAACCAAACAACAAACTAGAGTATAATGAATTAGTCTAATATACTAACTGGCCATGGATGTGCTAGGTTGTGTATAGGGGAACTAGTCCCTAACAATCCTTACTAACCTTGAGAGACTCAATTGGGTTAGGGTTTAGGTATAATTCTATTACAGTCTAAACAAGCTTAGGTTTCTAGGTTAGATGATTTTAGAATGACTAGGAGTTGAGGTTAGTAATTGGAGTGGATGTGATATTTTGGGGCTCCCATCACTCACATTCTAGCCTTGAGAAAGCTCCATGGTAAGCACACCAAATTCATCTAAACTAGCTACTTAGATCTCTCAACTAGGGTTAGGAGAATTGATTAAACTATAGGAGGATGGGTAGCTAGCTAGTCATCTACGAATTGAACCTAGGAGCAAATCTCAAAATTCACACATATAAGCAATTGCCCTAAATTCCTTGGTGATTTTTAAGTACAAACCAATAATAAATTCATGAGGAGTGAGATAGAAATAGAACATAATCATTACCAAATGAAATTAGAATGTTTACATTTTATATTCTGCCAACATAGTGTGGCAACACATCCCATTATCACACAGATAATGAAGTGTTATGTGAAAACGTGCGGAAATCACCATAACCACAGATTATGAAAACACGGGTTAATTAAAACCGATTGCGGAAAACTGATAAACTGTGAAACTATTACTTTCCAGTACTCATCCTGCATAGAAACATGTCATATATGTTCATACACAAGATCTGATACGTGTCCACAGCTCAGGAATAGCTGCCCATCTTAGGAGTTCACCACCTGTTCATATACATGGAGGCCCGCATCCGGCCAACAACAGGATATACAACATCATCGATCGTTCATCGTGAAACAACATCAAAACCCTGCCAAGGAGTTGAGAGTATAGGGATGACTCTAGACTCTATTACAAAACATCCAAAACAGCAGCATATCCATCGCTTGCCTTCTACTGCTCTTCAAGCTGATCGGCCGCAACACCACGACCACGACCACGTCCACCTCGACCACTTGAAAACCAGCGGAGTGAGACAATCGAACATTGTCCCAGTGGGAAACATAACTCCCCACCGCAACTACAGAACCTCAGGAGATAAAGCTATAACAGCAGATAACTAACAACAGGTATAACAAGAGCAGTCTATATAAAGCAAAGCATTTCTTACCGACAAGCTTACCAGCTGTGCACAAAACATATACCCAAACATCATTAATGGAACATGATTGACCAGATAAGATATATCCCTATGTAACATGATTATTAGAACAAGATATAATGTCACATAACCTGATTATCAAGATAAGACAGATTGCCACATAACATGCAAGGTATAACACAGATATTTACACAAACAAGGCCTCAACCAATGTTTCGTATTTGATATGATCAATGAATACTAAACGACTGTTTTACGTGTTATTATTATGCCATGAGGGTTTGAACCGTACCGTTCGAATCCAACCTTTTGGCTGTGAAGTCTAAGTCCAGTGCCATACAAGGTCAATGGAAGAGTCGGACTCCACGACCTCCCACCTCGTGGTTAGTACACGAGTACAACACAAGCAGGACCGTAGTCACATGCTGAAGTGGTCTAAGCCACAGGGTCAGCTCCATAGGCTACCCTCTCTAACCCGCCTTGGTATAGGTCTCGGCGCTAGTAAAACTGAGCCACGGGCCTGTTCACTGTGCTCTGAACCATGAACGCATTCATGCTCCACACCTCACATATCCTGAGCCATGGGCCTATTCACCATGCTCTATATACATATCTGAATCTGCAACCGAAGTTACACTCTCACCTCCTCACTTTAGGCTAGGAGCAACCTCGCATATTCAACAATATGCGCTCCGGGTTAACCCGTAAGGGCACCCGTTTCACCATCACCAAGTCCTGACGATGATGGATCTATGGCCAGGGCAAACTACATGATATATTTCACTGTGATTAAATTAGTGTCTTTTAGATGGATTGCAAGATTCAACCAAGTTGTATAACATGCAAGATATACCAGAAAGTAAACATCATTATATTATTATTTAATCACATCAACCTGATCCATCTCAAGGGTCCAACATCACATACCATGGGATCTCAATCCCCCATCATGTACTGTCACTGCCTCTCAAGGCTCACATCCTCATCATGGGACAAACACATCATACATACAATCTCATAGAATAATTATCAAAGTGATATTACTCATCACATATGTCTCATAGCCTTTTCATGGCTAATCATCACCTGCATGGTTAGGATACACAATAATCATGGCTTCAACATAATAACCATACTTACTATCACAAGAAGACATTCAAGATACTATACGTGTCAATATTACATTATTTGGTGATTAAGTGTATAAAGCACATCATTAATAAACCATATCCATACTTATCCTTATCTCAGAATTATACGAATAATCAAGATGATTACTTCACACATATAGCCATGTGGAAATATACAGAACAAGCACTATGGTTACTATTATCATCATCATTATTATCATCAAACAACCATTAGTGTAACTACCACTATTCTCTTTATTATAAACAAATAAGAAGAAGGATCACATCATGCGTATCATTACTACTACCTTCCTCATCATCATCATCTACTACTATTATCATTGTTACTGTTATAAAAGTGTCACCATCATTTGTTTGTGCGTAAGCATTCACTTCCATAACACATGAGACTGTCACTATAGGATCACATAAGCCTCACCATAACTCCTCACAACCCTCACCTATATACTGCTCACAACGGCTAGAGGGGAGTTCAGCAACGCTGCGCTGCACCCAACCCCGCGACATAGCGTCACCAGGGGGTGTCGCGCGTCAGAGCTATCGGGCATCCGTGCATATCAGGCAACACCCGATACTCAAGGGCTACAACAACGACTAGGAGAGAGAGAAGGAAAGAGAGAAGGACTCCCACAAAACGTGCAACTACCCATCAAGGCCTATCAACCGATATACACCAAAGCAGAAGGGCATGACGCCCGTCACAACCCAACCCCTGACGCCCGTCACACAACAAGATGTATTGCCCGATACATAACAACACCCACTGGCCAACTCACTATACTTTCCTATCGTCCAACCCCAAGCACATGCCACACTTGGCCCTGTTGTCCACCACAAGGACCACTACGAGGATCACCATGTCGTTCATCAAGAACAAGGGTGTCGTTCATCACAAGAAAGCCATCATGTCGTCCATCACAAGAGAGTCCATATCGTCCAACATAGCCATATCGGCCAGCACTCCCACAAGCACCACCTATCGCCCATCACAAGGGCAGGGGTATCGCCCACACCTAGAACTCTCATCATGTCATCCTTCACAAAGGTACCCATATCGTCCAAAACACAAAGACAAGGAGGGTGTCGTCCTTCACAGGTCATCTTCAACCTCCAACCCAAGGAAGCACAAAACCCTAGACCACAAGGTACATAGATCACCAGGAAACCCTAAACCCTAAAGGGAATTGACCGCCAAGAGCTATGAAGCAAGGTACAAAAGCAAGGAACTAAGCTAAACTACTAACATGCAACAAGATCATAGATAGAGGTACAGGAGTTAGGGTTAGAAAATATGCAACCCACCTTAAGCTCCAAGCTCCAAGGAAGAAGAAGTACTCCAAGCTCCAAGGGATATCGTCCACCAAAGATCCTCCAAGGGAGTGTATCGGCCACCACTGCTACTCCACTGTATCGGCCAACACAAGCAAAAAGGGAAGGAGTGTCGTGCACTCAAGGTGGAGGGGAGACCAAAAGATCAAAAGAAACTAAGGCAAGGGAAAGAACCATATATATAGAAGGAAAGGGAGGAGAAAACAAGGTAGGTACATGCCATGTGTCGTCCACCCAAGGAACACTTGTCCTAGGGTTCAAGCCACCACTCTAGCATGGCATAAGACACTTGTCCAAGATATGCACCAAGTGTCCACCAAACATGGTCAAGGTTGGACCAAGCATCATGGGCGACACAACTAGTAGCTCTGCTGGGCGACACACCATGGTACTGGGCGACACACCACCCTATTGGGCGACACAAGCTCCATCTTGGGTGACACGAGGCTCAAGCAAGCCCAAACAAGGCACCTCAAGGCCCAAACAAGCTCAACCAAGCCCCAAGAAACTCAAACAATAAGCCCAAGCCTTCCTCTCAACCCTAGAGGAAGCAAAGAGAAGGAAACATCTCACAAGATGGAAAACTTGCACACAAAACCCTAAACTTGGGTTATTTGCAAGTAGCCCCTCGAACTCTCAACAAAGCACAACAAAAACTCTAATCACCACTTAAAGGTGATTAGAAAGCACCAAAGCAATAAGATTAAGCAAAACAAATAGGGTAAACCCTAAACGCAGGTCAGGGTCTTTACAAGCTAACCCCCTTTAAGGGATTTCGTCCCCAAAATCCGAAGAGAAAAGCGAGGGATACTTCCTTCTCATCTCTTCGTCAAGCTCCCACGTGGCTTCCTCAACGCCACGACGCTGCCAAAGAACTTTCACAAGAACCAGGTCTTTCCTTTTCAGCTTCTTGATCCTTCTGTTAAGGCTCACCACATGACCTTCCTCGTAGGTCACATCTGTATCAAGCTCAACCTCGACTGGTTGTATCACAGTACCTGAATTCAGATGACTTTTCTTTAGCATACTGACATGAAACACTGGATGTAACCTATGCAACTCTGCAGGCAACTCTAACTCATAAGCTACCTTGCCAACACGTGCTATGACTGAGTAAGGCCCCATATACCTGGGAGCTAACTTACCCTTCCGACCAAACCTTAGCACACCCTTCCACGGCGAGACTTTAAGATACACTTTGTCTCCCACCTGGAACTCTAAAGGTCATCGACGATTGTCTTCCTAAGACTTCTTCCTGTCCTATGCCACTTTCAACTGATGATGTATCACTTTGATCTTTTCTGTTGTCTGCTGTACTAACTCAGGACCCAAAAGTTGATACTCACCAGACTCATACCAACACAAAGGAGATCTGCACTTCCTTCCATACAAAGCTTCATAAGGAGCCATATCAATGCTCCGCTGATAACTGTTGTTTTAGGCAAACTCTATCAAACTCAGATATACATCCCAGTTGCCTAGAAACTGTAAAACACAAGATGTACTGAACCTCAACTGTGTTCCCAATGCCCTGTGCAACTATTCCCAAAAACGCCTCGTAAACAGAGGACCTATGTCGGAAACTATCGTTGCTGGCACACCATGCAAACGTACCATCTCATCCACATACACTCGAGCCAGTTTCTCAGCTGTATATGTCATCTTCATTGGTATAAAATGGGCAGACTTAGTCAATCTGTCCACTATCACCCAAATGGAATCATGATTCCTAGTTGTCCGGGGTAGACCAACTACGAAATCCATAGTTATATGATCCCATTTCCACTGTGGTATCAGCAAAGGTTGCAACGTACTTGCCAGATTCTGATGTTCAGCCTTCACTTGCTGACAAACCACACATCTAGCCAAGAACTCAACTACATCTCTCTTCAAACCGGGCCACCAATACAAGTCCTTCAGACTATGATACATCTTGGTGAAACCTGGATGCATAGCATACATCGATGTGTGTGCTTCCTCAAGCACCAACTTCCTCAGATCATCAGCATCTGGAACCACCATCCTATCACGATAGAAAACTAGTCCATCCTCGGACTCATGAAACCCATCACGCTTGTCGGTGTCAAACTCTGATCTGATCAACTGTACTGCATCATCTGTCTACTGTGCATCCTTGATATGCTGTCTCAACGTAGGCTTAACTTGCATCTGTGCGAAAAGACTAGACAACAAAGAAACTTCCATCTGCACATTCATCTGCCGCAGAGAAACAAACATATCTCGCCTATGGCATACCAGAGAACTCAACTGTGCCTTCTTTGAAGAAAGGGAAGAAGACTTTCTGCTAAGCGCATCAGCTACCATATTTGCTTTACCAGGATGATACTCGATAGTGCAGTCGTAATCATTGATCAACTCCATCCATCATCGCTATCGCATGTTCAACTCTTACAGCGTAAAGATGTACTTCAGATTCTTATGATCCGTAAAAATCTGACATACTTCCCCATACAGACAGTGTCTCCAAATCATTAACGCATGAACCACTGCTGCCAACTCCAAATCATGAGTCGGATAGTTCTCCTCATGCTTCTTGAGCTGTCGTGAGGCAAAAGACACTACATGATCTTCCTGCATCAGCACATAACCTAAAGCTTTCTTGGAAGCATCAAAGAAAACAACATAGCCTTTCCCAGGCTCTGGCAAGACCAACACTGGAGCACTGGTCAGCTTTTCCTTCAAACTCTGGAAAGCTTGCTGACATCGATCCTCCCAAACAAAAGGTACATCCTTCCTGGTCAACTTCGTCATCGGCAACGTGATCACACTAAAGTCCTTGATAAACCTCCGGTAGTATCCTGCCAAACCAAGGAAACTACGAACTTCTGTCGGTGTCTTAGGTTGTTCCCAATCCGCAATGGATTCCACCTTCTTCGGATCTACTTTGATTCCTTCAGCAGATATCACATGGCCAAAGAAAGTCACTTCATCCAACCAGAATTCACACTTACTGAACTTGGCATACAACTGATGTTGTCGAAGAAGGGTCAATGCTCAACGAAGATGTTGCTCATGCTCTAGCTTGTCCCGACTATAGATAAAGATGTCATCTATAAAGACTACAAGAAACTGATCTAAGAATGGATGAAACACTTTGTTCATCAAATCCATGAAAGCAGCAGGTGCATTGGTTAACCCAAATGGCATAACCATGAACTCGAAGTGACCATACCTCATCCTGAAAGCTGACTTTGGTATGTCATCCGCCTTTATCCTCAACTGATGATATCCAGATCGTAGATCGATCTTCGAAAACACTGTAGCACCACACAACTGATCGAACAGATCATCTATCCTCGGCAACGGGTACTTATTCTTGATTGTGACCTTGTTCAACTGCTAGTAATCTATACACAACCGCATCAAACCATCCTTCTTCTTGACAAACAACACAGGAGCACCCCACGGCGACGTACTCGGTCGGATAAAACCTTTCTCCAACAACTCTTGCAATTGCTTCTTCAATTCTGCCATCTCTGCTGGAGCCATCCTATATGGTGACTGTGCAACTGGCTATGTTCCTAGAACCAGATTGACCTCGAAATCAATCTCTTGGGGTGGAGGAACACCAGGAAACTCCTCAGGAAACACGTCTGCAAACTCTCGAACTACTGATACCTCCTCAAGACTAGGACCTTTCACCTTGGTAACCACAACGGTATCCACCACGTGAGCTAGGAACACCTCACATCCTTGTCGTAACAACTTATCTGCCAGCATAGCTGATACCAAACACATCGGAAGAATCTTTCTGTCTCCCTGGAAGATCCACTTCTCTCCAGCAACATCAAACACTGCCTGCTTGGAACCACAATCCAAAACAACCTTATACTTTTCTAAGGTATCCATCCCCAGGATAACATTGAAACCATGCATATCAAGTGGTATGAGATCCACTTGAATGTTGTGTCCCGAAAAAGACAAGACACAAGATGGACACTCTTCTCGAAGCAAAGAGGAACCATCAAGAGGGGTTTCTAACAACAAGCTATCCTTCTTACATCTAACAGGTAAACGACAGTTTTCAAGCATACTATAGGCGATAAAAGAGTGTTGACGTGTATTTTACTACGCGCTTAAACGGAAGTATATGCGTCGAGTAATATAGGCCTTGTGAGGCCCGAGTCGAACTCAGGGATACGTGAATTATTGGGGACTTTTACTAACTAATCGCGATCAGCTAGACCGATTAACAAAGTAGGGTTTTGTTGTTCAAATTAAAAAGAAAATAAAAATCAAACACAGAAAACAATCGATTAAAGGTTAGTTTAATCAATTCAAAGGGATATCTTTAGGATGGCGGTTTCACCGTGGGTCAACATTGTATTAGGTTTCATATAATTCCTCATACTTCTCTCTCGATCCGGGTAGTGGCCTGAAATGAGAATTACCCACTGTCGTGGTGTAATTCACTACTTAGGTTTAGGTTGATTCCACCGTCGTAGTAATCATTCCCCTAAACTAAGTGCATTATAAACAGTCCCTCAGTTCCCACAATTAATTTTACAACTCCTTTGTCAAGGGTTTTATTGATTAATTTAGAATTCGTCTCTTTTCAACCGTTAATCCTTCTGTCGAAGTGATTAAGGGCATTAAGTTATTATTATGGTGATCAAGCATAACAATATATGGAGAAAACGAAACTATACCACGGATTTAAGAGAGAAAATATGAATTATTAATATAAAACTGTCATACAATGCATTCCCGGGCTACTCCCGGTCCTAAAGATTGAAGGTTTTAGCCTCTCATGTTCATCTCACACGAATACATGTTAGAAATAGGGGATTTCATAAGAAAAACGGGAAATAAATTGGAAAACCCCTGAACGGAGAAGAACCGGTGGATCCTTGGCGTAGAACACGAGCTTCCCCGCCTGTCGGTGGTGGAAATCGTCTTCGGCAGCGTCCGAATCACCTGGGATGAGCTTCTAGCCTCCTTTCTCCTTTCTCTCCTTTTTGGCACTCGTGCAATCCAAAAAAATCCAAAAATCCTACGTCTGGGCGGCCGTCATTAGGTATAAGTCCCTAATTAGGTCGTCAAATAACAACAGCCGTCCGATCGAGATCAAAACAGATCCAACGCATATCTGCCGGCGTCGATACCATCGACGCGGGTCGATGGTATCGACCCAGCGGATTAACGACAACTTTCCTTTCTTTTAGTATGAGCGCCTGTGGTGGTTTCGATACCATCGACATGGGCGTCGATGGTATCGACTCCTGTAGCGTCGGTTTTGTCTTCTAGCGACGCTGTAGCTCTTCTTGTGTCGATGGCATCGACTTTCGTCGATGGTATCGACCGCATCCTTGCCAGCAACCTAAAGTGATCTCGATGCCATCGACTTAGGTGTCGATGGTATCGACTCTGTATTGCTCTTCTCGACTGACAACCTGTGGCTTGGTCGATGGTATCGACTTCCGTCGATGGTATCGACGGAAGCGGATACTTGTTTTTTTCCTAAAATTTCACAACAAGACCAAGTAAATCCACACAATTTATAATAAGATGATAAATAATGCTCAAAATAGTAAAACAAAGGGGATTTGATATAATATGATGGCAAAGACCAAATTAAGTGAATTATGCAATATTATCCATGAAAATGAGTAATTAGAGCACAAAACACATATGAAATAGGTCTATAAATGCGACTCAAAATCATCGCATCAAACTCCCCTAAGCTTAAACATTGCTCGCCCTCGAGCAACTAATCCTTAGAATAGAATTGCAGATGTCAACTAACAATCAACACATCACCCCACATTCTACATGACTCCCACTGAACGTTCTCAAACCGGCCTTTCCTAATCATAGAACAGTAATTACCCTACATGCAACAAAAATCATCAATAAAAGAAATTTATCCTTCAAACCGATGAGCACTATCACATAAGGCAGTTAACATAATAAAATTTGCCGATTCAGCATTAGTGCATCTTGTGATCGCCTACACTACGTTGCTCGCCCTAACTACCATCTACATGGAAGCAGTTCTCCTGATAAACATGAGTGAGGAGAAAATCACGGTGGCATACCAATCCGAGCAATGGGTGGATGGAATGGGTGGTTCAAGGAAGAACTTGGAAGTATTACACAGTTTCAACATGCACATAACAAAATGTCCTAAATGATGCAAATGCACATTGAAAATGCCCTAATGCTTAAAATTGGGTGGAATGATGCATGCACTAACCTTCCACCTCAAAAAGAGATAGAAATCTAATTAAGCCACATCATGTACTCAATTTCCTTGTTATGCAAGTGATATAATGTTCCTTTCTCCCTCTTATTCCATTTCCTTCTAAATTCTCTCTTTTTTTTCTTTTCTCAATTTTTTTTTCAGATTTTCAGAATTTTTTTTTCTTTTTTTTTTCTTGTAGCCCACATATCCATAATTGCTTAGCGATACATGTATTGGGCTGTTTTCTTCATGATTGGAACTCTTTGTACTATTTCGAGGGTATGGAACAGTTTAGATCACTGTTTAAGAGAAATTGAGATACATGGTGTACTTTATGCATGGAAATCATGAGATTCATGAGTGCAACTACATGGAATGCACCTAAAGGTAATGTGCATGAATCCCTATATATTTTTTTCTTTTTATGCAAAGGTATGGAAAATATCAATGCAAATCCTATCTAAATGCTATGCATGCAAAAGGAATTAGAACTGTACTTTACTTCCAATTCTTAGGTGGATTATGGAAAAAATGAAGTGGAATGATCACAAGATTAAATGACTGAACCTTAGAAAAATATCATGTGTCCCTCCTTACTGACATGTGTAGTAGTTCAAAGGGTTCTTTCTCTTATATCCAATTAAGGTCGCATTACCATTTGATTAGGTTAGGCTCAAACAACCGTTACTATCCACTTTTCATGAGTCAATTGGGGGGTGGGTGTGACATATTGCTTCAAAGTTGACATAATCAATCATTTTCATAGGACAAGTTCCCCAAGGACAACCAAGTTAAGCAATCCAAAAGACACATAAAATTTTAAATTCCCTTAAATTTCCCATGAAAACAGCGAGATGACAATTTTTAAGACATCCACGATTACACTAGATAGATGTGGATCCTAAACAAACTAAAATTGCAAGAACAAATAACAAAGCAAAAACTAAAAACAACTAAAGAAAAGATAAAAGATAGAGCTGTTCCAGCCACCCCCCTAAGCTTGAATTCGACTATGGCCTCATAGTCAAAAACCAACTTAAGGGTGGAACAGTGATACCCTGATCAATCCTGCGGAGGCGGTGGTGGGTATTGCGGTGTCGTAGGATCCCAAGACGGGTACTCCCCCTGGAAGCTTGGATCATATTGGGTCCTCGGCGGAGGCTGTGGATAGCCTCCAAAGTAGTCTTGACTCCAGTAATGGTCGAAGAAGGGCTCCTATTGCGTCTCTATCCGCTGCAACCGGGTGTGCATTTGCTCTTGGTTGGCGAGGATGAGCCGCTCATTCTCGAACATGGCCCGTTGGTTGTCAAGTACCCGGCTCGTAGTCTCATGAATGCTAGTATACATAACCATGTGCTGCTGCTGAGTCTGCTGGATGTCCTGCAGCATGGTGTACATCCCCTGCATGGAATAGGGATCATCGGCTGGCTGCTCGTGCTGTGGTGATGGTGGCGGGGGCTGAGATGATGAAGATGCACCCGGATGCATCCTAGGACGCTTCCGTGGTGCCACACGTGCTCGAAGAGGTGTGTAAGCCTCCTCTTCCTCTACAGCCTCGCCTTCTTGCTCGTCACCTCCGCCTTCTTCCTCGGAGGACTCGATGGCTATGATTGGCCACTGGAAGTGCTGCTTGCCCTCTATGTTGAAGACATCGTCCGGTAGGGAGCTCTCCTGATAAGCTTGGTTGACGTGGCAATGAGCGTACGCCAACCCGTCCCGGAGAAGAATGAGGTTTGAACGGTGCAAGTGTTGCACATTCACCTTGCTCCTCGTAGAGATCGGAGTCATGGACTGAAGGTTCAACCCCAAGTAAAGTGCCAACTTGGTGACAAGACCACCAAAATGGATTGGAGCCTTCCTTGTGCTCCTCTTCACCGCCATGACGCGCTGTAGCCAGAACGCCCCCCAGTTGCATGGTTGACGCTTCAGGAGTGCGTAGAGAAAGAACAGGTCACTCTCCTGAAACTTGCTCAAAGCAAGATCACTTCGAGCGAAGAAAGTCAAGCACAACATCCTATGCAGGACCCGGACGAACGGGTGTTCAAAATCCGCTACCGCTGCATTATGGTAGCTCACAGTCTTTCCTGCCGGCACTGTAACTAGCTCGGCGAAGATTTTGTCGTAGTCGGTGCGGGCGTCGGGGTGTCGGTGATCATTGCGGCCGTGGTTCCAGTTGAAGATGTCGTTGAACTGCTTCAATGTGATGTTGTAATTGTTGTTGAAGAGTCGGAAGGACACCCTTCCCTTGATCCACGCCTGGTCTGATGGTACCACGTCGTTTGGTACGACGCAGATGTCAAGAGACGCCATGAACTCAGCCACCAGTTCCTTGTATGTGGCCCATTCGCCGAAGAACGGCTGCCCATCCGCATGACATTCTGTCTGCTCGTAAAGTCGACTGGTGTGCCATGCTTGCCCGGCCAACACGTAGGCCAAGTTGGCCTCGAACCCCAACTCCTGGATCATGCCCCGGTCCACATACCGGGTTGGCTCGAACTTTCGCTTCATTATCTCCTCGTAGACCTTCCTCACATCCATGTTGGCATGAATTAGGCGTGGATGAGGGATGGAAGCGGTTGGGGGAGGAACAAACTCCTCGATCTCCATAGGGTGTGCGCTTGAGGACGACGCTCCGACTCCGTGCACCATGGTTGCGAGAAAAGATGGGATTAGAAGAAAAGAGCTCACTGAATATGGAGAAGAAATTCTCCGCTCGATGAAGCTTCTCTTCAGTCTTGGAGGGCTCGGGGAAGTGCTCGGCGCAAAGGAGGATACTTGCTCTGAAGGTGTGACGTCAAATGACGTTGCATGTCCCCTTAAATAGGCTTGATCGGCGCCCCTGTTGACCCGTCGATACCATCGACGCGGGTCGATGGTATCGACACATCTCGCGGGTATCCGTCTCCCTCGCGAGTATCGACGGCTTACGTTTGCTGGATCGAGAAACCCGGATTGCTGTCGGGTCGATACCATCGACGGAAGTCGATGGTATCGACGCAGCACCCGGATCGCTGACGTGGCTGTTGCGATCGTCGTCGATGCCTGTGTGCGGATCGGTGACATGTCCGTCGATACCATCGACGGATTTCGATGGTATCGACTTGCTTTTATTGCGACACCGCCGTTGTGTTGCATTCAACCTGTGATGATGTCGATACCATCGACGAGGCCGTCGATGGTATCGAGTTGACTGAGCAAAATTCGTATGAATATCTCCGGAGATCTCAATGGTATCGACTGGGGTGTCGATACCATCGACACTTTTATTGCGACCTGTCTGTGACCATGTCGTTACCATCGACGGTGGTGTCGATAGTATCGACGCAGTGCGATTTTTGCTGGTGTCAACCTGAACCCATGTCGATACCATCGACGTGTGTGTCGATGGTATCGACCCTACCTGTGCCTGTACAAACAACAAACGGATCAAGGTATCATTTTTAAACTAAAATTTAAACGAAACAAAAGCAATATATGACTAAAATTACACTATCCTAATGTACCAATGGTTGGGTTGCCTCCCAACAAGCGCCTTCTTTAACATCTTAGGCTAGACGTATGACAGTCATCATCTTTTCACCTTGGGGACTGCACTTAGAGGATCATGCGGTAATTTGAATTCAACACGATCTCCTCCAATGCCCAAAGACAAGGTACCTCTCCCTAAAGCAGTCACAACGTCTGCCGTTGCTTGAAACGGTCTTCCTAGGAGAATTTCACAACTTTGGAGTGGTGGCATATCCATGACGACAAAGTCCACTGGAAATATGAATCTATCCACTTTGACGAGAACATCTTCACATACTCCATAAGGTCTCACGGTAGACCCATCTGCCAATTCAATTGTTGCAGCCAACTTCTTTATCTCTTTTAACCCCAGCTTTTGAAATGTAGCCAAAGGCATGAGATTTATACTAGCGCTGGAATCACATTGCGCTTTAGAAACATGTTGACCACCTATTGAACACGGAATGTAAAAACCTCCTGGGTCCTTTCTCTTCTTTGGTGAACTCCCGTGAATCATCGAGCTCACCGTCTCATTCATCCAATAAATTTCATCGTCTTTTATCCGCCTCTTCTTATTAATGATTTCCTTAATGAACCTCCCATAGGCGGGTACTTTCTCGATCATCTCCACTAATGGAATATTGATGTGGAGTTTTCGGAATATCTCCAGAAATTTTTTAAAGTGACGATGCTCTTTCTTTGACTTAGGGTTAACCACATTTGATACATCTGCTGCCTCAAGACGCCTATGAGGTGGCACACAAGGGCTTTTCGGGGGTACCTCCCCTAAGCTTGCTTCAATTACTCCCTCCGGCGTGGGCTTTGGTAAGACATCCTCAATAGTGGCAGCTTGTTGTGGTTCCTCTCTCGCCTTATATGTCTCCGCATGTGCACAAAAAACCTGCACTTGTTCCTCTTGCTTAGATGGAGATACAATATTCACAACTCTCTCTGATTTTCTGAAGAAATGGTTTCCGCCCGGCAATCTATAGTAAGTGCGTGGATACGGTATCGCCGGTGTTGCATTCACATTGAAAGTCATTTTTCTTTCTTCTACAGCTTCTTGCACCTGAGATTCCTCACTTCTTACCACCGACATGTACTTAACCTGATGATGTGCTTGGGCCACGTTCGCATTCTCAGCTGGTTTCTGTTGATTGGCGTGCTTGATGGCCGCCACTTCATTTGAAATCTGTGCCACGGTGGTCTCTAATGTCCGCATCTGTGCTCCATGGCTTTGCAGCGTCTGCCCAAATTTGGTTAGAATGTCACCTTGAGATTGTAATTGTTTACCAAACATGGCCATCATCTCTTGGTTTTGCTGAACCATTTGACTTAGCAATTCAATGTTCTTTTCCTCGGTTCTTTGCTGTGGTTTGGCATCCGGATCCTGCAGAAAATTATTCGGATCCTTCCATGAAAACTTTTTATCCTTTCTCCATGCATAGTCATTGTTTCTATAGCCCTGTTGTTGCATGAACTTTACTTGGGCTTCCTCATCCTCAGATGCATCTTCCTTAGTTAGCAACTTCTTGGCTAGAAGATCTAGCTTGTCGTTCAGCTCCCTAACTATTCTGGATTCGCCGGTAGCCTTGACATGTTCCACTGCACCTCTGTCGCCCCATGACTGTTTCCTAGCCATGTTCTTTAATATCTCCCAGCATCTTGTATCAGTGTTGTTCAAGAAAAATCCTGAACCGGCCGAGTCCAAATTGCTTCTATCATGCTCGGAGAGAGCAAAGTAGAAGATCTTCACTTGGGTTTCCTTGTCCAGTCCATGGTGTGGACATCTCCTCAACATGACTTGGAATCGCTCCCAAGTCTCAGAATAAGTTTCACCCGCCTGTTGGGTGAAATTGCGGATCTTCCGGATCATATCATTGGTCTTCTCAGGAGGGAAGAACCTCTCGAAGAAAACCTCCACCATGTGATCCCATGATTCAACAAACTCGTCGTCGAGGTTATGAAGCCACTCTCTTGCCACTCCAGCCAAGGAACTCGGGAATAACTTGAGGTAGAGCACATCCTGTGGAAATTGATCTATCTTCACCATATCACAGTTCTCCACGAACTGGCTGATGTGGGCCACTGGATCTTCATTTTTCAATCCGTGAAATGCGTTTGATTTAACCAGGTTAATCAATGTTGGATCGATCTTGTAGGTTGGAATGTTTAACCGCTGTTTCTTTATAGGCCCCTTTGATGCCGAGGAAGAAGACGCCTTGATCTTCTCCCATATTGTCTGTGCTTCAGCCATTGCTTCTTCTTGTTCTTTTTCAGATTCAGAATTTAGATCACTTTGGTGTTCCTCCTCGTAGTAGTCCTCGTCCTCTAGTCCCACAGATGGAACCTCAGGTGTGCGATTCACGTAGTCTCGACTACGTGTGTGCACCATGCAAAGTACCTGAAATATGAAAATAGGGGTTCAGTACAATGCTTTGAACGAGTCAACACAATTATAGAGAAATAAAGGAATTTTTGAAATTGTTTTAAAATAAAATAAAATGTGGCCTACAGTGGCCGCTCTTAGCACTCAAAGTGCCAATAATTCGCCGTATCCCCAGCAACGGCGCCAAAAAGTTGACGTGTATTTTACTACGCGCTTAAACGCAAGTATACGCGTCGAGTAATATAGGCCTTATGAGGCCCGAGTCGAACTCAGGGATACGTGAATTATTGGGAACTTTTACTAACTAATCGCGATCAGCTAGACCGATTAACAAAGTAGGGTTTTGTTGTTCAAATTAAAAAGAAAATAAAAATCAAACACAGAAAACAATCGATTAAAGGTTAGTTTAATCAATTCAAAGGGATATCTTTAGGATGGCGGTTTCACCGCGGGTCAACATTGTGTTAGGTTTCATATAATTCCTCATACTTCTCTCTCTATCCGGGTAGTGGCCTGAAATGAGAATTACCCACTGTCGTGGTGTAATTCACTACTTAGGTTTAGGTTGATTCCACCGTCGTAGTAATCATTCCCCTAAACTAAGTGCATTATAAACGGTCCCTCAGTTCCCACCATTAATTTTACAACTCCTTTGTCAAGGGTTTTATTAATTAATGTAGAATTCGTCTCTTTTCAACCGTTAATCCTTCTGTCGAAGTGATTAAGGGCATTAAGTTATTATTATGGTGATCAAGCATAACAATATATGGAGAAAACGAAACTATACCACGGATTTAAGAGAGAAAATATGAATTATTAATATAAAACTGTCATACAATGCATTCCCGGGCTACTCCCGGTCCTAAAGAATGAAGGTTTTAGCCTCTCATGTTCATCTCACACGAATACATGGTAGAAATAGGGGATTTCATAAGAAAAACGGGAAATAAATAGGAAAACCCATGAACGGAGAAGAACCGGTGGATCCTTGGCGTAGAACACGAGCTTCCCCGCCTGTCGGTGGTGGAAATCGTCTTCGGCAGCGTCCGAATCACCTGGGATGAGCTTCTAGCCTCCGTTCTCCTTTCTCTCCTTTTTGGCACTCGTGCAATCCAAAAAAATCCAAAAATCCTACGTCTGGGCGGCCGTCATTAGGTATAAGTCCCTAATTAGGTCGTCAAATAACAACAGCCGTCCGATCGAGATCAAAACAGATCCAACGCATATCTGCCGGCGTCGATACTACCGACGCGGGTTGATGGTATCGACCCAGCGGATTAACGGCAGCTTTCCTTTCTTTTAGTCTGAGCGCCTGTGGTGATCTCGATACCATCGACATGGGCGTCGATGGTATCGACTCCTGTAGCATCGGTTTTGTCTTCTAGCGACGCTGTAGCTCTTCTTGTGTCGATGGCATCGACTTTCGTCGATGGTATCGACCGCATCCTTGCCAGCAACCTAAAGTGATCTCGATGCCATCGACTTAGGTGTCGATGGTATCGACTCTGTATTGCTCTTCTCGACTGACAACCTGTGGCTTGGTCGATGGTATCGACTTCCGTCGATGGTATCGACGGAAGCAGATACTTGTTTTTTTCCTGAAATTTCACAACAAGAACAAGTAAATCCACACAATTTATAATAAGATGATAAATAATGCTCAAAATAGTAAAACAAAGGGGATTTGATATAATATGATGGAAAAGACCAAATTAAGTGAATTATGCAATATTATCCATGAAAATGAGTAATTAGAGCACAAAACACATATGAAATAGGTCTATAAATGCGACTCAAAATCATCGCATCAAGTGTGTAGCACCCGGGTCAACCAGAACAGATATAAAGCAAGAAGAAGACATATCAGAATGAAATAACTCCATCTGACCTGTCACCACTCGCGGGTTGACTATCGCCTCCGGCTGACTCATAGCGTAGAATCGAGCCGTTGCTTGCTGTCCATGACCTCTTCTCCCTTGAGCAAACGATCCAGCTTGACACGCTTGACCGCGTCCCCGCCCTCTGCTACCACTGGGCTGTGGCCTCTCTAACCTCCGAAAACTCTGCCTCGGCTGCTACGTCACTTCAACATCTCTATTCGGGCATTGTAACTTGAGATGCCCGGTCTGTCCACAAAGATAGCATGACCTATCCTCAAACCGTGGCCTAGCTGGCCCTATCACTGTCACAGATGCTGAACTGTGCACCTTAGACGGTGAAGAAACATAACCTTTCCCCTTACTCGGAGACCATTGAGATGGTACACCAGAACTTCTCATTGCTGAAAACCTGGGCTTCTTAAAGCCACCAAACCTCTGTCCTTGAAACTGAGCAGGTCTTTTAAGAGACATAAACTCTCTTTTCTCCCTTACTGTCCTCTCGATCTGTCAAACAGATTCCACGAACATAGCAAACCGCTCTCGGTTTTCTAATGCAGACGCCGGGGTTTTCAACTCAGCACTCAAACCCTTCTCGAAACGTCTGATCCGTTCCACATCTGTTGCCGCCATGTGAGGACAAAACCTTAATAGGTCCATAAACTTGGCTTTGTACTCGGTGATGTTCATCGTTCCTTATCTCAGGTTCTCAAACTGACTAACCTTCTCATCCATTTACGTCTTGGGAAAGTATTTGGTGACGAACTCACGTCGAAACACTTCCCTACAGATCACCTCACCAGGCCGCTTCTCTTCTTCGATGGTCCACCAGTGACCAACACTACCTTTTAGAAGGTAGACAACATGCTTTACCTTATCTGCTTCAGGGATGTCAAGGATACGGAAAGCCTTCTCGAGACTTGTCAGCCACAGATCTACATCCGCTAGATCATCCGTTCCAGCATACTCTGAAGCTCCAACTCGGCGAAGCCGCTCGAAGGTCTTCCCAATACCCGATGCTTCTCCATGGGGAACCTGTGCTCACGGAGGAGGCACTGGTAATCTCTCAACCATGAGATTCATCGTAGCCATTAACTACCCCATAAGCTGTTGGTAAGCAGGATGTTAAAGTATGGCTGGGTTAATTGGGGAACCTCAGGCACCTGATCTTCATGTGCCTGTCCATCTGCTCCATCAACCGATGCAACATCACTATGCTCAGGAGCATGCTCTTCATGGTTTCCAGACATCTTGGCTTCTCTTCCGCTGAGGGCAGAAGATATTGTAAGAGATCTTGGAAAACTCACAAGAATAGACTCAACCTAGTCCTAAATCCCTATAGACTCACCGAACCTATAGCTCCGATACCAAACTTGTGGCAACACATCCCATTATTACACAGATAACGAGGTGTTACGTGAAAATGTGCGGAAATCACCATAACCACATATTATGAAAACACGGGTTAATTAAAACCGATTGTGGAAAACTGATAAACTGTGAAACTATTACTTTCCAGTCCTCATCCTGCACAGAAACATGTCATATATGTTCATACATGAGATCTGATACGTGTCCACAGCTCAGGAATAGCTTCTCATCCATCTCAGGAGTTCACCACCTATTCCTATATATGGAGGCCCGCATCCGGCCAACAACAGGATATACAACATCATCGATCGTTCATCGTGAAACAACGTCAAAACACTACCAAGGACCTGAGAGTACAGGGATGACTCTAGACTCTACTACAAAACATCCAAAACAACAGCATATCCATCGCTTGCCTTCTACTGCTCTTCAAGCTGATCGACCACAACACCACGACCACGACCACGTCCACCTCGACCACCTGAAAACCAGCAGAATGAGACAATCGAACATTGTCCCAACGGGAAACATAACTCCCCACCACAACTACAGAACCTCAGGAGATAAAGCTATAACGGCATATAACTAACAACAGGTATAACAAGAGCCGTCTATATAAAGCAAAGCATTTCTTACCGACAAGCTTACCAGTTGTACACAAAACATATACCCAAACATCTCTTAATGGAACATGATTGACCAGATAAGATATATCCCTATGTAACATGATTATTAGAACAAGATATAATGTCACATAACCTAATTATCAAGATAAGACAGATTGCCACATAACATGCAAGGTATAACAGAGATATTTACTAAAATAAGGCCTCAACCAATGTTTCGTATTTGATATGATCAATGAATACTAAACGGATGTTTTACGTGTTATTATTATGCCCTGAGGATTTGAACCGTACCGTTCGAATCCAACCTTTTGGCTGCGAAGCCTAAGTCCAGTGCCTTACAAGGTCAATGGAAGAGTCGTACTCCACGACCTCCCACCTCGTGGTCAGTACACGAGTACAACACAAGAAGAACCGTAGTCACATGCTGAAGTGGTCTAAGCCACAGGGTCAGCTCCATAGGCTACCCTCTCTAGCCCGCCTTGGTACAGGTCTCGGCGCTAGTAAAACTGAGCCACGGGCCTGCTCACCGTGCTCTAAACCATGAACACATTCGTGCTCCACACCTCACATATCCTGAGCCATGGGCCTGTTCACCATGCTCTATATACATATCTGAGTCTGCAACCGAAGTTACACTCTCACATCCTCACTTTAGGCTAGGAGCAACCTCACATATTCAACAATATGCGCTCCGGGTTAACCCGTAAGGGCACCCGTTTCACCATCACCAAGTCCTGACGATGATGGATCTATGGCCAGGGCAAACTACATGATATATTTCACTGTGATTAAATTAGTGTCTTTTAGATGGATTGCAAGATCCAACCAAGTTGTATAACATGCAAGATATAACAGAAAGTAAACATAATTATATTATTATTTAATCACATCAACCTGATCCATCTCAAGGGTCCAATATCACATACCATGGGATATCAATCCCCCATCATGTACTGTCAATGCCTCTCAAGGCTCACATCCTCATCATGGGACAAACACATCATACATACAATCTCATAGAATAATTATCAAAGTGATATTACTCATCACATATGTCTCATAGCCTTTTCATGGCTAATCATCACCTGCATGGTTAGGATACACAACAATCATGGCTTCAACATAATAACCATACTTACTATCACAATAAGACATTCAAGATACTGTACTTGTCAATCTTACATTATTTGGTGATTAAGTGTATAAAGCAAATCATTAATAAACCATATCCATACTTATCCTTATCTCAGAATTATACGAATAATCAAGATGATTACTTCACACATATAGCCATGAGGAAATATACAGAACAAGCACTATGGTTACTATTATCATCATCATTATTATCATCAAGCAACCATTAGTGTAACTACCACTATTCTCTTTATTATAAACAAATAAGCATAAGGATCACATCATGTGTATCATTACTACTACCTTCCTCATTATCATCATCTACTACTATTATGATTGTTACTGTTATAAAAGTGTCACCATCATTTGTTTGTGCATAAGCATTCACTTCCATAACACATGAGATCGTCACTATAGGATCACATAAGCCTCACCATAACTCCTCACAACCCTCACCTATATACTGCTCACAACGGCTACAGGGGAGTGCAGCAACGCTGCACTGCACCCAACCCCGCGACATAGCGTCACCAGGGGGTGTCGTGCGTTAGAGCTATCGGGCACCCGTGCATATCAGGCAACACCCGATACTCAAGGGCTACAACAATGACCAGGAGAGAGAGAAGGAAAGAGAGAAGGACTCCCACAAAACGTGCAACTACCCATCAAGGCCAATCGGCCGATATACACCAAAGCAGAAGGGCATGACGCCCGTCACAGCCCAACCCCTGACGCCCGTCACACAACAAGATGTATCGCCCGATACATAACAACACCCACCGGCCAACTCACTATACTTGCCTATCGTCCAACCCCAAGCACATGCCACACTTGGCCCTGTCGTCCACCACAAGGACCACTACGAGGATCACCATGTCATTCGTCAAGAACAAGGGTGTCATTCATCACAAGAAAGCCATCATGTCGTCCATCACAAGAGAGTCCATATCTTCCAACATAGCCATATCGGCCAGTACTCCCACAAGCACCACCTATCACCCATCACAAGGGTAGGGGTATCGCCCACACCTAGAACTCTCATCATGTCGTCCTTCACAAAGGTACCCATATCGTCCAACACACAAATACAAGGAGGGTGTCGTCCTTCACAGGACATCTTCAACCTCCAACCCAAGGAAGCACAAAACCCTAGACCATAAGGTACATAGATCACCAAGAAACCCTAAACCCTAAAGGGAATCAACCACCAAGAGCTATCAAGCAAGGTACAAAAGCAAGGAACTAAGCTAAACTACTAATATGCAACAAGATCATAGCTAGAGGTAAAGGAGTTAGGGTTAGAAAATATGCAACCCGCCTTAAGCTCCAAGCTCCAAGGAAGAAGAAGCACTCCAAGCTCCAAGGGATATCGTCCACCAAAGCTCCTCCAAGGGAGTGTATCGGCCACCAATTCTACTCTAGTGTATCGGCCAAGACAAGCAAAGAGGGAAGGAGTGTCGTGCACTCAAGGTGGAGGGGAGACCAAAAGATCAAAACAAACTAAGGCAAGGGAAAGAACCATATATATAGAAGGAAAGGGAGGAGAAAACAAGGTAGGTACATGCCATGTGTCGTCCACCCAAGGAACACTTGTCCTAGGGTTCAAGCCACCACTCTAGCATGGCATATGACACTTGTCCAAGATATGCACCAAGTGTCCACCAAACATGGTTAAGGCTGGACCAAGCATCATGGGCGACACAACTAGCAGCTCTGCTGGGCGACACACCATGGTACTGCACGACACACCACCCTATTGGGCGACACAAGCTCCATCTTGGGCGACACAAGGCTCAAGCAAGCCCAAACAGGGCACCTCAAGGCCCAAACAAGCTCAACCAAGGCCCAAGAAACTCAAACAACAAGCCCAAGCCTTCCTCTCAACCCTAGAGGATGCAAAGAGAAGGAAACATCTCACAAGATGGCAAACTTGCACACAAAACCCTAAACTTGGGTTATTTGCAAGTAGCCCCTCGAACTCTCAACAAAGCACAACAAAAACCCTAATCACCACTTAAAGGTGATTAGCAAGAACCAAAGCATCAAGATTAAGCAAAACAAACAGGGTAAGTCATAAACGCAGGTGAGGGTCCTTACACATAGTATCAAAGTAACATTGTTGACCCCAAACAGCCCACCCAAGGGACCTAGCTCCTCATAGCAATGCAAAATACAAAAAGAAGGGAGAAAGAGGTAGAAGAAGCCATGGAGCTCAGTGTAGATGAAGAATTCCTCAACTTCAGCTACTATAGGACGTCCTCCACTCTCCTCCAAGGTGCAATGGCATGGGATGATGGTGTAAATGGGTGGAAACAAGAAGAACCTAGGATTTTTGTGGTGGAAATGGAGTGGAATGGAGGTGGAAATTGAGTGCAAAGGCTAAGGGGCAAAAATGGGAAGCTAATTCTACAAGAAATTCCATTATACCTGGCATACCATTCGAGCAACTTCTGTTCTCATGCCATAAATAATCATTAAAAAATGAAGTTAAAATGACATCATCCACAAAATGCCGCAAAAGGGTTATCTACTACCAACTTCTAAGCCCAATGAAAGATATATTCTAGTTCTTTTCAAATGAAAAAAATGTTTATGAGCAATCCTTTCTCTGCTCAATGACTCTCTAACTACTTTTCCCAATCGCACATGATGACTTCTCTCTTCCCAAATCACGCTCAGTGTGTATTCCGTCCCTAATCCCGTGGGAGGTTGCTGTGTCCCCAAAACATTGCGCACTCAAAGTCCACTAGCATTGGTGCAAGCTGCGCGTATCCATCTTTTTTCTCAGTGTTGGTGTGAGACCATCTCCGTCTTGGTTCTCAGTTGGCGGTGAGGCCGTCTCCATCTTTTTTGGTTCTCGCTTTCTCTCACTCTTATATCCATCATTGCAAAACTATAGGAGCCAGCAATATCCAACAACATAGTATGATAACTGGTCACTGTTGGTCTATTATTCCCCCAATGGTCTTGATTTGAAGGAAGAAAAAGGATTCGACTCCACTAGGTTTGTCCGATCGACACTGTTGATTTCTACTCTAAATATTGGTGGATAATATCTACTTCTCACATCATCAGTGGATTAACTACATATCCTAATACCAGCAGACGGAGTATCCAATCATTGTCAACAGTACATCATGATTAATAGGTAAGAGTTTTTCTTCTATTGAGTATTTTTATCTGATCTAATTTTTTATATAAAATGTTGTTCATGTCTCCCATATACACATCCATATGCAGTGAGGGAGATGAATTTTTGTTTGCTTCTAATAGATTAGTTTTAGAAACATATTTCGTCGATCATGAAGTAGGTAATAGAATATTCTAGTTTTGTATTTTTATTTCAATATTTTATATAATCTTATATGATGTACATTTTATACTAAGTGAGGAAAATATCTAGGTTTTTGTAAGTATTGAGTTTATGGAAGAGTATTCTTAAGGTTAAATAGAAGGCAATACTGCCAATTTTAAGTGTAGTATATGCATTTAGTATGATATTATTATTACAAATTCTAGAACATTATAATGAAGGGAAAAGATCCTCATTTCATTGCCAATTTTTTTTTTTCATTTTGAAATTTGACTATATATATGATGAATCATAATTTTCACCAATAATATGTATGATCTATATGAAAAGTCATATATAATTCCTCTGCATTTGAAACATTTTTTATATATCTTTTCAAAATTGGATGTTTATATAGGTATTATAAATTGTAACTCACCTTTTTAAAAATAAAACTTGAAAAATGCACATAATTTTATGAAACTTACTTTAATGCATTAAAATTGTGACGAACATAACAAAAAATGAATTTAAAGGGTCATGTAAGGTATTTGGTTACTAATACATTATCACTAAGGTTGTCATCGAAGCACCAGGGTTTTGAAACTATGTACCCAAGCACTTAGGTAGTCATAGTAGTTTCCCAGAGGTTCCAAGCTTGATTTATGACGCCTATGTGCCAAATACGAATCAACTATCTCCAAGTTTGGTCACATTAGATCATCTTGATACATTTTAGAATTGAAATAGGTATGATCAGGGATGTTAGGTCTAGTTAGACAAATTCGGTGCAACTTATGGATAATTAGTTACGCTTTGGCACTACTAAAAATCCAGTCATTTATGGTAGTAAAGCTTAGCATTTTGATTAGAAATTCCACAAATAAAATATTATCATTCTCACTGAATAACCAAAGCACGGATAGCGCCAAAGGTCATGCAATTGAGGAGTTGGTCATGAGAAGGGCTACTAAAGCTATTGACTTGATGCATCTACTCCCTCAGTTGCATTACCTACAAAGTGAGCTTCTTTTGTTACGGTCTTGCATGGGTATGTCTAAGCTTATGTTCGACTTACGGACATGCAAACCCACACACGTACATCAGGCTGCAACCTTTTTTGACAAAGGATTGTGTGGCTCTATTGAGGATATTGTGGTATCTGGAGGTCCTTTCTTTTGGGATCTTCAATGGCATGTGGCATCCTTACCCATTAGACTTGGTGGTTTGGGCCTATATTCAGCAATGGAGGCTTCTCTATATGCTTTCGTGGCATCTAGAGCCCAATCTTGGGTGCTCCAAGACCATATTCTATGAGATAGTGGGATACATGGTATGGACTTTGATTTTAACTACGCTTTAGATTGTCTATATGTTACAATTCTGTCTTTCAATCTTAATTGTTTTGCTAACAAGGACACCGTCCATCCTAAAGCCCAAAATACTTTGGCGAGTTCCCTTTTTAGCAAAATCATTAAGGGTATGGATGTTGAATTTGATATGACCGTAAGATAGAAAGCAGTCTTCCAGTGTTTACAGGTTGAACATGCTCAGGACTTTCTTCTTGCTATACCTATTCATGGCCTTGGACTACATATGTATCCAGTGGAGCATCATACTGTTCTCAGATATCGTCTTATGATTTCACTATTTCCTATTGATGAGGTATGCCCAGTGTGCCATAAATCTTGCTTAGACACTTTTGGGGAGCATGCAGTTCATTATAGGGAGCTCCCAGGCTTCAAGTATCGGCATGATCTTGTAAGAGATGTTCTTTATGATGTTCTTAGACATGCGGGAGTTGCATCTAAGAAAGAAGCTCTTGTGAATTTTTGACTGATCCTCAGGAGGGTAGATCTAATAGGAGTTTCTCCATTGGTTGGTCTGAAGGGTGGCGAATTTACTGTGGGACATGCTGCGCATAAAGCCGTTTATGCTAAAGTGGCCAAACATGAGAAGGCATGTATCGACAATCAACATGTTTTTATCCCATTTGGTTTTGACACTTTTGGGTTCCTAGCACCTAAGGTTGTGGAGCTTCTTAAGAGTTCAAAAATTTATGCATAGTAATGTAATGACTCTCAGATCTATGGATGTTGTGTTTCGGAGGATTAGACTTGCCATTCAAAAATGAGTGGTGGCGCAACTTGTTACCCACCTCCCTTCTATTTCATTGTAATCTTGTAGTTGAACATTGTTCCATAGTGGACACAAATAGATAATTCCTTACCCCCACTACGTTCCATTTTCTAGGCTCGTTTGGTTGGGTTGCAACTGAACACGTGCAGATTCAAGTCACTGTGTTATTGAAATCAATTTGTTTGGTTTCGTGTACGCCCAACCCGCTCTGGAAAAGCAACCCACACATCCACTTTGGCCCAGTAGAAAACAGAGGTTGAAATGGAACCACTCCTATTTTGAGCGAGGTTCGTTTCCACGCGAAAAGGTACAAGTCTATCTCTACGTCCATCTGCTCGCCTGTGCATCCGCTCTCTTTCTCTATTCTCATTTCTTCTAGTTTTTAGTCTCATCAAGCATTACATGGTTGCTGTCTCTGGTCCGCAATCTCCAACCATTGGAAACCAAACAGATGCAAACTAAGTAGCAAAGTTCCAGCCACACTCAACCAAACAATAGGTACGACAGTTGTGTTTCATTATTTTGCATTTCCTATTTTAGAAGAGCACGGTGTGCTCCAACCATAGGGAACCAATGCGCGACCCCCTTTTCTCCATGGACTGGCCGCCTTCCGCCAGTTCGACTGTGATCCCTTAACATTCGAAGACCCATGACAGGATATTAATTTTGACGTGCCCTTCCTCTCTCCCTTCTCTACGAACATTATACTAAACCCCTTTTCCTCTCAGTCAGACTCTGCGTTCCCCTTTCCGTCGAGGAAGGGAAGGCTTTGGAGCGTGCACAAGTGAAATCGGGTAAGTTCCTGAGGACGTGCGTGCCGAAAGTGTTGGTGCGGTTTTACTCCAAGGAACTTTCTTCTGGTCCACTCAGGTGGGAGGATCAACGAAGTTTGACATTGATCCAGTCCTGGAAAAGGTGTCTGCCACTGAAATAGGTTGCCCATTCATAAACTTATTTCCTTATGTCAAAGAACATATAGGTATACATTACCATGAAAGCGAGCAGACTATAGCGGTTTCTGTATAAATGGATTGTGCAAATTTCACATTAGATGGCCTCGTCTTCACCATGTTAGTCTTCATCCATTATACTTTTTGTTCTGGTTTACATTTGTTTTTGACAGTATACAAAAGAATCCTGAGTTACATTTTTGTATTCATTCCTCAAATGACTCGATTTGATTGTAAACGGTGATAGTGATCTGTTTTGATCAATTGCTTTGGTTTTATAATGTGTTAGTCATCCTTGATACGTTATTTTTTATTTCATTTTGAAAATTTTGACTTGCGTTGAGAAATTGATTTGCTTTGATATTCTTCAATTCGGTTGTTTTGTTTCTATCAAGTTCTCATATTGGTTTGGCATTGCCAAACACTAGGTGCAGCTTCTTTTTTTGTTCTTTCTTATGCCGTTGTTAAAAGTGGTATTTGTTTTCCAATTATGTTAATTTTTCTACCATTTTTTTTTCTCTGAACATATCTATTTGGCGAAGCCACGACACTAGTCATGGTAGAAATATTGATGAAAAAGTTGATAGTATATTGCAAACAAAGTAGGAAATTTGCAAATTTAGTGTTCCTTTATACTTGATAAAGTATAAGTAGGAAATTTACATCTTTCGTATTCCTTTATTCATGATATAAGTATAAATAGCTTGTTGCTTTAGGTAATTAACATGAATTGTCTTAGTTCTAGGTTGTTAAAATACTAACAAACAATCCTCAATAATTTTAACATAGCCCTATTGTTTCTATAATAAGATGGACATTACTCATCTAGCATGGAAGACAATCAACAATAGTTATAACATGGTCTTGAACATGGAAACCATACTCAAAGTGCAGGCCAGTGCAATCCTAAAAATTAACTTTAGGTGTATGATACTTTAATGACAAGGACACTAGTCGCCTAATATGGAGAACAATTTTTAAAAGGATATTAGGAGTATACATCCCAACAAACCCATACTAGGAGATCCAAGGTGCATCTATGTTAGACCATGACAAGTATGTGAATACATATTTTGACATAGATTTTGTATTTGATATATAAAGTAATTGAAAATTGTCAGAGACATTCTTTTCAGTTGTTTCTAACTTATAAGTTATAACTAGTAGTTAACAAAAGGTATACAACCCAATTACTCTCACAAATTCTAAGTAACATTCTTCCAAACGGTCATCCCATTGTATTCTTTTGGTTGACATTGTTTTGTATTGATACGATGAAAAAATGGGGAAAATTTTGATATTCTTCCACACCTTTACCAACTTATAAATAGTAGTTGATGTAATTTATTCAACTCATTTGTTTGTCATGAATTCCTGGTCTTATTTTTTGATCCCATATGTCAAATCCTTGCAAGTCCTTACCTGTTCTTTTCTGACGTTACTTGGCTGCAATATAAATCTTGCATCCATTTAGTTTTTCCTTGCACTTTTATGGCTAATTGTTTATTTGACTTTGTTATAAGTGACTGAATGAAGAAAAAAGTCAGGAAGTTATATTGCTTGGTTCTGTAATTTCATTTACAACTGGGGTGGTCCAAGGCAATAATAACTATTTCCTGCTATAAAATTTAGAATATGTTCCTACTTTATAATACGAATAATTCCTAGGAAGACAACAACCTACAATCATATTTTTAATCCCCATAATCCTGCTCTAAATTGTGTTATATAGCTCACAGATCTGTGTATTTTGTGCTCACATAAGTTTTCATGCAATTTTTGATAATATTCAGTAGGGTGCCATCTACTATGTATTTCACATGTCAACTAAACAAAGTTTAGTTCAATCATGTATGGAGGGAAATACAAAGATGCAAGTTATTACTCACATATATGACATTTAATATGTTGCCAGTGATGATAAAAGAACAAACTTACTAGTTGGTGCTTTTGAAAACTCAAAAGTTGTAGACATAATGCTATATAGAGATGATATCCAATTGATTTTTGGGTTTTGCAAATAACCCACCATGATGACCGACTGATGACTGTAACATGTAGTTTTCTCTATGATTTTTGTGGATAATCCCCTATTTTCTCTTGTTCTTGCTTTTTGACTTTTCTTTTGTTGGCCTTATACTAACTCATATTATCCTTTGACATAAATGTTTAAAGACAATGACATGTGATAGGTTTTACAAAAATTCAAAAAAATAAAGATAAGTTCTTACACCCAAAAAATAGTTAAAGAAAGGTTGCAATGATAAGGTTGCAATAATATTAGAGTTATTGGACCCTTAGTTGTGGATACCAAAGAACATGATGTATCTACATCGAGAACTCCCCTCTACTAACTAATAGTAAAGTATAACATTGGTTGGAAAACTATAGCTTACAAGTAAAAAAAATACTCCTAACATAAAGTATGTATTCAATTATTTCTTACATATTATTCTTTATCAGAGAGCAATTGATTATTTTTCTTCTCTCATATATAGGTTTGTCTATCCCTTCATAAATATTTTCCTTCATGTTATTAACATATTTTCTTTTATTTTTATACACTAATGCAGCAACAAACATTGATCGACTATCATTTCTTACCTTATTGGAGGTTCACTCAAAATAGTATTGAAGCATTTGAAAAGTGGTATATCCTTCATTAATGTTTTCTATGTAACTAATGTGAAACTTTTATTTAGAATTTCTTACATTTTAAATAAAAGACCATAACTAGATTTTTTTCTCATATAAAAGTATCAATTATTTTGTATTTTCATCTTGAATATTGTTTGAATAATAAGTTATTACACAACATGATACTAGTTTCATATTCAAATGTCAAATTTCTTTACATGGAAAATGTATTACAATATGTTATACATAGTGCTCGTCTAGGTAGAAGTTTTCTAACCTATTTAACTTATCACTGTATAAAGTTATTCTTAATCATGAATGTAGCCACTTGCCACAAGCCAATTATTAAAACAAAAAACCCACCCTACGTAAATTAAATACAATTAGTAATTCTAATCTAAATCGTCTTTAAAAATATAGATGACATTTTTTTATTGTGGAAGTTTACATGGGTAACAATTGACATTGAAAGCTGTCTATAGACCAGTTTATGGCTTTAAGGAATGATTTTGAACCATAATCTATTTTTTATACAAGTTGACTTCTTTGCTAACAAGGTAGAGATATATATGAAGATTATTACATTATTTCTAGTTTATTTTCATAGATTGTGCGATTATTAGAGTATGATAGATGACTAATGATTCAGTGGATGCCGTTGATGCCTACACATTACTTATTACTAAATTGGCTGAAGGATTGGCAAAAGTAATGAATCCAAATTTTTTCTCCAAGAAATTGATATCTAAATATAAATGTATATGTTGTCGTCTATAAGTATCATCATTGTATACCTATATAGACTTGATTTATGGCTTCAGTTTGAGGTCGACATGTGATGAAGTATCTATAAGTTAGTATGTTTATTTAGTCTATGTTGAACATTTTTTTACTATAGAAGATGGTACATTAGATATTAGAATGTTCCCTAGGAAATGATTACTAGGGATCTAGGGGTCCTTCCAAATATGAATACTTTCTCTATCTGAGATTTGGATTTATATGAGAGACATTAGAATGTTCTTCATAAAGACGATATGCCTCCACATCTAGGAGCTATTAGACTTAGTTTATTAGGACCAAAATGATTATGTTTCTCTTATATGACGTATGTCGTGAAGTATTTTCATGCAACCATTTGACCAATAAAATGACTTTCTAGATGTCACATTCCAAGCATTAATCTTAAAATTGACTTATTTAATATCAGTGACTCTTATGATAACTAGACCTTGTTTCTTCTTTGGTCTACAAACCATATCCCATTTTACATAGTGGATATTCTTCCTATTTAGATTTAGAACCTCCCAACTAAAGCTTCTACTGGTTTTACTAATATCATCAATAATGGAAGAGGGCAAGGGGAATGACCAAAATAAGTGTAGGGAAGAGAGATTTGAGTTAAATAACTCATTTTCCCCACCAAAAAATAACGTCTTTGTCTTCCAATTATCTAGCTTCCTTATGATTTTTTCAATTAAGAGAGATAGTAAGATCTTCCAATTATCTAGCTTCCTTATGATATTGCACAATTTATGTCATTGTTTGGTAGTGACATAAGACCTCACTATGCTCATAAATAAGTTTTAGTCTAAATGAATTAGACAAGTAATGCCTACTAATGTACCTTGATGTTACATATTGATATTCATATCATTGAGATATCCATTATACTATATAAGTAGCATAGTTATTAAATTGGTTTGTCATAGTTTTAAAGGAGGAGCACGTGGTTCAAATAAGAAACCACTTACAAATAAGCTGAAGGATCACACTTATAATTTAGATTTCTGGTGAGGAATGGTTGGGTAGATATCCTCCCCATGGAAGACATTTATTGGCTCTATTGATTATTTCAAATGCTTTGAGATAGTGGTGGCCTTCCTTATGATGGATGATCTCCTTTTCTTTTATCTCTTTTTCTTGGGTCTGGTTCCAAAAGATCATTGTGTTTATAGCCTAAAAGCACTTTCATCCATGTTTATGTTGGGTTTTATAGGGAGACAGAGAAGGAAGCGGAAACAAAAAAAACATTTCTTCTCCCAAACCCAGAATAAAGGAATCACGTCAACGTTTATACAGTAGGAAGGATGGTTTGTAGAGACATAACTTGTACTGAGGCTTGCTCAGTGACATTACCTCGCAGCTTACGTGGTCTTCACTTCTGGTCTTAGACGGTGTCTATGCAACTCCTGGTCTCACCGTGACTGTCGGGATTGACAACTGTCTTCTGAGCGGTAGAAGTCTCCCGCCTCTGAAGTAGTCCACACGGACCACCTAGAACTCTGATCTCCTTATCCCACAAGGAATCAGAAGGAGTCACACCCTCTACAGTTGTCTTTTCCTTGTCGTGCCTCCCTTATCAGGTATACTAGTCACCAACACACTCTCCTGTCGGCAGTTGCTTTTCTACAGTTGTCTTTCCCTTGTCGTGCCTCCCTTATCAGGTAGCACTTGCTCGGGCTCTCTCGATTACCACAACCAGAGAGAACGAAAACTTTGCAGAGCAACTGGTGTTCTGAGTTATTGTTGTTGAGAAGCCCCCACTACCCCTATATATATATGAGGGTCATGGTACATGGTTCTCTACCCCGGGCAATGTAGGATTAAAGCAGGAGTAGAAGGATTCAAGATTTCCACAAAAATTGACATACTATGATAGTTGAACCGATCAGTTCACACCCTGAAATGATCGTTTCGGGCTCTAAGCTGATCGTTTGGGACTTGAGGCGATCGTCTAAGGCTCTTAGCCGATTGGTTCATTCCTGAGCCGATCAGTTCGTGGTCCGGATCCAACTCAAATTGACTTTCATATTTGTTTCCGATTAATCAAATATTAATCCTTGTTCAAATTGAATTTGTACAAGTGAAACAAATTGTATTTGCAAAATAGTCTTCTGACTTTCCAAACGATCTCAGTTGGTCACATGAATTGACTGGTTCAACAATTGAGCCAATCATCTCATTGATACATGAGCTGATTGTCTCACCCGTTGAGCCAATCAGTTAACCAACCTGAGCCGATCGGTTCATCACATGAGCCGATCGGTTGGGAGTGCAGATTGTGCAAAATCAGTCAATTGTAGTTTCAATCAATCCAATACTCTAATCAATTAGTCCAACACCTTGAACACTATGATATTGAGCTATCAATTGATTGAGTGTTTAATTGAACTACTAAACTCCTTTAGTAATCAATCTAAACATCATTTGTAGATAAAATTCTCTTCTAGGTTAAATCCTATGTGTGTGACCCTGCAGGTTCATTCCACGTTGGTAGTGAAAGTCCATAACACTTATGACTTCACAAGAATAGAGCGGTGCCTAGTCACATGTTAGTGCCACCCAAGTGAAAAGGAAAGATGGAAAACAACTTTCAATCCTACAATTCTTGAATGTTGTTACAGTGAATGTATAATTCCTTTGTCACTGATATCCCGAATGAATTCGAGGCATGGAACAATCATCCTGTCAACGTTCATTCACTTTCTTGATCTCAGAGTAGATTGCAGGAGATATGTATGGCATCAATATTACATACTGACTCACACATGCGTGCATGCCTATCTCAATCCTACTCATCAAGTGGCCATGGATATCAAACTCCGTCAGGAGGGACAAATCCCATATCTATCACTCATCCCTCAAAAGCCCCATGTGTAAAAGCCACCCAATCATCACCTTTATAACAACCCATGTTTCAGGACTGTGTTTTATGATGTCAAAGTGTACCCAACAACATGTGTTGAGTGTAGTGATTTCAGGTCAAAGAATCACACTGACCACCATCACTGTGAGAACTGACTATGACTACCATGTCATGGTTCCATTTGTCAAACTCACGGCGGGTCTATCTAGTACACTTGTTCTCTAACAAGTACCTATGTGTTTGGTTTGATATCTCCATATCATGACTAACAAGATTATGTCATCAACCAACACCACAATCTAGTCTTGTGTGTCATTGTTTCCTATCTACCTTCCACAATGACATCCGACTAGGGATATAATAAGAATGTACAAACTCTTAGCATATGTATGATCTCATCGTTCAAGTCCTTAACCTGAAGGCATACATCATCGAGTACTGTCATTCTTTAGACATTCAATATGTTCTATCATTATCTTATATGACTGAACCAAAAAGAATTGGAAGCTTGCCTTTGATCTTTATCAAATCAATCTTAATGTATCCCACCAATCATCCCATGATTGGCTCTCAGGGCACACATACCAATAGACTCCCACTTGCACTGCAAGCCAATCACCCTTGAATCATATTCATAGTGATCTTCAAACATGTTGCACTTTCATACTATGAAATGGAATCAGTTGACGTATGGAAGTGCAACCTTGGTAAGGTCGAGGAACACATTTTATGAAGGAGTAATGCAAAGCAGGTGACCATTCATTATGGAATGGCTGGCATTGCAATACTCCACACTTCTCGTAGATAGTTATCCGAAAGGAAGCTATGACTACAAGATACTAACTGATTTGACTCTCTTTGCAGGTTGTTTTATTATGTTGCATGTCTTGATCCATGTGTAGTGGTGTGAAATCCGATAACATCCTAGTGGCTTTTAATCATTGTTTACAACCTTAATCTCTACTTTCTTGCTTTACATTCCTTGCACTTAGTTTAAAACCAAATCAAACTTTCGATCTAGATATCAACTGTTAAGTAGTTAAGTTCAACTAAAAACGTTTTCCTTCTTGATTTTATCGAGACCGTTGTCCCGAGGATTCGACCCTTAACTATACTACAATAAGACTTCCGCGTGTCTTAGCACACGTGGGTGGAGTTCTTACCATAGTACTAGCAAGGCTAAACTTAGGGATTCATCATCTCTAGGATTTTTAGTGGTGTTGCAAAAACTCCATCAAAAATTGGTGCCGTTGCCGGGGACAACGGAACATTTTAGTTTTTACTTAACAACTTCTTGGTTGATTAGGATTTTACACTTTTTCTTGATAACTACTCCAAATCTTCTTGATTTCTTCATTTCCTTCCATTATCCTAATGTGTGATTTTCCTTCTACTCAGGTAGAAAACGTGTATGCAACCCCCGCATAGCATCGGATTCTCCCCTGAACTAGAATACGACTCTGAGGTAGAAAGAAGTTTCCACCGAAGGATTAGACTTAACTGCCAAAGAGCCAGACAGATGGCTGAAGAGCAACGCCTTGTTGCAGAAGGAGTTAACGCTGCCATAGCAGCACAATGAGCACAACTTATTGCAGACACTCATGCTCAGGTGCAAGCTGAGATTCGAGCTGAGGAACAAGCCCGCATCCAAGCAGAGCATGCTGCTGCTCAACTTGCGTTAAGAAACAAGCAACTTCGGGACTACGCAGTCCCAAAGAATTATGAAGACGATCATCCTATCCGACCACCGATTATTAACATACCACACTTTGAAATCCGGACGCAATGGATCCAGATCATGCAAGGCATCTCTTTCTCCGGAGCACCCGGAGACGATTGCATGGATCACCTTAAGAGATTCAAGTCACTCTGCCGACTTGTACCCCAAGAAGGAATCGCCTTGGAAGCAATAATGTTACACCTTTTCCACTTCACCTTATCTGGAAGAGCACTAAGCTGGTATAACGCTTTGGATAGACGCCCCATTATCACTACTTGGACTCCTCTAGAAGAAAAGTTTCTTGAGAAATTCTTTCCGCCTTCGCTAACCTATGAGATTAGGGGACAGATTAATCATTTTTCCCAACTACCTGGAGAATCACTTGCGGAAGCTTGGGAAAGATTCAAAGAACTCCTGAGAAGGTGCCCTCACCGTGGCATATCTCAAAATCAACTAATAGAAACCTTCTATAGAGGAGTAAGTGATGATATCAAGCAATTTCTAGATTCCTCATCTGGAGGAAATTTTATGAGAAAGAACTATGAAGATGCCTGGAATATAGTTACGCTAGGGGCCGAGAACCAATCCAATTGGGAAAGGTCATCTAACCAACCCAAAGGCGTTCTCAAGGTTTACAAAGTAGAAGAATCCATGGAACTCAAGGCCATTTTTGAGGCCTTGAAGACTATTGCTAGCAAGCAACAAGCCCTTGAAACTTCTTTCGGGGAATATGACAAGAAGAAAAGCTCTCAGGTTCAACAAGTTAAGGCAGCTACTGGAGCTTGTGAAGCCTGTCATGCATTCGATCATCCCACATTATCATGTGGCCCGTTATACAATGTCATGATGGATTTACAACCACCTATGCCGCAATATGAACCCATTATCGAGCATCCCTAGGACCAAATGCCAGAGCAAGTCAACTCCATACATTCAATACCTGGCCAGGTGTATTACAATCCAGATAAACTGAGGAACCATCCTGGTTTTCAATACGGGAATCCTGCAGGGACCGCCAACCCACAACAACAGGCACAAGGTGGATCTTTCAATAGACAACCACCAGGATTTCAAAATAACTTCAATCAAGGAAACTATAGACAAGGTTTCCAAAGATCTAACTATCCTAGAAACCCTTCCTACCAATATACCCATTCAGGACTGCACCCGCAGCTGCAACAACCTCAGTTACAGCAGCCACCCCAACCTCAGTTGCAGCAACCACCACAACCACAGTTAACTGCACCTTTACAACAACCACAAGGACATCAAGTTACTCAGTATCAACAAAGGGGTACTCCTCCCCAATCATCTGATGAGATATCCTTGATTAGACAAATGCTTCAATCGCAACAAACCATGCTTGCAAACCAGCAAGCTCAACAAAAGGCCGTAGAAGCCCAACTGGCACAGATTGCCGCTCAATTGAAACCTCAAGCCGGCACTTTTGCTGGGCAACCAGAGGCAAACCCACGTCATAACCCAAACGGTCTGGTCGTGTCCTGCCTGATGTCACCAGAATCGACCATGATGATGATGACGTAGCCATTCTTTCCCCTACAGGGAATTCAAGCAAAGAAACAGAAAATTCTGCAGAGAAAGAAAAGGAAAAGGAACCAATCCCAGAAGTCCCACCAAGAATTCCTTACCCAGACAGACTAAAAGGAACCAAAATGGACACTAGGTTCCAAAAATTTAAAGATGCTATGAAAAAGTTATACATTGATATCCCTTTTCTTGATGCCCTTTCCGAAGTGCTCGCTTGGGCAAAATACCTGAAAACCCTCTTGTCAAGAAAATATATGACAGAAGAGCATGAAACAGTGAAATTTGCTCAGACCACTTCAGATATTCTGCTTAATAAAATGCCAAAGAAAAAGAAGGACCCAGGTTCCTTCGGCATTCAGTGTTCCATTGGAAATGGCTCCAGCAAGAAAGGATTGTTAGACCTAGGAGCAAGCATATCTATTATGCCCTATTCAATGTGTAAAAGATTAGGCTTCACTGATTTGTTACCTACAACAATGACAATTCAGTTAGCCGACTCTACCATAACTGCCCCTCTTGGAATTATCGAAGACATCCCTATCAAAATAGGAACAAATTCTTATGTACCGTGTGATTTTGTTATTATGGACATACAAGAAGACCTGAGATATCTGATAATCTTCGGGAGACCTTTCCTAGCTACCGCCTGAGCTCTCATTGATGTCGAAGCAGGAACTATTATTTTGAGACTTGGGAGGGAGGCTTTCCAGTTCAGAGTTCTAAACAGCATGAAAGGTCCAAGCATTCAAGAGGAAGTCTTTCTCCTGGATGCTATATATCAAATGTCCCAGTTAGAAATGTCTGAACCATCCGATGAATTGGAAAATACTCTTACAAATCTGGAGGTAGAATTCTCGGCCAGTGAACTAGTGCAACAATGCCTGTAATACTTAGAAAAAGCTGAAGAAGCTCCGACAACCACGTTTGAAGAACTTAAGGCCGTCACAATTATAGAAGCCACTGAGCCACCTAAGGCTCCAGAAATGAAAGCCTTACCCGAGGGGCTTAAACATGTTTTTCTTGATGATGAGAAGCTCTGTCCAGTAAGCATCAGCTCCACTCTGGAGAATGATCAAGAAAATAGACTCCTCGATGAACTGAAGAAGCATAAGAAAGCCATTGGCTATAAAATGACTGATCTGACAGGCATAAACCCTGCTTTATGTATGCACAAACTGCCCATGGTTGAAGAGTTTAAACCATCACGAGAACACCAGAGAAAGTTAAACCCCAACCTCAAAGAGGTGGTTCGCCTTGAGGTCCTCAAGCTTCTAAAGGCAGGCATTATCTACCCAATTTCTGATTCTCAGTGGGTAAGCCCAGTGCAGGTGGTCCCTAAAAAGGGGGGAACCACCGTTGTTCTTAATGACAAAAATGAACTGGTGACCACTAGAACCGTTACAGGGTGGCGTATGTGCATTGATTATAGGAAACTTAATAAATCAACACCAAAAGATCACTACCCTCTGCCCTTCCTAGATGAGGTCCTCGAGCGTTTAGCTCATCAGAAGTTCTTTTGTTACCTCGATGGATATTCCGGTTTTTACCAAATCCCGATATACCCGGACGATTAAGAGAAAACTACTTTTACCTGTCCTTTTGGGACGTATGCTTTCAGAAGAATGCCATTCGGGCTCTGTAATGCACCAGCTACTTTCCGAAGATGCATGTCTGCTATCTTTGCGAGATTAACAGAATCTATAATGGAGGTATTCATGGATGACTTCTCAGTTTATGGAGACTCCTTCGACAACTGTCTGCTCAACCTGGTTCAAGTTTTACAAAGATGTGAAGAAACAAACCTCATTTTAAATTGGGAAAAATGCCATTTTATGGTAACAGAGGGTGTTGTTTTGGGACACAGAGTGAGCGACAGAGGGATCGAGGTGGATCAAGCAAAAATTGACGTTATCTCAAAATTGATGCCACCAAAAGACGTAAAAGGGGTGCGTGCCTTCTTAGGACATGCTGGGTTTTACATAAGATTTATTACAGACTTCTCCAAAATAGAAAAACCCATGACACAACCGCTGACCAAGGACATAGAGTTCAACTTTAACCAAGATTGTTTGCAAAGTTTCACAACTCTGAAAGATGCCTTGATTTCTGCACCCATACTACGAGCTCCAGATTGGTCATTACCTTTCGAAATCATGTGTGATGCGAGCAATTATGCCATAGGGGCCGTTTTGGGGCAAAGAATCGACAAGAAACCCTATGTTATATACTATGCATCTAAAACGCTGGATGAAGCACAAAAAAATTACACCACTACAGAAAAGGAATTTTTAGCTGTCATCTACGCATTCGAAAAATTCCGCTCATACCTGATAGGAGCTAAAGTCATTGTCTACACTGACCACTCCGCTATATGATATCTGATTCAAAAGCAAGATGCAAAACCTAGACTTATCCGCTGGGTACTAATGCTTCAAGAATTTGATTTAGAAATTAAAGACAAAAGCGGAGTGGAAAACGTCGTCACCGATCATCTCAGCCGTATTAGAGTCGAGGATGAAGACAAAGTATCTATCAAAGATTCCCTCCCGGACGACCACCTAATGAAAGTCTCCAATGGATTTCCCTGGTATGCCGACATTGTCAACTATTTGGCTACGGGAATCATTCATCCGTCCGCATCCTATCACGACAAAAAGAAGTTCATTCACGACGCTAAGCAATATTTCTGGGATGAGCCCTATCTTTTTCGCTTATGTGCAGATGGACTCTTTCGTAGATGCATCCCAGATACGGAAATCACTTCGGTCCTTGAGCACTGTCACTCGGGCCCCACTGGGGGCCACATGAGTTCTAAGAAGACAGCCCTCAAAGTCTTGCAATCTGGCTTTTATTGGCCCACCATCGCAAAAGACGCACATGAATACGTGCGATCATGCGACAAGTGCCAACTATCCGGAGGGATAACCGGAAGAAATGAAATGTCATTGAACATATGGCAAGAAATCGAACTCTTCGATGTATGGGGAATAGATTATATGGGCCCTTTCCCCTCATCTTATGGATTCATGTATATCTTGGTTGCTGTGGATTACGTTTCCAAATGGGTAGAAGCTCTACCGACCACCTCTTGCGATTCAAAACCGATAATCAAGATGTTTAAAGAGATAATATTTCCCAGATTCAGCGTCCCAAGAACGATTATATCTGACGGCGGATCACATTTCTTGGAACGGAGCTTTGAAGCCTTATTAAGAAAATATGGAGTCAACCACAAAGTTTCTACACCATATCATCCACAGACATGTGGACAGGTTGAAGTCTCCAATAGGCAAATTAAAGCTATCCTGGAAAAAACTGTCAATTGGCACCGCACCGATTGGTCCACCAAACTATCTGACGCTTTATGGGCTTACCGTACAGCTTTCAAAACACCCATCAGAACAACACCATTTCGATTAGTGTATGGGAAGTCTTGCCATTTGCCAGTTGAATTAGAGCATAAGGCTTGGTGGGCCATTAAGCAACTAAATTTCGATCTCAAAGGTGCTGGTGAATTCCGACAACTTCAACTCCAAGAGTTAGAAGAGCTACGAATGACAGCCTACCACAACGCAAGAATCTACAAAGAACAAACTAAGATGTGGCATGATGGCCATATCAAAAGAAAAGATATAATCGTCGGAGACAAAGTCCTCCTATTCAACTCCAGATTAAAAATGTTTCCTGGAAAACTGCGTACTAAATGGTCGGGGCCCTTTACAATCAAACATATATACCCGACAGGAGCTGTCATTATTATTGACGATAATGGAGGAGAGAGGACCGTAAATGGACATAGATTAAAAAAGTATCACACTCCGGCAGACAAGTTATCAAGACAAACCATAGAGATTCATGACCCTATAAAGTCAGCATAGCCGGAGCAAAATCTTGTCGAGCCAGCGACGTTAAACCAAGGCGCTTCTTGGGAGTTAACCCAAGGCCTGAGTATCACCTTCCCTAATTTTTCTAGCCTTTTCTTTTGTTTTTAAACACCCTTTTGTTTATCTTTGTTTTTCCTTTTTCTTTTTCTTTCTTTAAATCCAAAAATACATAAAAATCCACATGATCTTGAGGTCAAACGGTCTCGAGACCATTTGGGCCCTCGCGGTCTCCAGACCGTGAGGCCCCTCGCGGCCTCCAGACCGTGAGGCTCCTGGCGGTCTCAAGACCGCAAGGCTCCTCGCGGTCTCAAGACCGTTTGGATCCTCGCGGTCTCAAGACCGTTTGAGCTCTCTCGGTCACCTGACCGAGAGGGCTCCTAAAAACCTATAAATACACTCCCCCACCTACGTTTCCCTCATCTGGATTCCCGAATTCTCGAACTCTCCTGTTTCATTCCGCTCTGAGCTTCATCTCTGCACTCCCGCACGTCGCTGTTTCAAGTGCTTCGCCGACGACTCGTCTTCGTCGCCGTCGTTCTCGACTTCGTCGTCATCCTTCCTAGCTCGTCTTCGCTCCCGGCTCGTCGTCCGCACTGCAGCAGCTAGCCCTTCGCCGACCCACCGACCGCAGCGACAGGTTGACACATCACCATTTAAAACTCGCGTTCGAGCCCCTTTCCGCCGTTGTCGTCATCATTGTTTCCGCAGCTCTTAACCGACGAACAGCCATGCGGTTCGTCTCCCTCGCGGTCTCCAGACCGTGCGGCACCTCACGGTCTCCAGACCGTAAGGCACCTCGCGGTCTCAAGACCGTTTGGATTCTCAAGACCGTTTGGATCCTCGCGGTCTCAAGACCGTTTGGATCCTCGCAGTCTCAAGACCGTTTGGATCCTCGCGGTCTCAAGACCATTTGGATCCTCTCGGTCTCCAGACCGTGTAAGCCCAAACGGTCTCAAGACCGTTTGAGACCAAACGGTCTCAGGACCGTTTGAACTAAATCAAACTAATAAAACTCAAATTCAAAAAAAATTTACTTTGTTATAATTTCAAAATTTAAGATTTCTAACTTTTGTTTCTTATCAATTATTTCAGAATGACTTCACCTGCTAAGCAAGGACCAACAGACGCTCCCTTCTGGACAAAAGAGAAGCTCATTGCTGAACGAGCAAATCTGCAAAGCATAGTTGACGACTTCAAAAGGACTGGAAAAGTCCCAGTAGAAGTGAACCTGACTACTGTCATGAAGGACATCAAGCGAATCAACCGCTGCCTAGATGAAGAACCTTCTGACGAGGAAGTCGAAGAGATATCATCCGACGAGGCCTCAGAATACCTGCCTTCCCCTGAGAAAGAATCACCCACTACAAAATCCAAGGGGAAGAGAATGGCTCAAGAACCCACAACCGAGCCAACATCTAAGAAGAGAGCCAGGAAGCAGGTCCACCCTGCCTCTGCACGGGAACAAATCCTAGCAGAGTACACCCCACCACCCTCCACCACCGCCACCAACCCTGCCACAATAACCGTTCCTATTTTTCCTCCCATCACCACCACAGCACCACCACCCGAAAACCTTCATCTCCATAACATCCCCTCCATCAGCCAGCTCCTTAAACCAACAAAGTATGTCTGCCCCAGCATACTTATGAAGATGGGGATCTATCGCAGAATCCTCACTCTTCTTGACAATTCTAACCTCTCTCGGCTAGGCTTTGTAGCCGAAATCTCTTACACCGAGCCAACTACAGAATATTTTACCTACTTCAACAAAGAAGTGGTGGACATCATGCATCGAGCAAGGGACGGTGGTGACCGCAGAATAACTACTAGAATCTTTAACAATGAGGTGGTCATCACCGAAAATGTTCTGAATGAAATTTTCATCGACAATAAAGACCAGCTGAAGAAAGCCAAAGCTGCTGGCACAGACCACCCCGGGTTCAACAAGCATACCTTCTGGAAGTCATTAACGGGGTTACCAACCTTCGATGCATGGACAAGCAAGGCCTCCAACGTTCATTCTCCGCGAGCTGAAGCAGCAACATCATGTTTTCAGGACGCGCCTGGACGACATCACCATGACCCTCACGCAACTACATAATCGCCAGGAGGAGTCGTCAAATAATGAGCTTATTCAATTAAGAGCTCAAGTAACCGACCTCTCAGCACGAATCCTCTCGGGCGAACAACGTTATTCAGATCTTAAAGAAACCCACGAAGCACTGCTCGAAACACACGAGCACGTGCAAGTGGCATATGATGAACTCCAATCCATCCATCGTTTGTGCAAGAAAAAAGCACAAAAGAAGACAACTGATGACGATGAAGATGATGCTGATGATGAGGAAGATTCTGACTCCTCCGCTGACTCAAACAATAGTTCCTCCTCAGCTGATGACTCGGACAAGCCAGATGATGCTGGGGCAGGCCCCAACCAAGGAGCAGAACCAAAACAACAGCAAGATCACCAAACTGTTGATAAAGATCACAAATCCCCTGCTCATACAAAGAATGTCAACATATACTTCGGGGATCAGTTTCTAAACTTTTCTACGGGATCTTTGGGGGAGGCTGCCAAAGAAGTGGCTTTTGCTGAGTTCGAAAGATGCATTCAAGGAACCAGCACTAGTGCACCAGCCACAGCAGCCCAGCAAACCTCTACACTCGAACCATCTGCGCCTGAGCTTGAAGAATCAGAAAGAATTACAATCTGCAGTAGTACATGGACAACCTAGAACAACCTTCTCCCCCCACACCGCAAGAGCTACCTCCGCCACCACCTCTACCTAACAAAATGAAAGACTTAGATATGGCGGCCATCTCTACCTTAGACGCACAGGATATTTTCATCCTCAACACTATCGTAGATGATGCCAAAGCAGGGGAGGATGTCATATATCAAAACACAAAGACTAGACGCGATCTGACGCGTGAAGATTTCCGGTCACTTCTTCGATCCCAGTCGCCGGTGAAGATGGCAATCTTTCGTACTCTCCTTGCCAACTCTATCGAGATCTACAAAAGTTCTTGGCGACAACAACCGGTCCTCAATGCCTCACCCACACTGGGATTGTGCTTATTGTATAAAGAATTACAGCACAAATCCATCACAAGGTTGCAAAGGGGAATCGCAAGAAAAGCGAGATACATAACCGTGCCTTTCCAAGTCTGTAAACACTGGTTACTCATGATTGTGGACACTATCGCCCGCGACGCCAAAGTGTACAATTTCTGTGCCAGTGACCTAAAGGCCGGGATAATAAATTTTGTCGGACTTGAAGTCGGGGAGGCATGGTGCATCCCTTTCCGGCTTCTCAAACTCATTTGGGCCGCGTGCCCTTCTCTTCGCCAGGACTGGAGCTCCCCCTGGTTCCAAATTATTAACCCACAAGTCCAAGCCACTGAAGGCTCTTGGGACAGCGCTTTCTACGTCATACGGCACATCCTAGCGCTAAACCAGCAGGTCCCTTTTACTGAACTAATCAATGAAGATTTCCACTCCCTACGAGGACGTTACGCCATGGAGCTTATTTGCGACAGACGGTTCTTCAATGACCCTACCATGGCGGCAGACGACGTCCCTCGTTATCTCTTTTCATCTATACAATGACCGCAGAGGAGACCTTTCAGACAAACTCTAGCGGCGTTGCAAAAAGAAAAACAACCATCCAATGTCACCAAGCAAAGCCAATGGAACCCTTACATCTTCGATTTGGCTCCAGATAAAGGTGACATTGATATGATATCAGGGGTAGCCATCAAGACATCCTCATCACATATGGAACCCCAATCTGCCATTGAACCGTCATTTCCCGACTTCGACCCGGAGGCTTGCAAAACACTTTCAGATAACGAGCTCCGGCTAATAATGTCACGGCTATACGCCGAAAAAGACGAGCTGGTATATATCGACGGGGATATTTTAGTTATGGCAGATGCCCTCTGTGAGACCCTACAATTCAAAGGTTCCATGTCTGTAAGTATAATGACCGCCTATCAATACTTACTTGCACGGAATAACAGCACGGTCTATATGGTGTCAGCTTACATGAAGGATGATCTTCTCGGGCTGAAGAACTTCGGAACAAAGGAGTCAACCATCTCCTATCTCCAGCATACAACTCTGAAGTTCATCATGCTACCTTTCCTTCATCAAGAGCACTGGATGTTACTGGCAACCAACCTTCATGAAGGAACAACAATAATCTACAACAGTTCCGACAGCCAGTATGATCCAAAACAGAAAGCATACACTACAACTCCAAGGACACCAACGGAGGAGGTGGCAAAGGAGTGTGCTGACAAATTACACAATCTTTTGGGTCAGCACACGCGGGCATATGACAGAGATCATTTCCAAGCACCAGCCTTCTGCCACAGATGCCCCCAGCAAATCATAGAATCAAATGACTGCGGCTTCCACGTCCTCTACTGGATGTATACAATCCTGGCCCTCCACAAGCCAGTAGAGGACATGACATAGGTGGATTACCACGCGCTACGAGGGAAGTTCGCCGCCAACATACTCAGAACACATGGGGCTAATAAAGGATTAACTGACGCCTAAATTCCCTTGTCCATGCATTTCTCAACCTATCACTTTGACACTCTGTGGACAGAGTGCGTGATAAGTTAGGGGGGGAGTGCACAGGACAAGGGCGAGGTATCATTTCTGCTTCAACCTTTCTATTTTTCCTGCTTATCTTTAGACTTTTTCTAATAATTTTTTTCAATAAAATAACTTTATAAGTATAACTTTCACCCTGGAAAGAATCACCCCTAGCTAAGTTAGAGATAAAGTAGCCCTCAAAAAAAAAAGGTTAGCATACAGGCATGAAATGGCGAATCCATAAATTTCATTCACTTTTGGTTTCTATACTTTTACTTCAATTCTATCTTAGACTCTTCACAGGTCAACTTCAGGGCCAAAGCGAACCAAAAACTCTCAAAGTCAAGAGGGAAATCAGGGAAATCCAAAATCAAGAAATCTCGCGAGCGGACCACCCATTTCAAAATAAGTGCATATCAGGAACCCTAAGAACAGATTTCTTCTTTCAATAAAAGAGGCTTGGCCGCCCAATCAAAAACCTTAACAAAACCCACTTCCCAAGCCTGTGAGATTCGAATAAAAGCCAGAATGTTGAATAAAAACATGAGAGTTGTGCCACGCATAAGGACCTATATGAAGAGCCAATAAAGATCTCACCCGGCCGGTACATACAACTGCCCTCATGAAGGCAGATGTGTCGTGCCCGGTAATGAGATCCTAAGGTTTCCTAATATATGAAAAGGCTGATAAAAGAGCTCACCCGGCCGGTACATCCAGCTGCCCTCATAAAGGCAGATGTGTCGTGCCCGGTAGTGAGTCTCTAAAAAGCATAGACAACCCTTCCCACTGAAAGGGGAAGTTACACAATAAGCCTTTTAAGCCAGCCCTCATACCCACTCTAGCTACCGGTAGGTTTCTCTAAAGAAGTATAAAACTGATTAGAGTCGATGATATGCACAGAATGGTGGTCCCAATGCGAGATTCACAATATTAAAGGAACCTGAGATCCACGCAACTTTTGATACTCGAAAGAGTTAGTGTAAGCAGAGGCCCCAATAAGACCTCGGTAGATCTCTAACCTAGAATTGAAGCAAGAGTATGGAAACCTTAATCAAATAAAATCACCTCGCCCTTACATGCCTCAGCTCTATCTAACTTGAGGACAAGCTAGACTCTAAGTTAGGGGGGGTGATAACCTCCCATTTTGTGATGTTATCTTATTAGTTATCTTTAGTTTTCCATACTCTTTCTTAGATAAACTAAATAGAATCATTAAACTTTCTTACTTTATTGCAGATACATCAATAAACTAACTTTTCTTATCTTTCCATTACAGAAAACACAAAACAAATTACAAAGACTCCACACGATCCCAAGACCGCGAGAAGCCTCACGGTCCCAAGACCGCGAGAAGCCTCACGGTCCCAAGACCGTGAGAAGCCTCACGGTCCCAAGACCGCGAGAAGCCTCCCGGTCCCAAGACTGCGAGAAGCCTCACGGTCCCAAGACCGCGAGAAGCCTCACGGTCCCAAGACCGCGAGATGCCTCACGGTCCTAAGACCGTGAGAAGCCTCATGGTCCCAAGACCACGAGAAGCCTCACGGTCCCAAGACCGTGAGAAGCCTCTCGGTCTCAAGACCGTTTGGGCTCAACTTGAGCCTATAAATAGGACCTCAAAGGTCACTTCAAAAGGATCGAATTTCAAGACGTCCAAAGGCTGCCTCTCCAGATCCAGAGCACTCTGGTCTTCCGTCCACTGCCCCAAGGCTGCCAGTTTTGAGATCCGTGCTCATCATCAAACTACCTTCTCTCTCTTCTTTCTCTCTCCTCAACAAAGAAGGTGGGAAGAGAAGATCCTTCATCAAGGCAACCACGAAGTGCGAAGATCGTTGCTCTCTTCACCAAGGGTTCAACCTTCCCTCCTCCGTGGAGATGACATTCGTTCTCTCTCTTCTCGCCTCCTTCTTTGTCATGAGCGAGTAGTTTCATTCACTAGGGTGCGGGGAGTAGCCCCGCTACCCATGTTTTCATTTCATGCGATGTAATTCAATAACTTGTAATAGAGATACTCTTCTTTTCAGTTTGACATTAATCGCTTAATGAATACTAGTTGCTTGGTCATCAACTTGTGTTACATACTGTCTTTTGGTATGAATTGTCTATGTTTGTACCCTTAGATCTGAATATCGATTGAATGTTGGTTATGGATGTATGTAGTCACCATATGTCTGTTTCGGTGTCTAGAAGTGTTTTCATGAGTGGAGTAAACTCACCCCCATCGTTCCACTTTCATACTATGAAATGGAATCAGTTGACGTATGGAAGTACAACCTTGGTAAGGTCGAGGAACACATTTTATGAAGGAGTAATGCAAAGCAGGTGACCATTCATTATGGAATGGCTGGCATTGCAATACTCCACACTTCTCGTAGATAGTTATCCGAAAGGAAGCTAGGACTACAAGATACTAACTGATTTGACTCTCTTTGCAGGTTGTTTTATTATGTTGCATGTCTTGATCCATGTGTAGTGGTGTGAAACCCGATAACATACTAGTGGCTTTTAATCATTGTTTACAACCTTAATCTCTAATTTCTTTCTTTACTTTCCTTGCACTTAGTTTAAAACCAAATCAAACTTTCGATCTAGATATCAACTGTTAAGTAGTTAAGTTCAACTAAAAATGTTTTCCATCTTGATTTTATCGAGACCGTTGTCCCGAGGATTCGACCCTTAACTATACTACGATAAGACTTCCGCGTGTCTTAGAAAACGTGGGTGGAGTTCTTACCATAGTACTAGCAAGGCTAAACTTAGGGATTCATCATCTCTAGGATTTTTAGTGGTGTTGCAAAAACTCCATCAAAAATTGGCGCCGTTGCTGGGGACAATGGAACATTTTAGTTTTTACTTAACAACTTCTTGGTTGATTAGGATTTTACACTTTTTCTTGATAACTACTCCAAATCTTCTTGATTTCTTCATTTCCTTCCATTATCCTAACCTGTGATTTTCCTTCTACTCAGGTAGAAAACGTGTATGCAACCCCCGCATAGCATCAGATTCTCCCCTGAACCAGAATACGACTCTGAGGTAGAAAGAAGTTTCCACCGAAGGATTAGACTTAACCGCCAAAGAGCCAGACAGATGGCTAAAGAGCAACGCCTTGTTACAGAAAGAGTTAACACCGCCATAGCAGTACAACGAGCACAACTTATTGTGGACACTCGTGCTCAGGTGCAAGCTGAGATTCGAGCTGAGGAACAAGCACGCATCCAAGCAGAGCATGCTGCTGCTCAACTTGCGTTAAGAAACAAGCAACTTCGGGACTACGCAGTCCCGAAGAATTATGAAGACAATCATCCTGTCCGACCACCGATTATTAACATACCACACTTTGAAATCCGGACGCAATGGATCCAGATCATGCAAGGCATCTCTTTCTCTGGAGCACCTGGAGACGATTGCATGGATCACCTTAAGAGATTCAAGTCACTCTTCCGACTTGTACCCCAAGCAGGAATCGCCTTGGAAGCAATAATGTTACACCTTTTCCACTTCACCTTATCTGGAAGAGCACTAAGCTGGTATAATGCTTTGGATAGACACCCCATTATCACTACTTGGACTCCTCTAGAAGAAACGTTTCTTGAGAAATTCTTTCCGCCTTCGCTAACCTATGAGATTAGGAGACAGATTAATCATTTTTCCCAACTACCTGGAGAATCACTTGCGGAAGCTTGGGAAAGATTCAAAGAACTCCTGAGAAGGTGCCCTCACCATGGCATATCTCAAAATCAACTAATAGAAACCTTCTATAGAAGAGTAAGTGATGATATCAAGCAATTTCTAGATTCCTCATATGGAGGAAATTTTATGAGAAAGAACTATGAAGATGCCTGGAATATAGTTACGCTAGGGGCCGAGAACCAATCCAATTGGGGAAGGTCATCTAACCAACCCAAAGGCGTTCTCAAGGTTTACAAAGCAGAAGAATCCATGGAACTCAAGGCCATTGCTGAGGCCTTGAAGATTATTGCTAGCAAGCAACAAGCCCTCGAAACTTCTTTCGGGGAACATGACAAGAAGAAAAGCTCTCAGGTTCAACAAGTTAAGGCAGCTACTGGAGCTTGTGAAGCCTGTCATGCATCCGATCATCCCACATTATCATGTGGCCTGTTATACAATGTCATGATGGATTTACAACCACCTATGCCGCAATATGAACCCATTAACGAGCATCCCGAGGACCAAATGCCACAGCAAGTCATCTCCATACATTCAATATCTGGCCAGGTGTATTACAATCCAGATAAACCAAGGAACCATCCTGGTTTTCAATACGGGAATCCTGCAGGGACCGCCAACCCACAGCAACAGGCACAAGGTGGATCTTTTAATAGACAACCACCAGGATTTCAAAATAACTTCAATCAAGGAAACTATAGACAAGGTTTCCAAAGATCTAACTATCCTAGAAACCCTTCCTACCAATATACCCATTCAGGACTGCACCCGCAGCTGCAACAACCTCAGTTACAACAGCCACCCCAACCTCAGTTGCAGCAACCACCACAACCACAGTTAACTGCACCTTTACAACAACCACAAGGACAACAAGTTACTCAGTATCAACAAAGGGGTACTCCTCCCCAATCATCTGATGAGATATCCTTGATTAGACAAATGCTTCAATCGCAACAAACCATGCTTGCAAACCAGCAAGCTCAACAAAAGGCCGTAGAAGCCCAACTGGCACAGATTGCCGCTCAATTGAAACCTCAAGCCGGCACTTTTGCTGGGCAACCAGAGGCAAACCCGCGTCATAACCCAAACAGACCAGAACAACTTAATGCCGTCACCACGCGGTCTGGTCGTGTCCTGCCTGATGTCACCAGAATCGACCATGATGATGATGACGTAGCCATTCTTTCCCCAACAGGGAATTCAAGCAAAGAAACAGAAAATTCTGCAGAGAAAGAAAAGGAAAAGGAACCAATCCCAGAAGTCCCACCAAGAATTCCTTACCCAGACAGACTAAAAGGAACCAAAATGGACACTAGGTTCCAAAAATTTAAAGAAGCTATGAAAAAGTTATACATTGATATCCCTTTTCTTGATGCCCTTTCCGAAGTTCCCGCTTGGGCAAAATACCTGAAAACCCTCTTGTCAAGAAAGTATATGACAGAAGAGCATGAAACAGTGAAACTTGCTCAGACCACTTCAGATATTCTGCTTAATAAAATGCCAAAGAAAAAGAAGGACCCAGGTTCCTTCGGCATTCAGTGTTCCATTGGAAATGGCTCCAGCAAGAAAGGATTGGTAGACCTAGGAGCAAGCATATCTATTATGCCCTATTCAATGTGTAAAAGATTAGGCTTCACTGATTTGTTACCTACGACAATGACAATTCAGTTAGCCGACTCTACCATAACTGCCCCTCTTGGAATTATCGATGACATCCCTGTCAGAATAGGAACAAATTCTTATGTCCCGTGTGATTTTGTTATTATGGACATACAAGAAGACCTGAGATATTCGATAATATTTGGGAGACCTTTCCTAGCTACCGCCCGAGCTCTCATTGATGTCGAAGCAGGAACTATTATTTTGAGACTTGGGAGGGAGGCTTTCCAGTTCAGAGTTCTAAATAGCATGAAAGGTCCAAGCATTCAAGAGGAAGTCTTTCTCCTGGATGCTATATATCAAATGTCCCAGTTAGAAATGTCTGAACCATCCGATGAATTGGAAAATACTCTTACAAATCCGGAGGTAGAATTCTCGGCCAGTGAACTAGTGCAACAATGCCTGCAATACTTAGAAAAAGCTGAAGAAGCTCCGACAGCCACGTTTGAAGAACTTAAGGCCGTCACAATTATAGAAGCCACTCAGCCACCTAAGGATCCAGAAATGAAAGCCTTACCCTAGGGGCTTAAACATGTTTTTCTTGATGATGAGAAGCTCTGTCCAGTAATCATCAGCTCCACTCTGGAGAATGATCAAGAAAACAGACTCCTCGATGAACTGAAGAAGCATAAGAAAGCCATTGGCTATAAAATGACTGATCTGACAGGCGTAAACCCTGCTTTATGTATGCACAAACTGCCCATGGTTGAAGAGTTTAAACCATCATGAGACCACCAGAGAAAGTTAAACCCCAACCTCAAAGACGTGGTTCGCCTTGAGGTCCTCAAGCTTCTAAAGGCAGGCATTATCTACCCAATTTCTGATTCTCAGTGGGTAAGCCCAGTGCAGGTGGTCCCTAAAAAGGGGGGAACCACCGTTGTTCTTAATGACAAAAATGAAATGGTGCCCACTAGAACCGTTACAGGGTGGTGTATGTGCATTGATTATAGGAAACTTAATAAATCAACACGAAAAGATCACTACCCCCTGCCCTTCCTAGATGAGGTCCTCGAGCGCTTAGCTCATCAGAAGTTCTTTTGTTACCTCGATGGATATTCCAGTTTTTACCAAATCCCGATACACCCAGACGATCAAGAGAAAACTACTTTTACCTGTCCTTTTGGGACGTATGCTTTCAGAAGAATGCCATTCAGGCTCTGTAATGCACCATCTACTTTCCAAAGATGCATGTCTGCTATCTTTGCAGGATTAACATAATCTATAATGGAGGTATTCATGGATGACTTCTCAGTTTATGGAGACTCCTTCGACAACTGTCTGCTCAACCTGGTTCAAGTTTTACAAAGATGTGAAGAAACAAACCTCATTTTAAATTGGAAAAAATGCCATTTTATGGTAACAGAGGGTGTTGTTTTGGGACACAGAGTGAGCGACAGAGGGATCGAGGTGGATCAAGCAAAAATTGATGTTATCTTGAAATTGATGCCACCAAAAGACGTAAAAGGGGTGCGTGCCTTCTTAGGACATGCTGGGTTTTACAGAAGATTTATTAAAGACTTCTCCAAAATAGCAAAACCCATGACACAACTGCTGACCAAGGACACAGAGTTCAACTTTAACCAAGATTGTTTGCAAAGTTTCACAACTCTGAAAGAAGCCTTGATTTTTGCACCCATACTACGAGCTCCAGATTGGTCATTACCTTTCGAAATCATGTGTGATGCGAGCGATTATGCCATAGGGACCGTTTTAGGGTAAAGAATCGACAAGAAACCCTATGTTATATACTACACATCTAAAACGCTGGATGAAGCACAAAAAAATTACACCACTACAGAAAAGGAATTTTTAGCTGTCATCTACGCATTCGAAAAATTCCGCTCATACCTGATAGGAGCTAAAGTCATTGTCTACACTGACCACTCCGCTATACGATATCTGATTCAAAAGCAAGATGCAAAACCTAGACTTATCCGCTGGGTACTAATGCTTCAAGAATTTGATTTAGAAATTAAAGACAAAAGCGGAGTGGAAAACGTCATCACCGATCATCTCAGCCGTATTAGAGTCGAGGATGAAGACAAAGTACCTATCAAAGATTCCCTCCAGGACGACCACCTAATGAAAGTCTCCAATGGATTTCCCTGGTATGCCGACATTGTCAACTATTTGGCTACAGGAATCATTCATCCGTCCACATCCTATCACGACAAAAAGAAGTTCATTCACGACGCTAAGCAATATTTCTGGGACGAGCCCTATCTTTTTCGCTTATGCGCAGATGGACTCTTTCGTAGATGCATCCCAGAGACGGAAATCACTTCGGTCCTTGAGCACTGTCACTCGGGCCCCACTGGGGGCCACATGAGTTCTAAGAAGACATCCCTCAAAGTCTTGCAATCTGGCTTTTATTGGCCCACCATCGCAAAAGACGCACATGAATACATGCGATCATGCGATAAGTGCCAACTATCCGGAGGGATAACCAGAAGAAATGAAATGCCATTGAACATATGGCAAGAAATCCATCTCTTCGATGTATGGGGAATTGATTATATGGGCCCTTTCCCCTCATCTTATGGATTCATGTATATCTTGGTTGCTGTGGATTACGTTTCCAAATGGGTAGAAGCTCTACCGACCAACTCTTGCGATTCAAAACCGGTAATCAAGATGTTTAAAGAGATAATATTTCCCAGATTCGGCGTCCCAAGAACGATTATATCTGACGGCGGATCACATTTCTTGGAACGGAGCTTTGAAGCCTTATTAAGAAAATATGGAGTCAACCACAAAGTTTCTACACCATATCATCCACAGACATGTGGACAGGTTGAAGTCTCCAATAGGCAAATTAAAGCTATCCTGGAAAAAACTGTCAATTGGCACCGCACCAATTGGTCCACCAAACTATCTGACGCTCTATGGGCTTACCGTACAGCTTTCAAAACACCCATCGGAACAACACCGTTTCGATTAGTGTATGGGAAGTCTTGCCTTTTTCCAGTTGAATTAGAGCATAAGGCTTGGTGGGCCATTAAGCAACTAAATTTTGATCTCAAAGGTGCTGGTGAATTCCGACAACTTCAACTCCAAGAGTTAGAAGAGCTACGAATGACAGCCTACCACAACGCAAGAATCTACAAAGAACAAACTAAGATGTGGCACGATGGCCATATCAAATGAAAAGACATAATCGTCGGAGACAAAGTCCTCCTATTCAACTCCAGATTAAAAATGTTTCCTGGAAAACTGCGTACTAAATGGTCGGGGCCCTTTACAATCAAATATATATACCCGACAGGAGCTGTCATTATTATTGACGATAATGGAGGAGGGAGGACCGTAAATGGCCACAGATTAAAAAAGTATCACACTCCGACAGACAAGTTATCAAGACAAACCATAGAGATTCATGACCCTATAAAGTCAGCATAGCCGGAGCAAAATCTTGTCGAGCCAGCGACGTTAAACCAAGGCGCTTCTTGGGAGGCAACCCAAGGCCTGAGTATCACCTTCCCTAATTTTTCTAGCCTTTTCTTTTGTTTTTAAACACCCTTTTGTTTATCTTTGTTTTTCCTTTTTCTTTTTCTTTCTTTAAATCCAAAAATACATAAAAATCCACATGATCTTGAGGTCAAACGGTCTCGAGACTGTTTGGGCCCTCGCGGTCTCCAGACCGTGAGGCCCCTCGCGGCCTCCAGACCGTGAGGCTCCTCGCGGTCTCAAGACTGCGAGGCTCCTCGCAGTCTCTAGACCGTTTGGATCCTCGCGGTTTCAAGACCGTTTGAGCTCTCTCGGTCACCTGACCGAGAGGGCTCCTAAAAACCTATAAATACACTCCCCCACCTACGTTTCCCTCTTCTTGATTCCCGAATTCTCGAACTCTCCTGTTTCATTCCGCTCTGAGCTTCGTCTCTGCACTCCCGCACGTCGCTGTTTCAAGTGCTTCGCCGACGAATCGGCTTCGTCGCCGTCATTCTCGACTTCGTCGTCATCGTTCCTAGCTCGTCATCGCTCCCGGCTCGTCGTCCACTCTACAGCAGCTAGCCCTTCGCCGACCCACCGACCGCAGGGACAGGTTGACGCATCACCATTTAAAACTCACGTTCGAGCCCCTTTCCGCCGTTGTCGCCATCATCGTTTCCGCAGCTCTTAACCGACGAACAGCCGTGCGGTTCGTCTCCCGCGCGGTTTGTCTCCCTCGCGGTCTCCAGACCGTGAGGCACCTCACAGTCTCCAGACCGTAAGGCACCTCGCGGTCTCAAGACCGTTTGGATCCTCACGGTCTCAAGACCGTTTGGATCCTCGCGGTCTCAAGACCGTTTGGATCCTCGCGGTCTCAAGACCATTTGGATCCTCGCAGTCTCAAGACCGTTTGGATCCTCGCGGTCTCAAGACCGTTTGGATCCTCGCGGTCTCAAGACCGTTTGGATCCTCTCGGTCTCCAGACTGTGTAAGCCCAAACGGTCTCAAGACCGTTTGAGACCAAACGGTCTCAGGACCGTTTGAACTAAATCAAACTAATAAAACTCAAATTCAAAATAATTTTACTTTGTTATAATTTCAAAATTTAAGATTTCTAACTTTTGTTTCTTATCAATTATTTCAGAATGACTTCACCTGCTAAGCAAGGACCAACAGACGCTCCCTTCTAGACAAAAGAGAAGCTCATTGCTGAACGAGCAAATCTGCAAAGCATAGTTGACGACTTCAAAAGGACTGGAAAAGTCCCAGCAGAAGTGAACCTGACTGCTGTCATGAAGGACATCAAGCGAATCAACCGCTGCCTAGATGAAGAACCTTCTGACGAGGAAGTCGAAGAGATATCGTCCGACGAGGCCTCAGAATACCTGCCTTCCCCTGAGAAAGAATCACCCACTACAAAATCCAAGGGGAAGAGAATGGCTCAAGAACCCACAACCGAGCCAACATCTAAGAAGAGAGCCAGGAAGCAGGTCCACCCTACCTCTGCACGGGAACAAATCCTAGCAGAGTACACCCCACCACCCTCCACCACCGCCACAAACCCTGCCACAATAACCATTCCTATGTTTCCTCCCATCGCCACCACAGCATTACCACCCGAAAACCTTCATCTCCATAACATCCCCTCCATCAGCCAACTCCTTAAACCAACAAAGTATGTCTGCCCCAGCATACTTATGAAGATGGGGATCTATCGCAGAATCCTCACTCTTCTTGACAATTCTAACCTCTCTCGGCTATGCTTTGTAGCCGAAATCTCTTACACCGAGCCAACTACAGAATTTTTTACCTACTTCAACAAAGAAGTGGTGGACATCATGCATCGAGCAAGGGACGGTGGTGACCGCAGAATAACTACTAGAATCTTTAACAATGAGGTGGTCATCACCGAAAATGTTCTGAATGAAATTTTCATCGACAATAAAGACCAGCTGAAGAAATCCAAAGCTGCTGGCACAGACCACCCCGGGTTCAACAAGCATACCTTCTGGAAGTCATTAACGGGGTTACCAACCTTCGATGCAAGGACAAGAAAGGCCTCCAACGTTCATTCTCCGTGAGCTGAAGCAGCAACAGCATGCTTTCAGCACGCGCCTGGACGACATCACCACGACCCTCACGCAACTACATAATCGCCAGGAGGAGTCGTCAAATAATGAGCTTATTCAGTTAAGAGCTCAAGTAACGAACCTCTCAGCACGACTCCTCTCGGCCGAACAACGTTATTCAGATCTTAAAGAAACCCACGAAGCACTGCTCGAAACACACGAGCACGTGCAAGTGGCATATGATGAACTCCAATCCATCCATCGTCTGTGCAAGAAAAAAGCACAAAAGAAGACAACTGATGACGATGAAGATGATGCTGATGACGAGGAAGATTCTGACTCCTCCGCTGACTCAAACAATAGTTCCTCCTCAGCTGATGACTCGGACAAGCCAGATGATGCTGGGTCAGGCCCCAGCCAAGGAGCAGAACCAAAACAACAACAAGATCACCAAACTGGTAATAAAGATCACAAATCCCCTGCTCATACAGAGAATGTCAACATATACTTCGGGGATCAGTTTCTAAACTTTTCTGCGGGATCTTTGGGGGAGGCTGCCAAAGAAGTGGGTTTTGCTGAGTTCGAAAGATGCATTCAAAGAACCAGCACTACTGCACCAGCCACAGCAGCCCAGCAAACCTCTACACTCGAACCATCTGCGCCTGAGCTTGAAGAATCAGAAAGAATTACAATCTACAGCAGTACATGGACAACCTGGAACAACCTTCTCCCCCCACACCGCAAGAGCTACCTCCGCCGCCACCTCTACCTAACCAAATGAAAGACTTAGATATGGCGGCCATATCTACCTTAGACGCACAGGATATTTTCATCCTCAACACTATCGTAGATGATGCCAAAGCAGGGGAGGATGTCATATATCAAAACACAAAGACCAGACGTGATCTGACGCGTGAAGATTTCCGGTCTCTTCTTCAATCCCAATCGCCGGTGAAGATGGAAATCTTTCATACTCTCCTTGCCAACTCTATCGAGATCTACAAAAGTTCTCGGCGACATCAACCGGTCCTCAACGCCTCACCCACACTGGGATTGTTCTTACTGTATAAAGAATTACAGCACAAATCCATCACAAGGTTGCAAAGGGGAATCGCAAGAAAAGCGAGATACATAACCGTGCCTTTCCAAGTCTGTAAACACTGGTTACTCATGATTGTGGACACTGTCGCCCGCGACGCCAAAGTGTACAATTTCTGTGCCAGTGACCTAAAGGCCGGGATAATAAACTTTGTCGGACTTGAAGTCGGGGAGGCACGGTGCATCCCTTTCCGGCTTCTCAAACTCATTTGGGCCGCGTGCCCTTCTCTTCGCCAGGACTGGAGCTCCCCCTGGTTCCAAATTATTAACCCACAAGTCCAAGCCGCTGAAGGCTCTTGGGACAGCGCTTTCTACGTCATACGGCACATCCTAGCACTAAACCAGCAGGTCCCTTTTACTGAACTAATCAATGAAGATTTCCACTCCCTACGAGGACGTTACGCCATGGAGCTTATTTGCGACAGACGGTTCTTCAATGACCCTACCATGGCGGCAGACGACGTCCCTCGTTATCTCTTTTCATCTATACAACGACCGCAGAGGAGACCTTTCATACAAACTCTAGCGGCGTTGCAAAAAGAAAAACAACCATCCAATGTCACCAAGCAAAGCCAATGGAACCCTTACATCTTCGATCTGGCTCCAGATAAAGGTGACATTGATCTGATATCAGGGGTAGCCATCAAGACATCCTCATCACATATGGAACCCCAATCTGCCATTGAACCGTCATTTCCCGACTTCGACCCGGAGGCTTGCAAAACACTTTCAGATAACGAGCTCCGGCTAATAATGTCACGGCTATACGCCGAAAAAGACGAGCTGGTATATATCGACGGGGATATTTTAGTTATGGCAGATGCCCTCCGTGAGACCCTACTATTCAAAGGTTCCATGTCTGTAAGTATAATGACCGCCTATCAATACTTACTTGCACGGAATCACAACACGGTCTATATGGTGTCAGCTTACATGAAGGATGATCTTCTCGGGATGAAGAACTTCGGAACAAAGGAGTCAACCATCTCCTATCTCCAGCATACAACTCCGAAGTTCATCATGCTACCTTTCCTTCATCAAGAGCACTGGATGTTACTGGCAACCAACCTTCATGAAGGAACAACAATAATCTACAACAGTTCCGACAGCCAGTATGATCCAAAACAGAAAGCATACACAACAACTCCAAGGACACCAACGGAGGAGGTGGCAAAGGAGTGTGCTGAAAAATTACACGATCTTTTGGGTCAGCACATGCGGGCATATGACAGAGATCATTTCCAAGCACCAGCCTTCTGCCACAGATGCCCCCAGCAAATCAGAGAATCAAATGACCGCGGCTTCCACGTCCTCTACTGGATGTATACAATCCTGGCCCTCCACAAGCCGGTAGAGGACATGACAGAGGCGGATTACCATGCGCTACGAGGGAAGTTCGCCGCCAACTTACTCAGAACACATGGGGCTAATAAAGGATTAATTGACGCCTAAATGCCCTTGTCCATGCATTTCTCAACCTATCACTTTGACACTCTATGGACAGAGTGCGTGATAAGTTAGGGGGGAGTGCACCGGACAAGGGCGAGGTATCATTTCTGCTTCAACCTTTCTATTTTTCCCGCTTATCTTTAGACTTTTTCTAATAATTTTTTTCAATAAAATAACTTTATAAGTATAACTTTCACCCTGGAAAGAATCACCCCTAGCTAAGTTAGAGATAAAGTAGCCCTCAAAAAAAAAAGGTTAGCATACAGGCATGAAATGGCGAATCCATAAATTTCATTCACTTTTGGTTTCTATACTTTTACTTCAATTCTATCTTAGACTCTTCACAGGTCAACTTCAGGGCCAAAGCGAACCAAAAACTCTCAAAGTCAAGAGGGAAATCAGGGAAATCCAAAATCAAGAAATCTCGCGAGCGGACCACCCATTTCAAAATAAGTGCATATCAGGAACCCTAAGAACAGATTTCTTCTTTCAATAAAAGAGGCTTGGCCGCCCAATCAAAAACCTTAACAAAACCCACTTCCCAAGCCTGTGAGATTCAAATAAAAGCCACAATGTTGAATAAAAACATGAGAGTTGTGCCACGCATAAGGACCTATATGAAGAGCCAATAAAGATCTCACCCGACCGATACATACAGCTTCCCTCATGAAGGAATATGTGTCGTGCCCGGTAATGAGATCCTAAGGTTTCCTAATATATGAAAAGGCTGATAAAAGAGCTCACCCGGTCGGTACATCCAACTGCCCTCATAAAGGCAGATGTGTCGTGCCCGGTAGTGAGTCTCTAAAAAGCATAGACAACCCTTCCCACTGAAAGGGGAAGTTACACAATAAGCCTTTTAAGCCAACCCTCATACCCACTCTAGCTACCGGTAGGTTTCTCTAAAGAAGTATAAAACTGATTAGAGTCGATGATATGCACAGAAAGATGGTCCCAATGCGAGATTCACAATATTAAAGAAACCTGAGATCCACGCAACTTTTGATACTCGAAAGAGTTAGTGTAAGAAGAGGCCCCAATAAGACCTCGATAGATCTCTAACCTAGAATTGAAGCAAGAGTATGGAAACCTTAATCAAATAAAATCGCCTCGCCCTTACATGCCTCAGCTCTATCTAACTTGAGGACAAGCTAGACTCTAAGTTAGGGGGGTGATAACCTCCCATTTTGTGACGTTATCTTATTAGTTATCTTTAGTTTTCCATACTCTTTCTTAGATAAACTAAATAGAATCATTAAACTTTCTTACTTTATTGCAGATACATCAATAAACTAACTTTTCTTATCTTTCCATTACAGAAAACACAAAAAAAATTACAAAGACTCCACACGGTCTCAAGACCGCGAGAAGCCTCACGGTCCCAAGACTGCGAGAAGCCTCACGGTCCCAAGACCGCGAGAAGCCTCACGGTCCCAAGACCACGAGAAGCCTCACGGTCCCAAGACCGCGAGAAGCCTCACGGTCCCAAGACCGCAAGAAGCCTCACGGTCCCAAGACCGCGAGATGCCTCCCGGTCCCAAGACCGCGAGAAGCCTCACGGTCCCAAGACCGCGAGAAGCCTCACGGTCCCAAGACCGTGAGAAGCCTCTCGGTCTCAAGACCGTTTGGGCTCAACTTGAGCCTATAAATAGGACCTCAAATGTCATTTCAAAAGGATCGAATTTCAAGACGTCCAAAGGCTGCCTCTCCAGATCCAGAGCACTCTGGTCTTCCGTCCACTGCCCCAAGGCTGCCAGTTTTGAGATTCGTGCTCATCATCAAACTACCTTCTCTCTCTTCTTTCTCTCTCCTCAACAAAGAAGGTGGGAAGAGAAGATCCTTCATCAAGGCAACCACGAAGTGCGAAGATCGTTGCTCTCTTCACCAAGGGTTCAACCTTCCCTCCTCCGTGGAGAGGACGTTCTTTCTCTCTCTTCTCGCCTCCTTCTTTGTCATGAGAGAGTAGTTTCATTCACTAGGGTGCGGGGAGTAGCCCCGCTACCCATGTTTTCATTTCATGCGATGTAATTCAATAACTTGTAATAGAGATACTCTTCTTTTCAGTTTGACATCAATCGCTTAATGAATACTAGTTGCTTGATCATCAACTTGTGTTACATACTGTCTTTTGGTATGAATTGTCTATGTTTGTACCCTTAGATCTGAATATCGATTGAATGTTGGTTATGGATGTATGTAGTCACCATATGTCTATTTCGGTGTCTAGAAGTGTTTTCATGAGTGGAGTAAACTCACCCCCATCGTTGCACTTTCATACTATGAAATGGAATCAGTTGACGTATGGAAGTGCAACCTTGGTAAGGTCGAGGAACACATTTTATGAAGGAGTAATGCAAAGCAGGTGACCATTCATTATGGAATGGCTGGCATTGCAATACTCCACACTTCTCGTAGATAGTTATCCGAAAGGAAGCTAGGACTACAAGATACTAACTGATTTGACTCTCTTTGCAGGTTGTTTTATTATGTTGCATGTCTTGATCCATGTGTAGTGGTGTGAAACCCGATAACATCCTAGTGGCTTTTAATCATTTTTTACAACCTTAATCTCTAATTTCTTTCTTTACTTTCCTTGCACTTAGTTTAAAACCAAATCAAACTTTCGATCTAGATATCAACTGTTAAGTAGTTAAGTTCAACTAAAAACGTTTTCCATCTTGATTTTATCGAGACCGTTGTCCCGAGGATTCGACCCTTAACTATACTACGATAAGACTTCCGCGTGTCTTAGCACACGTGGGTGGAGTTCTTACCATAGTACTAGCAAGGCTAAACTTAGGGATTCATCATCTCTAGGATTTTTAGTGGTGTTGCTAAAACTCCATCAAGTGCTAACATAGGGAGTTATGGCAACACCTTGCCAAAGTCGGTATTAACTGCATGTCTCTCATCTCTTCATTGTACGTCACACGTATGAGATGGAGTTGCCGTAATATGGAATCTAGTATTCCTTTGCTAACCTTTAGCTACATTGCATGACCAAGCACTCCTAATTTGTCATCAATGACCAGAATAACTATAAGTTCATCTCTATGAACTCCTACATCCATATAGTATCCATTGTTGTTCTCTAATACATGGATACTCGACATTTCCTTTTAAAACATCTTTATTGGAACATTTCCATTTATCAGCAAACATTCACTTTTATATATCCTACATATTTTGCGATTAATTTTCTGTCCTTTTCAGAAGTTTGCATCAATGTAATTCTTCATAGTGAACCCTTCCTTATTTCTATAGAACTAGTACTTCTCAAGTACTAATCAAGTTCTCATGGTATTCCAGTAACCCTTATTGAAACTAGACAAACATCCACTCATCATGTCCCACATACGAGTTATCAGGATGACCATATCATATTGTCATGTCCTACATACAAGATGATAAATGCATTTTGTTCTTGCTATGTCCATACATGCAAGATGATGGGATGATTACATACATGATAGATCCATATCTATTCTTAGTGTTCCCATTCGTCATAAGAATTGGACACTTGGCCATGGGATACTAACTCCACGTAACATGGACAAGTTCTCTCCCACTGAATTTGTGTATACTGAACCTTTCAATATAGATTGCCAATGTATGCTCTCTCTTTTCAGGTCAAGAGGTTTTCGATAACTATATCTATAGATCTCTATTCCAAAGGAAACATCTCTATATTCCCTAAAGATAATTTCTACTTTGGATTTCCATTCTAGAACATTTCCATTTCACATCAATATGTGGAATGTGAATACACTCCCACTAAATCACAGATCTCTCTTTATCTTAGACATATCAGTCAAACCTTTGGACTATATTATCCAAGTAAAGATCCAATTCTGAGTTGCTTGTACTCAATCAATCACATTGATTAGTCCATTGTAACTTATATACTTCATTAGCATTAATGGATTCATAAACCTTATAGGTTGTGTCACGTACACATCCTTGTTTTATTCCTCATAGGAATGTGGTTTTAGTTTCCATATGCCAAATCTCTTAGTCATTAAGTTGCAATTAAGAAGCGTCAACCTTATCAAATGTTATCCATGTGTCTTAACACTTAAAACTCATTCGCACTTATGGATTTCATCCCAATGGGTGCTACTATTAAGGTCATGCCCTAAGGTTCACATGGAAGTCATTTAGGATGTAATGGTCATAAACCATAACTCAAAATCTTGTTCTTCATATTCATCTAGATAGTTGACTCATCACATAACCAACTCATCACATAGATAATCAAGGTGTATCTGTCAAGGATATAAGAACTCCCAACTCTTTTTTATTCTCAATGTCCTTTATTAGTGTGGGGTGTTCTTTATTTAAGAAGAAATTAGTTATTTGATAATCATCCTCTAACTCCTTAGAGTATGACTCCTTGTTGATTTAAACATCACCATGCCTTAATCATGAGTTCATTATGATACACTATCACAATCAGTCACAAGGTTCTCAAACATTTAGTTTAAGTATTGATCTCATCAAGAATTAACACTTTACCAAATTCATACTTCATCTTGAACACTTCAAGATATTCATATTGGTATTTCTCTAAACACCATTTGAAGTACTAGCATTAAGTCTAATAAGTATGTAAATACATCACATCTATTATACCTAATAGGATAATCAACCTCCCACTATGACGAGTGAAGATTGATTAATCATGTCTAAGAGATTCATGTCTTGTACTGGTTCTCTAACCAAAAGAGTCTAGATTTATCCATCATATGGAAACTAGAAATGAATTTCTCATGATTTATGCTAATTTGATTGTTTGAGTTATCAATAACTTTCAGGTATCATTTTATCTTATGCATACCAAGTACCACAAGATAAACAAGGCATTTCCATATAGATCATATATTTGAAATTGAAACATCAACTTTATTAATTGTTATCATTGTCATACAATATGCAAAAATAATGTTTTTCTATCCATTGGAAAATAGCAGTTCATAACTCTATTACATGCCTTTAAGGTTGGAAATAAACTAAAGTACTCCTATGGCATCAACACTTGCCCCATGTATTGGGTGCTTTACACTTTATATCTTGGTATCATATACCTCAAAAATGTTACAAGTTTATCTCATGACACCTTCAGGTGGAGACGTCTGTCGCTTCCTTCTTCTTTAGTTCTTCTAGATAGAGTGGACAATTCCTTTTCCAATGTCCTGGATTTTGACAATGGTGGCAATTGCCTCTCTTGGTCACACCTCCCTTGGCCTTGAGAGTTGAAGATGACTTAGGCTGCTGGCTAGCATCGGAACCTTTCTTAGCCTTGCCTTTGACCTTGCGCTTGGACTTGCCTTTCTTGCTGCTGATCATCATCACAGACTTAGGCATATCCTTCTTCAACTATGCCTCGGCTGTCCTCAACATGCCCAACAACTCTATCAACGGCTTGTCAAAGTTGTTCATGTTGTAGTTCATCACAAATTGACTTTAGGATTCTGGCAACGATTGCATAATCATGTCAGTAGCCAACTCTTGGCTCAGGGGAAATCCCAGTCTTGTCAGGTTCTCTACATACCCAATCATTTTGAGCGTGTGAGGACCAACTAGATCTCCTTCTATCATGACACACTTGAACAATGTCCTGGAGACATCATATCTCTCTTACTGTGCTTGATCTTCATACATGTTCTTGAGTTGCTGAATCATCTCAATGACACCCATGTTCTCATGTTGTCTCTGCAACTCATGGTTCATGGAGCACAACATCAAGCACTTTGCATCAATGGCATCATCAGAATGCTTCTTATAAGCATCCCATTCTTCCTTTGGTGCGGTAGGAGCAGGTTCCTCTAGAATTGGAGTATCCAGGACATAGAGCTTTCGCTCTTGAGTGAGAACAATTCTCAATGTCCTAAACCAGTCGTAGATGTTAGTCCCATTCAGCTTGTCCTTTTCAAGGACCGATCTCAATGAAAAGTGATTGTTGTTTGTTGTCAGTTGTACTACAAAATGAAACATATGCAATTTAGTTAAAAACTCAATTTTGACTTATTTGATTGATTTGAAAAGTTGACGATATAATTCAGACTTTAATAAATTATCTCTCCCACTATTTTGTTCAAATTGATAGCCCTCACCATCAATTCGGAAGATTGCAGCATGCAATCTTCTAGTGGGTCAAGATCCTGAAATCCTCTGTGTCATGGCCCAGCTAGGGCTGTCACCCACAACTTAGATCTTCCAGGTAGGCAACTTTTGCCAATTGCATCATATGCAACTCTGGAAAGATGTCATGCACAACTCCTTGCCATGATCACCTCCATGCCTCAAGGTGCTAGATCCTATCTCGATCACCTTGTTAAGTCTGAACCAAAGCCAACACGATGAATATGCACCCTGCTAGGGCAGACCCACATATCCATCCTTCACACTTCTATGAGATAGACGGTGCACCACGCTAGGGCATGCCCACACTTGGCTGATCAAGCTTTTCACATATGTTGCATTTGGAAGGCGTCTAAAACTTTAATATTTAATGAGGGATTTGGTTTTATAGGTACATATACATATCCAGTCACCACAATATATATAGTACATATCATATACATGCTATATCCCACAGAAAATATATGAAATGATAAGAGCGATGATTATGGCCATCCTAATGTGATTCCTTGAGCCTAGAGGAATCACGGTCATCTAGGTCTACATCATATGCAATCTATCCTTGATGAAATGTTATAGCCGTCCAAGTTGATCAACTCATCACATGAATGACCTGCTTGCCTTGGCCGGTCGTCTGGGTGCCACCAGCCGATCGGTTGGCTCCTCCAACCGATCAGTTTGTCTGGTCATCATGCATCTCCTCATAGTCGCCATATGATCATCTCGCTCCACGAACCGGTCATCCAGATGGCCAACTGATCGGTTCACTCGTTGAACCGATCGTCTCAGTTTTCGTCAGGTTGTTTGCCGTTCTTTGATATAACAGAAAATAAAAGATCTATCCTATTTAAATTGGGAAACCCCGAGTTACATTCGGGGGGTGAAAAGGTAGGAAAGAAATCTCGAGTTATCACGAGTTACATCAGGAATAGGAGATAGGGAATCGGTGTGCAGACCGAGATACAAGCAACCACATTCAATAAAGCACACACATACATAGGGTTTATTGGCTATAACCACACTATACATCCACCACAAAACTCATTTAAGGGTGACATGTATCAAGTGCATTTATATTACATATCATATATGTAAATTGGGATTTGTGGATTTAGGATTGGACATGCATAAAGCCAATGTTATTCGCATCGTATGCAATAAATAAAGGCGACAAACCAAAATCAATCATATAGATAATCCTAAAGTATAGAGCAGTTGACATGGCTCTGATACCAGTGTTAGGTTTTATAGGGAGACATAGAAGACAGCGGAAACAAAAAAAAATTCTTCTCCCAAACATAGAATAAAGGAATCACGTCAACGTCTATACAGTAGGAAAGATGGTTTGTGGAGACATACCTTGTCCTGAGGCTTGCTCGGCGATGTTACCTTGCGGTTTGCGCAGTCTTCACCTCCGGTCTTGGACGGTGTCTGTACAGCTCCTGGTCTCACCGGGACTATCGGGATTGACAATTGTCCTCTAAACTACAGAAGTCTCCAACCTCTGAAGCAGTCCACACGGACCACCTGGAACTCCGATCTCCTTGTCCCATAAGGAATCAGAAGGAGTCACACCCTCCTGTCGACGTACTAGTCGCCAACATACTCTCCTGCAACCAATTGCTTTTTTGCAGTTGTCTTTCCCTTGTTGTGCCTCCCTTATCGGGTTGCACTTGCTCGGGATCTCTCGGTTACCACAACCAGAAAAAATGACAACTTTGCAGAGCAACTGGTGTTCTGAGTTATTGTTGTTGAGAAGACCCCATTATCCCTATGTATAGGAGGGTCATGGGACAGGGTTCTCTACTCCGGGCAATGCAGGATTAAAGAAGGAGTAGAAGGATTCGAGATTTCCACAAAAACTGACATACTACGACAATTGAACAGATCAGTTCACACCCTAAAACGATCGTTTTGGGTCCTGAGCCGATCGTTTGGGACCTGAGCTGACCGTCTGGGGATTTGAGTCGATCGGTTCATTCCTGAGTTGATCGGTTTGTGGTCTTGATCCAACTCAAATTGACTTTCATATTTGTTTCTGATTAATCAAATATTAATCCTTGTCCAAATCGAATTTGTACAAGTGAAACAAATTGTATTTGTAAAATAGTCTTCTGACTTTGTAAACGATCTCGGTTGGTGACATGAATCGACCAGTTCAACAATTGAGTTGATCATCTCATTGATACATGAGCCGATCGTCTCACTAGTTGAGCCGATCGGTTCACCAACCTGAGCCGATCGGTTGAGAGTGCAGATTGTACAAAATCAATCAATTGTAGTTTCAATCAATCTGATACTCTAATCAATCGGTCCAACACCTTGAACACTATGATACTGAGTTATCAATTGATTAAGTGTTTAATTGAACACTAAACTCCTTTAGTAATTAATGTAAAGATCATTTGTGGATACACTCCTCTTCTAGGTTAAATCCTATGTGTGTGACCCTGTAGGTCCATTCCACGTTGGTAGTGAAAGTCCATAACACTTATGACTTCACAAGTAAAGAACGGTGCCTAGTCACACATCAGTGCTACCCAAGTGAAAAGGAAAGTTGGAGCACAACTTTCAATCCTACAATCCGTGAATGGTGTTACAGTGAATGTATAATTCCTTTGTCACTGATATCTTGAATGAACTCGAGGCATGGAATAGTCATCCTGTTAACGTTCATTCACTTTATTGATCTCAAAGTAGATTGGAGGAGATATGTATGACATCAATATCACATATTGACTCATACATGCATGCACACCTATCTCAATCCTACTCATCAAGTGGCCATGGATATCAAACTCCCTCAGGAGGGACAAATCCCATATCTATCACTCACCCCTCAAAAGCCCCATGTGTCAAAGCCACCCAATCATCACCTTTATAACAACCCATGTTTCAGGACTGCGTTTGATGATGTCAAAGTGTACCCAATGACATGTGTTGAGTGTAGTGATTTTAGTTCAAAGAATCACACTCACCGCCATCACTGTGAGAACTGACGGTGACTACCATGTCATGGTTCCATGTGTCAAACTCATGGTGGGTTTGTTCAGTACACTTGTTCTCTAACAAGTACCTATGTGATTGGTTTGATATCACTATATCATGACTAATGAGATTCTGTCATCAACCAACACACAATCTAGTCTTTAGTGTTATTGATATCTATGGTTATTTCCACAATGACATCCGACTAGGGACATAATAAGAATGTACAAATTCTTAGCATCCGTGTGATCTCATCATTCAGGTCCTTAACCTGAAGACATACATCATCGAGTTCTATCATTCTTTAGACATTCAATATGTTCTATCATTATCTCATATGACTGAACCAGAAAGAATTGGAAGCTTGCCTTTGATCTTTATCAAATCAATCTTAATGTATCCCACCAATCATTCCATGATTGGCTCTCAGGTCATACATACCACTAGTTTATATGCTATGAAATTTTGTACATTGATCCTCTACTGACATGGGTCTGTTTGATGTTGTTGAACCCACATTTTTCAATTCATGGGGGATTTTTGGTTTTCCCGATCTATATATGAATCCCTTGGTTCCTTTGGCTAGACCACCTGGTCTTGGTTTTTCTTGACTCAATTGTTTTCTTTATATGCTTGGAAGCTCTGAGTATGGGTCAGGTTTTAAGGACCTTTGTTTTGGATATTTGAAGGTCTATTTCATTGTCTTGTTCTGAAATGCGACTGTTTGGATGTGGCTATGTCCAAATTTGTTATTTTTCAAGGTTTAGAGTGCTTGTATATATGTACTTATTTCCCTTGTATATAGACTGATATACTTGTTACCTATAATCAGTCAACTTATGGTAAACACTGATGTTTAAGGCATTAGTTTCACTTAACCCCGTCATTGGGTGACCATGCATGAAGCAACTAGCCTTCATGGATAAATCAACGATAGGAAAAAGGGCATAAAGACCCACTGCTATTGTCTTAAAGAGAGGGCAGAAAATGTGTAGAATGGAAAAATCCAACACCATGTCTATGTCATGATTACATAGTGGTTAAACTAGTCAGGCACTTTCTATTTGTTTCACATCCAACTAGATCCATATTCATCTCTTGTAGTTAACACTTGGATAATGGATTTTTCCACTCTAAAGCCCAAAAACCATTATAGGCGTGAGAAACTAATTGATATAAATATTTGCAGTGACAATTGTGATACTTACTATAATCAGCCTTCTAGTCAGGCCGACTCACTCGACCTTCTCATAATGTTTAACATGAATTATATATATCAAAATTTTAAGCAATAAATGATGACACTTCATCTATATGTTTTTTGCTGAGATTTTAAACTAAAAAATATTTATCACAAAAACTAATTAGCATTTTACAATTTCTTTTAAATCTTCTATATATAGAGAAAGTGCCTAGAGTTTTAATATCAATAAGTGTGATATCATTTTACAATATCTTGGTTTGTTCATTGATCTGATGCTCACATGGTTTTGTTTGATGTGTTGAACCCAAGTTTTCCAATGCATGGGAGATTGTTGATTCTCCCAATCTGTGTATGGCTCCCTAATAACTAATGATACAAAATAGAAGAGTGGATCCTTAACAACTACATTTATGACATAGTATTATAGAACAAATAGATCTGTAGAATATTAAAAGTGGAATTAATATCAATAATGACAAAGAAGAAATATGGAATGCAAGAAAGATTTTAATTTATATGATGTTGGATTCAAGAGGATGTTTCTTACAACTTAGGCAACATAAAGAGTTCTCAGAGATAAAGAAAAACCCAGAACCAACTAGATTTTTAGACCTAAAATTCAAGCCACAACTAACCTCATCAATTGAAAGTGTTGAGAAGAGATCACATAGAACAATGTAGTGAACTCCTACATAACTAGTAACTATATGTCATTTAGTTCTACTAATGTATGTTAATGAAGAAATCCTATATGTCTGTGAATAACAATTCATATGACATAATACAAATCTTTATTATTTCATTCCCTAAGTAGAGTAATATACTTAAATATAAATCTTATATGTTTGTGCATGGGTGGTAGAAAGGAGGCGGTAGAGGAGGAGAGGTCCTTATCGAGTTTCCTTGAACACTATCCCAAGATAGTAGTAGAATTGAAATACTATACTACAAGATAATAAACCAGCTAAGTCTATCTCAAGCTCTACACTGATTATTGATCATTTAAGATTATCACATAAAGATCATATAACATTTTAGCCTTTTCTTGTTTTTTTTGGTCTAGTTATGCATTTGTTATTTGAATTTGTTTTCTATATTTTACTTATATAGAGGTATTAGAAATTCCACTAGAATTTGAAAATATGTTATTTATTTAGTGACTATATACATTATAATGAATCCAATTTTCTTTGACACCAAAAAGGGCTCTCTTCAACCAGGGCTATTAAGTGAGTGTACTTCAAAATTTGTCATTGCATTTTACATATTATAAATATGATTGATTTGATAAAAGCCATGCAAATGGGCAATTTCATAAGTTTGCTTTCTTGAAATGGTTATTGTACACATTGTTCATTACATAAAACTATTGTTTGCATCTCTGTAACTCCTTATTTAAAGTTATGCTATCCACATTTGTTGTTATTATTTCATAATAGATCATCTAGTAAATATATTATGATAACCAATTTTACATTATTACATTTTCTAAAATGGCTTTCATCTTCATAGGATTCAATGGCTGGAATAGACAAGAGTTGGATGCAAAATAAAAATAGATGATCTGAGGAATACATAAATGGCGTGAATGAATTTATTCAGTTTGTTTCTCAAAATATTGAGAATAATGGAATGATTCCTTGTCCCTGTGTGAAATGCATTAACACAAGCCACAAAACTATAGAGGAAGTCAAAACTGATTTGATAGTATGTGGTAAAATTGATTGGTATAAGTGTTGGTTGATGCATGGTGAATCTATTCAATTGAGTAGTTCTGATGATAGAGATGATTTTGAAAATGAGGTTGATGACAAAGGGGTAATGATCAGGGATGGGCTAGGAATGCCTCATAGTTTTGTCCCTGAATATGATCAAATGGATGAGACACATGAGGCTAATCTAGATGAAGAATTTTCTAATTTTTATAGGCTAATGAAAGATTCCAAGGAACCAATATATGACAGAAGTACAAGGTTATAAAAGTTATCCTTCACAATGAAATTGTTGCAGATAAAGGGCTTTCATGGGATGAGAAATAGGTGTTTTGATAGCTTGATAACATTATTATCTAAGGCATTCAAGGGTTTTCATATTCCTAGTTCTTTTTATGAAGCTAGAAAGTATCAAACTGATCTAGGCCTAGACTATGTGAAGATATATGTATGTTCCAAACATTGCATGTTATTTTGCAAGGATCACAAGAATGATGATATGTGTTCATCTTGTGGCACCTCTAGGTGGAAATACACATCTACAAACAACACTTGTAAAGATAAGTCCGTCAGAAAGAGTAGCAAGAAGTTTAAGTTTGGGAAAAAGGTTCCTTATAAGACTTTGTGGTACTTTTCATTGATACCAAGGCTCAAACGACTGTACATGTGCTACAAAATAGTTGTAGAGATGAGATGGCACCAAGACAAACATAATAATGATTGTAAATTGAGGCACCCAACTGATGATGAAGAGTGCAGAAGATTTGATGAGATGCATCCATTTTTTTGTAGCGACCCTCGTAATGTTAGACTTGGTTTCACCTCTGATGGTTTCAATCCATTTGTGAACATGAATCTTTTTATAGCATATGGCCAACTTACCACCATGGATATATATGTAGCAAGATTATTTAATTTTATCTATGATAACTCCTAGAAAACAAATCTCCTACTTACAAGATTGATGTATATTTGCAACCATAATGGAGGAGTTAAAAGAGTTATGGGATGTAGGTGTCGAAGCATATGATGCTTTTTCTAATCAATATTTTCAACTGCATACTGCATTATAATGGACAATAAATGACTTTCCATCTTATGGGTACCTGTCTGGATGGTGTATCCAAGGTGAATTAGCATGTCCTTGTTGTCACAAGGATACATGGGCACTACAATTAGAACATGGTGGGAAGTTCTATTACATGGGACATCATAGATTTCTACCACTAGATCATAGATGGAGACAAAATGAGCATGCATTTGATAGAAAAAAAGGAACTCCACCCTCCTCCTCACAAGCTCTCTGGAGAAAATGCTTTGAAACAAGTACATGAGTTGCTTGTGACAAATCCTGGCAAGAAAAACACAAAATCTTCAAAAGTGAAGCCCCGTCATGCTTGGAAGAAAAAGATTATCTTGTTTGGTCTTCCTTATTGGAAGGGAGTTCTTTTGCACCACAATCTTGACTTTATGCACATTGAGAAGAATATATGTGATAGTTTGATTGGAACGATCATGGACATTGATGAGAAAACAAAAGATTATTCAAAAGCCCGCAAATATTTAAAATTGATGAAAATCAGACAAGAACTTTTTCCACAAATTGTTAATGGAAATCTAGAAGTTCCAACTGCATACTTTACATTATCTCAAGAGGAAAAATGTATTCTTTGTAAATTCTTAAAGGAAATCAAGTTTCCAAATGGATTTTGTTCAAATATGTCTAGATGTGTAAAGGTGAAAGATCAAAAAATTTATGGCATCAAATCTCATGATTTACATGTGTTCTTTCAGAAAGTCTTACCTCTTGCAGTTTGTGGATTATTTCCAAGACCTATATCAGAGGCATTAACCAAACTTAGTATATATTTCAAAGAGTTGTGTTCTAAAATTCTAACGGTAGAAGATCTACAAAGGTTGGAGAAACATATAGTCATAACATTGTGTAAGTTGGAGCAAATATTTGTACCATCATTCTTTGATGTAATGGTACATTTTGCTATTCACCTAGAAAAGTAAGAAATTCATGGAGGTCCAATCCAATATGGATGGATGTACCCAATCGAGAGGTTAATATCTCTTATATCTTGTATATTATGATTTATCTTTTAATGTGGGTGTAGTTTCCTTTTTCCAATTATGTAGGTTTCTTCATTCTTTGAAATCTTATGTACGTAATAAAAGTCGACCTGAGGGTTCAATAGCTAATATGTATATCACCAATGAATGTGTAACATTTTTCTCAAGATGTATGAAGGAGAATGACATTGGTATAAGAAATCAATCATGATACAATGACCTTGAAGAGATACAAATGTCATCACAATTACCTACTTTAAACAAAATTGGTATGAGAATCACTAAGAACCTAAGCATCACTGAATGGCAACAGGTCCACAAATATGTGTTAGAAAATTCTAATACAATTACACCATTTGCAAGGTAATTTAGTTCATTTTTACTCTTATGAAATCACAATTATAAAGTATTATTTATAATATTCTATCTTTATGTAGCAATCAAAAACATCTTATTCAAGCAACAGGTGTTGATGATATTCATACCTGACATAAATGTAAATTTCTAAAGTGGTTGGAGACTCGAGTGAGTATACATTTTACTAGGTTGTATACAGTTTCAAAACTTAAAATTTTTTACGGTGTTTATAGTCAATATTGCTATGTTAATTTTTTTAGGTGGCTCAATTACATAAAGAGGGTATGGTGGATGATGATCTTCTAAGTTTAGCTCGTGGACCTGATATGTGGGTGCTATCTTATACTGGCTTAGACATTAATGGATTCAAATTTCATTCCATTGATCGTGATAATATGTTGACAACACAAAATAGTGGTGTTCTTGTCAAAGCGGAGGAAACTAATGGGCCCTTTTCCTACTATGGTGTTGCGAATGACATTCTAGAGTTAACTTATATGGGTGGGAGATGAGTTCACATTTTCAAGGTCGAGTGGTGGGACATGCATAATGAAGGGAGAGGTTTTCAACGGGATAAATATGGTTTTGTTAGCGTCAATATCAAACGTAAATTGCAAATTAATGAACCATATATTTTGGCATATCAAGCACAACAATGGTTCTATGTTTGGGACCTTTCTAAGAGTAACTAGATGGTTTCTATTGAATTGCCACCACGTGATTTATACATGTCATGCAAAAAGGAAGGAGATGATGATATTCTTAATGATCAAAGTTCATTTCAAGAACATGAGTTCAATCCTGTGACATTTTCTTCATTTCCATCAGATGAATTTGATATTTGCAATTGGAAGAGACTCGATGTAGTGAAATCATTATCCATGAAAACTACAAAGTAAAAATGATGGATGGGCAAAGATAGGAATATTTTATGAAATTGAATGAACTAAATGCATTATTATTTTATTTTGTTGTTTGGAATTTGACAATCATAATGGATTAACTTTCTTGAGTGGTTATCTAGGCTATTTGATCATATTTTTTCCAGAAAACTATTGGATTGTGTCATTTGATAAATTCTACCATTGTTAGAATATACACATATATCTTGAGTTTTTTGCATAGTACAATCAAAATGAATATCATTGCAGTAATATTAGCTAATAAAAATGTAGGAAATATGGTGAACATGCCTAGCCTACCCAATATAATAATAGGTAATTTTGAGAAACCTTTAACTGACCAGTGTAGCAAGAACCAAAGTAAGCAACAATGATTCTACTAGATTCATTAAACACAGGATTTATGAAGAAATCTGGTACTAACAATTTGATCTTATATTTTCAGCACATGATAATATACATGCGTTTATATTAGATTCTTCTACTAAAAATTAAATAATGCTATTTATAGGTTTGTTAGATGGGATAAGGGAGAATTCTTCTTCTCATGGGACTGGAACGCTAAACCTTACTGCAAAGAATTATGATTTGAAGTGAAATGAAAATTTAGATAGTGTGATCATAGTGCAATTTTTATTCAATTATTTTTTTATTCAAGTTAACCTTGTATGTATGATGAACTATATAGGAAAATCTAGAAATAGATGCTTCATAGGAGAGCTTGTTCAAAGTAAAATTATCCACAACAAAGATCCAGTAGAAAAAACTCAAACATTGGAGAAGATAGTACATGTTGCAATCAATTTTGCATAATCAATTTGTATAAAAATAATATGGTTTTTTTTAAATCAATTAAGACAATTATAATATGATGAGGTATAAAAACATCTCTAGTACTTAAAAATTAGATCTTATATTTTCCATACATCATAATGTACATGCTTTTATATTAGATTCTTTTGCTAAAAACTAAATAATACTATTTATTGAATTTTCAGATGGGATAAGGGAGAATTCTACTTCTCTTGAGACTGGCATGCTAAACCATATTGTAATGATTTATGAGATGAAGTTAAATAAAAATTTGGATGGTATGATCATATTGCAATTTTTATTCAATTATTTTTATTCAAGTTAATTTTTTGTGTATGATAAACTATCCACAACGAAAATCTGGAAAGAGATGCTTGCACAAGAGAGCTTGTTCAAAATAAAACTATCCACAACAAAGATCCAGGAGGAAAACCTCAAACTATTGAAGAAGGTAGTACATTTTGCAATCAAATTTTCACAATTAATTTGTATAAAAATAATATGGTTTTTTTTCAAATTAATTAAGACAATTACAATGTGATGAGGTAAAAGAAGATCTCTGGTACTTAAATAATTTGATCTTATATTTTCAATACATGATAATGTACATGCTTTTATATTAGATTCTGCTACTAAAAATTAAATAATGCTATGTATAGGTTTGTCAGATAGGATAAGGGAGAATTTAGTTTCTCTTGGGATTGGCACGCTAGACCATACTACTAAGATTCACGATATGAAGTTAAATGAAAATTTGGATGGTGTGATAATAGTGCAATTTTTATTCAGTTATTTTTTTATTCAAGTTAACTTTGTCTGTATGGTGAACTGTATGTGAAAATCTATAAAGAGATGCTTCACAGGAGAGCTTTCTCAGAATAAAACTATCCACAACAAAGATCTAGTAGGAAAAACTCAAACTTGTGGAGAAGGTAGTACATGTTGTAATCAGATTTTCACAATTAATTTGTACAACAATAGTATTTTTTTTAATCAATTAAGACAATTAAAATGTGAAAAGAGGTATAAAGACATCTATGGTACTTAACCAATTTGATCTTATATTTTTAGTAGATGATAATTCACATGCTTATATTAGATTCTTCTGCCAAAAATTAAATAATGCTATTGATAGGTTTTTCAAATGGGATAAGGGAGAATTCTACTTTTTTTGAGACTGGCAAGCTAAACCATAATGTAAATATTTATGATATGAAGTTAAAAAAAAATTTGGATGGTATGACCATAGTGAAATTTTTATTCAATTATTTTTTATTCAACTTTATTTTAATTTGTATGATAAACTATATAAAAAAATCTAGAAAGAGATTACATAAAAAGAAGTCTTTGAGTGGAAAACCACAATTGACAAGTGTGCAACAACTCTATACTTCTCCACAACAAGCAAGTATTCTTCATATTCAATTATTCAAATTTTATATAGATGTTGTGTAGTATACATATTCGTTGATTCTTGTAGGTTTTCAAAAATTGGAACAATGACTCATACTATTTTTTGGTTGTGAATGTGTTGGTGCAAGAGAGAAAGGTAAGAAAATGATCATTGATGTCAAGGTAATGATAGTGAAATAACAATCAAATCAAGATCCTAGTATTCATGACATAGAAATTACATTCTAATCAAATCAAGTGGATTGTTTGCATGTCCCTATATAGAAAATACATTCTAAAATCACCTACATTTCATACTTAAGTCAGGGTCAGTGACTGTCAACATCAGGATAATGAAAAATTCCTACAATATTTCTAGCAATATGGTAATCTTTTGAAGCATCAATTGAGTCACAACCAGGAAAATCAATCTAACAATCCTGATGATGTGTTTTAGTTGTATTTTACACAATTTAAGTGATGGATATCATATGATTGTTCTAATATTCTATCTTTAATACCATGATATGTAGATAATTCCAATAACATTTTGGGTGCTTTGCAATAAGGAATTGGGCCAGCAAATGATGGTGTCACTAATGTATGTGACAAGCAACACATCATCCCTTCTATTACACATTGAGAAAAGTATAATGGTAAGTCTTCAACACCTTGTGTAGTAAATCCCATACAAAAATAGAATTTAATATCACCATCCATATCGAACTTGAGAAAGGGTGGGTGAGTATCAAAATCACGGAGGAAAGCTCAACCAAATTCTTGATAATGATGACTTGATGGATAATGAAATATTTATACATTACTTCCAGCAATATGGAAATTTTTTGAAGCATAGTCTGAATGATGACAAGGAAAATCAATCCAAGAACAACGATATTGTGTTGAAGTTTTATTTTGCAAAATTTAAGTGATGAATATCCTAATTTAGTGTGATATTATATGTTTAATTTCATGACATGCAAAGAATCACAATAACAACATTTTGGTTACTTAACAACAAGGGAAATGACCATTTGATGGTGGGGTCAATCATGTTCGTGACAAGCAACACATCCCCCTTCTAATATACATGTTGAAAAGGATAATGATAAGCCTTCACCCCCACAACTATACTACTATTATATTGCCTTTTCATCTTATGTAACTAACATAAAACAACCTGTGGATCTAATTATATTGATTCATGAAATGCATGTAACTACAATCACAACAACTTTACCCCATCAAGAGATGAGAGTCTAGGTATATTAAAAAAGGGAGGGCCAATTAATAGTGTTGTCGCTCATAAATTTCTAGATTTTAGTTTTTTATACACATCTACATTTATTATTCAAATGTATTGTAATCAATTAGATGTTGAAGATGTTTCAACTCGACGAACAATCATAGGAAAGAGGGTGTTGAGGTCACAAAGTGTTAAGAAGGATTCACATTTGGCTAGTATCAATCCACATTTGATTGATGAGGCACCCCCAATTTCCGATGAGGAGAATAACATTTTTGGTAATAAAACTTTTATTTATTTTCTTTAGTTTTTAGGCTTACTATAAGATTTTAAAATTATGTTTCTATGTTGTAGGGCAAATAAAGACAAAAAAGGGTCCGTGGGAAATCTATCAACTTGAACTTGAAAAGATTCAGAAGTGAAGGGAAAATAAAAATAGAATTTAATTATTGATATAAGATAATAGACCACAATGAATCACGACTATTGGCCATTCGAATGTGAACAATAGTGTTAAGTTCTATTACTTCTCCGCTTTGCTATACAAGGTGGGATCGTATTCCAAATGAGAAAAATGAGAAGATGTTGGATTTGATTCAGGTTTGATTTGTACTGGACAAATTAATATAATTAAGAAACTAAATGTAATGTTTCTTACCTCTTTTTAATACTTGTAGGAGGATTTTATAATTCTTTAAGATGATTTAACTCGTGAGGAAAAGGAACTTAGAATTCGCTCGATATATGATTCTTTGGGAAAGGCTTGGTGTGAATTTAAGACAGAACGACATAAACATTATTTGAAGTTTGCCAATGATGAAGGCTTTAGAAATTGTCCATCAAATGTATATAAAGAAGATTGGGTGTTTCTAATAAAAAAAGTATTGGAAAAGTGACTATTTTAGGGTAAACTTGTCACAATAGCATTATTTGACTCATTATTGAGACCTCACTATTCTATAACATCACACATGCAATTTTTCTCAAGGCTTCTAGTCAATGAAACAAAAGTAGTCGTACACAACAATCAATTCCTCATTGTATTGGAAGGACCCATTTTAGTGTTGTGGAGCATGAATATGTAAGAGTTTTTGGTATATTTCTTTAGTTCCTTCTAATTTAAATACTTGTATATGAATTTTATGATATCATCTTTAAGAACATACAGGCTATAAAGAACAATGGGGTCATTCCTAGTCGACTAAGGATGTTTGAATTGGCACAAACAACAAAAGACAAAACACTTGTTGGTGTTGTAGCTGAAGAAAAGATGGTAGGTATATATTTTCATTTGACTTAGGTATCAAAGATATGAAATAAACAAAGGAAACAAATTGTTGGGTAGGAACAAATTACATCATTGATGTCTCAATGTGAAGAAGGATTAACTGAATTGGAGGATGAAGAGATTTGTTGCAAAGTATTTAACCTAAGAGATCTGGTCATATTCAAATGAGAGGAAGGTCACATTCAATAAATCTTAGACACATCTAGTGCACAAGCTAGTGCAGAATGTGCAAAAAAGGCAGCTGAGAAAGAAAATTCTTACATGAAGAAAATATTGCATGTTTTGAAATCTAGGGGGACATGATTACTATGGGACTTGAGGACCCCATAATGAGGTATTTCCTTTTGACTTTTGCATTTTTTTATATTAAGATTACTCAATATATGTTTTTTGTACTTGAGGTATTTAGCTATATTACTCAATCCCTGGATTCCTTGTTGTACGTTTATATGTTTTTTTATACTGGAGGGTCTATAAATTCTTTATTGTTTTGTAGTTTGGATGTTGGTTGCCTACAATTCTTGAGGGCCTATAAATTCTTTATTGTTTTATTGTTTGAATGTTGGTTTCCTACAATTTGTGTGGTTGATATTTTTGACCTAAGGCTAGGTATTACTTAAAATTATAACTTTGTGAGTTTTTTTATTTGGAAACACAGCCTCATTCCATGCATTCTTGGACTAATATCGTGCTATTGGAAAGTTAATGTTCCAGTTGTCCAATTTTTTGCTTTCCTTCATGTTGTTGAGCACCCAGTCTCGAGGCGATCGGATAAAAAAGGTAGATGCGCCAGACGGCTTGAGATTGGTTCTGAGTATTTTGATTACATGTCAATTTCAATAGCATTAATATTTTCCTATGATTGATTTCCATAATGAGGACATTATTTATCATCTAGCATTTCTCTCACACATTGAAGATGATTAGTCATTAACATTTCGTGTTGGAAGGTCCATAAATATACCATACTTTGTCGCTCAGATAGATGCTTAGCGGATGGCGCCAAGGTATACCAAGGTCAAGATACAAAGGGGACTAGTGGATGCATTTCAGATCACCAATTGTGTAGGGAAGTTTGTACGGCGGTGGTAGATATCTTTCTTTTGTAGGTAGGTTGCTACATTTACAAACTATGAATCATGTATCACTAGCATGAGTGGGTTATGTAACGGAGCTTGGGATCGAGGAGGTGTTGAGGAGTTTATGAGATGGAAAAGACAAAGTGGTCGCAACCCATCTCAGGGCCTGAAGTCACATGATGTAGAGGAGCAACCTGGCCTCTTCTCTGTGTAAATATTGGTCACCCCTTATGTGGGGCTTCATTGGGTTATGGATGCTAAGGTAGGTTTTCTGTTTTAGGCTTTAAAAGATTGGTGCACCATGCATATGATAATGTGGTGACACAGTGAAGATGTTTCTTTGACTGATGGATGCAACCATGTTTGCACAACTTAATGGGATACATATTGCATCCTCATTTGATGCGCCAAATGAAGAATCAAACATGCCTTTCATTTCCCTCAATCTTGCCATTATTTAGTTTAGTAAATGGTTCATTTTAGCAAAATTGTTCTATAATGTATGTTTAGAAAATTATAATGGAATGTCACTGACCTCAAATTCATTTCTCTCATTAGACTGGTAGGTGATATCAAATATCATATACGAACAAAGGCAACCAGTAGATAAGTAGGACAATGTCTCCCTCTTGATTTATAGGGTTCCACATAGGTGATGTCTGAAGATGGATTGTAGGATAGCTCGATGCCATTGGCTGTAGCAAGTACATGGAAACTTATACTCAAGGAACCCAATCAAATGCCATTTTCTTTAACTCCCACTGGCTTTTCCTTTTTCCCCTTGCTCACGTTGCCCCGATGAAGAAAAAGCACAACAAGAAACACACTTCAATGTATAAAGAAAAGACAAAGGAAAATGGATGGACGAGAGGGGGAAGGGAGAGAAAAGAGCATATACCCGTAGTAGTTGCCTTAGTTTCTTTGTCTGAGCTTCACGCCCACACTTTTCTTTCTTTCTTTTTCACCCAGTCATCTTTACCAACAATTCAAATCTAAATCGGCTCAGCTGCCTCAACATGGTGATGTGAAAGGTTGGAAAGGGGATTTGAAGAAGCTAAGCCTTTGAGAGAAGTGCAGGTGAGAAGCATTATAGGAAGCAGTAGCAAGTCACAAGGGGTTGCTTTTGGTGGGATGAGGACAATGGTGGCTTCTTTGTTGCTTATGGTGTCTACCTTTCCTATATTAAGAGGGAGTCACCAGTGTGTCGGTCTAGCTACTTAGTTGTTTGGTTGTGTGTGACTATTTCTTGCTTGCTCAACTCACTCTGTATTGTATATCTTTAATATCTTAAATCTTTGCGGCAAAGTGTTGTCCTCATGCTAGTGTACAAAACATACTAACAACCATATCTTGCTTCCTACTTTTGGATATGTTTTTATAGTAAATTAGACCTCTACAATTCCAAAACCTTCATTTTAATTTCTAAATTGCATTTTGATTTCACACTCATTGCGAGATATCTGTTTTTCTCAATCTATAGTTGTGTCTATTACCAAACATAGATAATGCTCATTCAGCTGCTCCAGTTTCTAGGAAGCTCTGACATGACAATACTATTGCTTCATTTCTAATACTCAACTCCCTCCACTTGCAGTCATCAAAAATCTACTGAATAGCATTCCAATGTGATAGAAACATATAGATGCAAGTCACTGCTTAGTACCCATTAGCAATGAAAGAAAAAGGAAAACCAGTAGTAGTAAAAGATTACAACTTTGTGGATATTTGAACCACCCATGACAAATCAGTGGCAGAAAATAAAGAGCTAATGGTCAACTAAGAATGATTGAATAGAGATGGTCGGAGGTACGTGCATGGGAATAAAGGTCAGTGTTCAGTTCCTCTTCTTGGTGAACTAATAGCAATCCTTGTACCATTTAGTGCTTTTCCTCTTAGAAATGACATCATTTGGGGAGAAGGACCTGAGGGGCATCTTGACGGATTAGACATACCTCCTACGAGCGTTGTTTCGGAGGGACTATTGTTGCCTTTCTAGAGAATTGGCACTGCTTGGGAGATGATATTGGTGGATTTTCCAGTGCTTCTGTTGTTTGTATCTTCCTAACATGGGGTCTTTATCATGAACATGTGGATAGGCATGTTAGTGATTGATCATTTTTGTGATAGACATGTTTATGTTTTAGTCGTTGCCTTGTGGAGTTTCCTGTAAAGGTAAGGTTTGGGGGACACGATTGGTGTGAAGTCATCACTCCATGCGGTGGTTGTAACTGATGCTACACAAGGTACGAAAATCATTTCAGACCAGTCGGGTTAAGCATCTCCCCATCCTTATACGAGTCAACTAATTTACTAGTTGGATATCAAATTGTACAATACTTGTTGGATTTAGATCTTATCAATTAGCACATGTCTAGTAGATCTTAATCACATTGTACGTATATATTGCTTTTCTAGTTTTACATTTGACTGTGAACTGATGCTTTTACTTGGCAAAGTAGCAAGTCTTTTCTACAATGTTCTCTTTTTTATTATGTTTTAAGAAATGTTGGCTGTTTATATGACTTTGTCACAATAGGTTCTACATGTATGCTATTTAAATTAGTTGACCTTGTCACAACAGGTTCTCAACATCTGTTATTTAAAATTTCTTATAGCTTTCTTCTTCATGTATAATGTACTCTTATGTAAGTCCTCAATTTTATTTTTTGACTTTACTATAGATTTACTCGATGTTGTATGGATATCAAAATATAGCATGATATATCTTATAATATGATTGTTTCTGGTTAGCACTTTACATTAATAAGAGTTGTTTCTATTTGTGCCTCACTAACTGTGAAATCATGCCTCCTCCATTGCTATGAATTAAATATTGACTTACGATTTATACTCGTATTTGAATGGTTCTCATCTTTTTTTAGGAGCTTGCATATGGAAATAATGGACATGATGATCCAACTTGTGGTGATCTTTACGAGTAGATGATGATTCAAAAAGTACAACATTGATCATTGTGTATAGATATTTAGATCATTTTATATATTTTTTAAATTCATGCAATATTATAGTTGAACTTCATGTTTATTGTGTATGCGAACAACATGACATATGATGTGTGAATATTATATTTCATCATTAAAGATATATATGATCGAGATGGAATTTTTTTGTACCACAGTTTGTCATGGTTTCCATAATGGAAAATCACTTATATTGAACTTGATGAAGAATCATAAATTTGAGATTGTCTTGTACATGTGATCAGGTGTAATTCAATATAAATATATATATACACACACTATATATATACATATGTCTATATATATATATATACATATATATATATATATATATATATATATATATATATATATATATATGGAATATTGAGTCTGCATGATCATAAATGGATATAATTTAATTTCATACCAAAAAAATGTATTATTAGCAAAATAAAAAGATTTTTGTATTAATGGTTGTAAAATTTCCAGTGTCCTCCCGTCATTTTACTCAAGCCGTAAAATGTTTATAAGATTGTTTTGAAAATACGATTTCCGAAATCATTTAGCGCCGATATGGTATTGGTTCCCGTCATTTGTTTAATGCCATTTTGAAATCATTTTTCGGCTATCTTGAAAATTCCATATTACCATTAGCGGCACATAGTTTACTGTCATCCATCTGGCATCACGTTTAATGACGGAAAAAAGCTAATTTCGGCATAATATTGGGCCTTTAACGATATCTTTGCATGCTGGGTATACTGATATTTGTTGTATATAAGAGGTGGTAGAAGGCATATAACATCATGATCCAACCGCCACCTAAGTATTTATAGGTTTGGTGGAAAGAAATATTTCAAGTAGGGGTAGTATGCGAAATGCAATGCAAAAATAGCTAGGTTTTTGTGGTCACCACGGCCGTGGTTACCCGTGGTGGGGAGGGGTGAGAACGGTCGTGATGGATGAAAATGACCGAGATGAGAAATGGGGAAAAATTACAGGGACTTGGTTGATTTTGTATAGGAGGTTGCACGACGGTGGTGGTAACCATGAACGTGGTGGGGCTAGGGTAGCACGACCGAGGTGGTCACAACGATCGTGGTGGCTCGAATTGCACATCCATGCCTCAGCTGTCACATGACCATACAAGGTGGCTCAGTCGTTCTAGGTTAGTTCACCACGGCCATTCTGTGTGGCATGGTCATGGTGATTCTAGCTTTGCTTGGAGATGGCTTTGTTGATTTGCAAGTGCGCTAGGATGGCCATTCTGTGCTACCACAACTGTGATGGCCTCTGGATCAACACTTGGACTTGTTTCTTTAGACTTTCTTAGACATCTTTTCTTCAATGGATCTTTGGCCACTAGGGGTTGGTTGAGGGAGCATCAGACTTCACTTTTGGTCTCTCCAAGGGTAGAAAAACCCTTGGATCACTCCTCATCTCTCTTCCATCAAGCTTGCTTCAAATGCCTAAAAAACATGCAAATAATGTCCATAAGTGAATTTTATACAAATATGCATATTGAGGGGAATAACAAGTAATCTAACAGTTCTAGATGTGATTGAAGTACAATAATACACAAGATGAAGCCCTAAAATTGGGCTAAATCAATGGGCAACACTGAAGATGTTCCACATGATAAGGTACCAACAGACAATCTAGAACCCACTAATCTGATTAATACCACCTTTGAAGTTTTTGACAAAGACGCATGCTATGGGTTATCTATCAAAGATCAAAATCTCATCATGGAGTGAAATAAAGCCCCAAGAAGATGAAATTATCACCATTTTTTAAAGAATAAATGTCCAGGTTCTGAGGCCAGACCTACATGAAATACTACTTTTAGGAGGTTACATGATAGTAAACATCATGACTGCCTATCAACTACTCCTAGATGATGAGTTTGAGGACGTATATATGATCTTCTACAAAATCATAGGTGAAATTATATTGAAGAACACATCTATTATGTTTGTCTCAGTCATGATATTATGGAACATACATGAATAGATGTCTAAATAATGATGTAACTCGATGACATATGCCTTCAAGTTGCCTAAATGATGAGATCATATGTATGATAAGAGTACATACGTTCTTGTTGTGTCCCTAATCATATTTTAATGTGGAAGCAAATTGGACAACACTAATACATAAGACTAGAGTGTGTGTTGATTGATTACAAAGTCTCATTAGTCATGATATGTGATATCAAGTCAACACACAGATGCATGTTAGAGAACAATGTATGTGACAGACCCACCATGAGAGTGATATATGGAAACCATGGAATGGTAGTCAGAATTATCTCTCATAGTGATGGTGGTGATTGTGGTTCTTAGACTTGAAATAACTACACTCATGACATGGCATTGGGTACAGTTTGACATCATCAAACGCAGTCCTGAAATATGGGTTGTTATAACCATGATGATTGGGTGACTTTGACACATGGGGATTGACTATGAGTGATAGAGACGATATTTATACCTCCTACTAGAGATTGATATCCAAGGCCCCTTGAAAAGCAAGACTAAGAGTGTGCGTTCATACCCATGTGATTCTGTATATGATATGTGAACTCACATGCATCTCAGACAGTCTGCTCTAGTTTAAGGAACATGGATTGAACGTTGAAAGGATGATGACATGCCTCAAGTGCAATCCGGATATTAGAGACAAATGAACTGTACGATCATGGGAACACTATTCATAGATTATAGGTTGAAGCTGTTCTCCATGTTTCTGAATTACTTGGGTAACAATGATATGCTACTAGGCACCACTATTTTCTTGTGATGTCATAAGTTTTTATGGACATTCACTACCAATGTAATTATGGACCTATAGGGTCACATGCATAGGATACACTTAGATTAAAGAATAGATCAACTGATTGGACTTAGAATCATCAAGTTGATGTGTTTAGGTATTTAAGTATTCAATTAATGAATAGATCAATTGATTGGACTTAGAATCATTAAGTTGATGTGTTGGACTAACTGATTGGAGTGTCAGGTTGATTGGAATTGATTACTAAAGTGTTTAGGTATTCAATTCACGCCCCAACAACTGACTGCATTGCCAAATAGCAATCAAAAGTGTTGAGATGGGTGTACGGGGTGCCAAACGTCTGTCTCAAGTGTTGATATGGCTATTTGGTTTGTCAAGCTGGTTGGAATGAAGTTGGCTGCCAAAACTAAGGTGAACTGAACGGCTCAGCTTGGCTCACCAAATGACCGTATGGGTGAGAGAGACGACCATCTCATATGTGTAAGATCGCTTAGTTAGGACGTGTAAGTTCTAGATACTTTTCCAAATTTTGTTTGGATTTCACTATACTTGTTTTGCAAGAAAAATCGATGTTTAACATTGGTTAGAAGTGAATTGCCACTTCTATGTGCCAATCGGAAATTGTAGAAGCACGAGATAGCTATTTCGCACTGCGAAACGACCGTCTTGTGCACGAGATGACCATTTCACACTACAAAATGACCGTCTCGTGCACGAGTCGAACATTTTGCAATTCAAGTCGACCATCTCGCAGTTCGTAGATTCGAAAATATTCATGTTTCCAGACCTGTCTCCTCCCACATCAACTGGGAACCCTAACCCCGCCCTCTACTATAAATAGAGGGGTACTGGGGGCTTCCCAACACACATAATTGATATCAGTGGACCTGACAATTTTTGTCCTCTTTGGTTGTGGTAACCAATAGAGAGCCCAAGAAAGTCCTACCCGACTAGTGAGGGAGTGAGGGTGGAGAAAATTGAGATCAGTTGTTGTCGGAGAGCATATTGGTGACTAGTATACTGATAGAACGAGATAACTCCTTCTTGTTGGCTATGGCAGCACAATGTAGAGTTCTCGGTGGTCCGCGTGGACTAATCTAGAGGAAAGAGTCATTTGACTGCTGCTAGGAGGATGACGTCATTCTATAATTTGTGGTGAGTTCATAGGAGCCATTGAAGGAGATGTTCAAGTATGATGTCCATGGTGAAGACCAAGAGCTGCGCAGACACTATCCAAGATAATAATTGTAGGGTGATGTCACTAGACTAGCTCTAGGACCAGGTATAACCTTTCAACCCTTTCTTCCTAGATACATTATTGTTGATGAGATTCTATTAATTTTTGGGAAATGGGCAAATAAGTTTTTGTTTCTGGTTCCTATATCTGCGGTCGATTTCCCAATAGTGGTATGAGAGCCCCGTCAATCTGTGGTCTATTTGGGATCTATGATGTGATCGGATTTAGTTTTCTATTTATTATTGCATATGATGTGAATATTAAAATGATTAATGTGCATATCCAACTAAATAATACGATCACAACTAATATATATGATATGATATAATATGCAATCCATACGAGTCGCCAGAAAAATTCTTTGATGGTGGATGGTAGAGTGGTTATGGACAAAATCCCAGATTTGTGTGTGCATTGTTGTGCTTTATTCTTGTTATTAATCGGTCTGTGTACCGATCCCCTCTCTCCGTTCTAAATGTAAATTAATTATTTTCTTCCTATTTCCTCTCGAATGTAAATTGAGGTTTCCCTTTTACAATGCAAAAAATAGCATATTTTTAATGTATGCATCGTCGTGAGAAGTTGTTCTACACTAGACGAATCGACCATTTGGAGGACTGAGGAGGACAAACAATAGGAGGTGAATCGATCTACTGGTGGCCCAACTGACCAGCTGGGGGAGACCAGACGATCATTTCAGGAACCCAATTGAGCAAGTAAGAGGCAAGAAGTGAGTTCACCGATTCAAGCGTTGAACTGATCAACCCAGATTGAAGCAAGCATGAATCTTCATCAACAACATGTTGCATGTGATGTGAACCTTAGGTGGTGGAAATTCCTTGTGGCTCTAAGGAATTGTATTTGATTGCCCATAGGCATCACTCATATATTTATGATTGCATGTTCATGTTGTGGTTTCAGAATGTATATGATACGTACTGTAGTATGTGGTGATTGGATATGTATATGTATTTATATACAATCCCTAAATTAAAATATTAAGTCTTAGACACTTTCCATAAGTAGCACACATGAAAAGCTTGATCGACCAAGCATGGGCATGACCTAGCGTGGTGTGTCGTGAAAGTGTGATAGTACATATGTGGGTCTGCCCTAAAAAGGTGCATATTTTGTTGGATCTAGGGCTATAGAGGGGGTGAATAGAGCTTCAAAAATTTTCAAAAGATAGATTAGACCTTCAAATTATATCACTTAATGCCAATAGCTTAAGTATTGTAATTTTAAGTCCTAACTAACAAGAATAGAAAGGATGAGAGGAACTGAAAGCAAGCACTTGACAAGGTCATATAGAGTGGTTCCACTCTCCAAACTAGGAGAGAGTCATTGCACTACCTAGTGAGGTCAACCTTTAGGACTTTTCAAGTACTTTTCTCTATATATTCACCAATAAGAGTTACAACTCAAGAACACCAAATGACTTACCCATCCAAACACAAAGAGTCTTCCACCTTATCAAGGACTTACCCACTTTGCCAAGAGTCTTTAGCCTTCTTCCGAGGTCTTACCTACTCTTGCACAAGTATTCAGACTTCAAGGGTTTACCCACTCTTCTTGGATCTTCAGCCTTTGCCTTCTCCTTCACCTGGAGAAGATCTTCACCTCTTCTTCAAACTTGAAGAAGAACAACAAAAACTCCACCTTCACTCGGAGTAGCTTGATTCATCTTTGCATCATGGAGTAAAGGGGTAGGGGAGATGGAATGGAATGAGAGATTTACAAGCACAAGGAAGTAGCTCTCTTACAACTGGTCTATCTCACTCATAATCACAAAATGAAGTGTAAACTAGAAAGAGAAAGGGAATCAATGAGTTGCAACAAACTCAACTATAGCAAGGACTTAGAATAGCATGAATGAGTAAACTTGGAATGAACTCCAAAGGGTCCTATTTATTGTTGGGTGTGTTCTCTTGAGTGTGGTATCACTTAGGGTCAAAATATATCCATTTTCCAAGTTGGAACAGATCTATTTTTGCCAAAAAAAACTCACCAATGGTAATAATAACTTTTTCTGTGTCTTCTATATAGTACATTCGGTCGAGTTTAAATAAAGGTAACTCAACCGATCCACTAAATAATAAAGCCAAATTTCAAACAATCAGTTGAGTTTATTCTGGGAAACTCAACCAATGAGCTAAAATTAGTTTTGCTCAGTGAGTCAGTGGATCGAGTTCTATGAGTATGCAACTCGACCGATGGGTCATCTTCATAAAATGCATCATAGGATCAGTCGAGTTTTCAACTCGACTGATGAACAACCTCTGACAAATTTTCTAAATTGATATTTGAGTGATTAAACCTTAGAATTAAGTATCCCTAATTTTTTATCATCTTAGTTACAAGTCATATCATCAATACAAGTGATTACAAAAATTATCTAAGTTCATTTAGACTCATTTCCCAAAATGCACACTTGCATTGCATTTGATTTGAACTTGAACAAGCTAGGGCTTGTATAATTTGATCCTTTTCTGTACTTAAAGCCTGAAATCAATCTTGAACAAATATATTAGATGCATAAGAATGGAATGATTAAGTAATTATCAAAATATGGGCAATGTATAACTCTCAAGTCAACATTATCCCCCTTTTTGATAATGACAAACCATTCCTCAATCATATTGAAAAGTATTTGTAAAGTTATACCTTTGGTTTGTGAATTTGCAAGGGGATTCAAGATTTGAACGATGTGAATTGTTCCCCCTCAATCTATGCTTACTCTAACATGCAGAGTTAGTGTATCTACACAAAACAACATGCCATTATATATACTATATCGTCCTTTAGCAAGTCGCATGACAAAGCATATAATGAACAAGAAAAGAATCACATAGGAAATAAAAACATAATGATCGAGCTTCAAAACATTTTAACTTCTGTCCCCCTTTTGACATTATCAAAAAGGAAGGGGGGAAGAAGAGCACAAAAATAGGTCTTCGCTAAGCACAACCAAGCATACACCATAACATGCAATCTCAAAGCATACACGAAATAGAGATGAGAGAAAGAAACAGTCTTAGTCATAATCAAAATATGCTAAAACATGGCACCAAATCATGAGATATAGTAAATCAAAGAGTAAGTGTACAAAAGATTAAGATTACAACCCAGAAAGTAAGTTCTTAGAAAATAACTACAAGCCAAAATGATGAAAGCTAGAAGATAAAATAGTACAACTCAGAACATGTGCCCAGATGTTTATAATAAAAAATAGCCCAGAAATATATATATGATCAATAACTAGACTAAAAACTAGAACAACTAAACATCTAGGTCATCTATGTATACATCATCCACAACATCAGAGGCTTCAGGATTGTAGTTGTCATCTCCTTTTGAAGGTGCAGTAGCATCACCTTCATCATCAGAGTCACCAACGAAGCCATCAGAGCCATCATCAGAAGCATCACCATCGTCCTCATCAGCTTCCTCATTAGCAACCTCCTCATCAGCCTGGTCTAGCATCTCTTCATCGACAACCTCCTCATCAGCCTGGTCAAGCATCTCTTCATCAGCAGAGGGACCAAAACCATGATCGGGCCAACATGTGTTTTGCTCATCCCAAGACATACTAAGAGCATATTTTCGTAAACATATGGATTTTAATTTCAAGTTATGAAGCTAAAGTGTAGGGATATATCTCTAGACAAAAAAGACAAAGAAGAAAAAAATCATGAAAGGAAGAAGCATAAAAATCAGTCTTGCTGAAGAAAAAAGAAGAATAAAATTGTTCAAAAGAAACAAGGAGAAAGTATATTTGCACGTTTATTTTTTTGATGATTCAATCCACATCTGCATTCTTTTGAGTTGTCAAAAAATCTCAACTCATTCATGCATGCAACATTTAATAAAAAGAAAAAAATTTAGGAATTAGGATTTATGCATGGCATTCTTATCATTCATATAGGTTCATTATTCTCTATGCATAAATAGGTTGGATGTACTTATGAATTTTCATTTGCCACCCATCTTGAATAATTAATTGCTCTTATTGGTAGACAACTCTAAAGATTTATCTCCTCATTTATGTTTATATAGAGATCTCACTACTACAGAATAGGGCTTTAGCGTCGGTTGTTTAACCCCTTTTAGCGACGGTTCTCCAGCGACGCCTATGTGGGCGCCACTAAAGGTCGAACTCTTCAACGTCGGTTTTATAACCGAAGCCAAAAGGTTTCGCGCCACCGAAAACATGCCAGTAGGGCACCTATCAGCGTCGGTTATTTATAGTACGCCGACGCTAAAAGGGTTCGCGCCACAATAAGGGCGCCATCTAGGACACTTTCTGCGTCAGTTTACAACTAAAACACCGACGCCATATTTGCAGACGCCACGACCGTGCTTCCCTGCACGGCCATGTTTAGTACTATAGGCGTCGGTTTTATACTAATAAGTGACACCATTTACCACCATGGTCGTGCTTTCCTGCACGGTCTGGTTGTTTGTCACTTTAGGCGGCGATTTTTATCCAATAACCGACGTTGTAAGTCTTTGATGACGATTTTCTATAAATAACCGACGCCTGTGTTTTAATTTTTTTTTTTTTAATCAGTATGCAGGCCTGTTGTGGCTGGTCAGCAGGATGAGAACCTGCAGTTCAGTTTTGAACTGCAGGTTTACAACATCCATTGATATCAACCAACAAACAGGCCACAAACTTGCAAAATCAACAAATATACTTTTCACACAAGTAGATACATTCACACATCAAATCAATTCTCACATTCACACATGTAGAAACATTCAAATACATGTAGAAACATTCAGACATGTATAAACATTCAGAAATATTCATTTACAAAATATCATTCAACATCGCTATCAACATCCCAATTATACTTTACAGTTGCCACTGCTTGAATGGCTCTTGCCCATTCTTCTCTTACTTCATTTAATACTTCTATCGTGTATGGAGCATGTACATCTTTTAAGTATTTACCTATAGTGTGGTCAGTTTTAAACACCTGCAAAGAGAATGATGTATATATAAGTAATAATATAGAAATAAGATTGATATATTTCATACTAACTAATGAGACTATATATAATACCTCATGTATGGTATCGATGTCCAATGTGGCATATTGGATAATCATTTTCATAAATCGCATCACATAGTATGTGCATGCCCAGCCGTTGTCTGGTCTAGTTCACTATAAATTGAAACATACAAAATATTAAAAAATACAACTAAGCACAGTTCACATAAATAATATATACATTGGAGTCGGGAACTTACTTTCACGTTCTCCCAAATTATTGGCTGGTTCTTTTTCCTGGGGACATTTCCTCCAGACTTTTTGAATGCATCTAAACCCCTACATGTTAATGTAACACAGTAAATTGCATAATTAAATAGTAATGTAAAAACATATGTTAATGAATATAAAAATGAAATATTTCTCACCAGAATAAGGGCATTCTCATTATGTGTCCAATTTTAGTATTCAATGTACTCCCCGCAGGATCTAGATAATAAACAGTGAACGTCCCGGGGAGAATAACTAGTAACTCCCAATGCCTACCGCTAGAGTTAAAAAAGTTAAAAATTAATAACTCAAAATCCTCAATAAAAAAGTAATTTTCTTAAGTCCAAATTATAAGTAAAGTAAACTTACTTGACATTGAATGGAGCTATTATTATCGTCTTGTTTTGCTGACCAAAAACTGTAAAAGCATCTATACAGTATTGTTGAACACTATCGGGGTCTTTAGCTACCATACTAATCAATGATGGAATCAAAAATCCCACATGATCAAATGCAAATTGTTTGCATTGATCTTCGACTAAGTAGCTGCAAAACATGTATTACGTATGCATTAATATATAAGAAACCAGATCACCGGATCTTACATAAGGTATATGGATGTATAAACAAGATCTCACCTTATCCATGTCTCTATCATTGATGTATTCAGCCAATCATACATAAACAACTCAATAATATCTTGTATAAATAAAGAGCTATCGTAAGATTGACCTGCATAATCTACTTCTAAAGAAACAATTATAGGGCAATGTATATTATGTGCCCGTAGCCAACATGCCATTCCCCTACAAGAAGGACCTAACGGGAATTTTAGGCCAGTTAGAACCCAACTTGGTAATGCAGAAAGTGGAGGTTGAGGCCTAGGTGCTCCAGGTGTCTTCTTTTTAACCTGTATATATAATTTTAGATCAGTTGACCTCATATATACACATTAACAATCTAAAGTAATGTAAATTTATCTTACAATTTCAGTAGTGTAGACGACATCTGCTTCAGGCCACAATAGCACCCCGCCTTCTACCTCAGCAAGTGTATCAATATCCGGGGGGACATATGGCAATGCAGCTTCCCTCCAATCATGGAATACATGTATCGGGCTCACACGAATGTAACCATGTGGCATTGGAGTCCCGTGCAACATTGCCCCAGGAAGGGACGAGTAAGCCTGTGCCTCTGCAAAAACATAGTCTTGCATTCTTAAGCGGCATGGCTTCAACACCTACAAATTTACATAAAGAATGTTATACATATATACATATCATATTGAAAACATATCATCTTGAAAAGACTAGCTACAATGTCATAAACAATACTTACAACAGACGTGTTAGGCGGCGGTGGGTCTATAAGATTACTCTCAGTCTGTGCATCAGGAGAAGAGTGGGTCGCCATAGGATGATTGGATGCCTGAGATGCCTGCCACCGCAACATTTCTTCCCTGACCTTCTTAGCAACTATATCCTCGACTCTTTTATTCTCCTATACATGGATAAAAGAAACATTAGCTTCTTATTATCGAATTCCCTTTTGCAGTAACATTCTAAAAAAAGAATAGGTTACCTCTTCTTGTAAAAGTGCTGCTCTGGGTTTGCGCTGGGATGGCCCAAAGAATGCTTTGATGCCAACACCAGCGCCTGCACCCCTAACACGTCCAGGATGCTCTGGGTTACCCAAAGCAACTGTCAATTCATCCCTTGTGCCCTGAAGGATGAACGTGCCTTGTTTCCTCTGCTCGTGCATCTCCCGCTAATCACCATCAACATAAATTGGTAAGTTAACACCACAAATAATCAATATTCAAACGATTGTTCTAAGAGTTGTATTTTACCATTTTCGCAGTCGCCTCAGTAGTTACGGGCTTCTTTATTTCACCCTTCTTGTTTTTCCTCCCATCTATCCAGACATCATGGTGAGGCATGGGTGTGGCAGACTCCTGAGTAGCAGCAGACTCCGCTTGTAGTCTTTGGCGAACGCTTGCATAGCCCTTTGGACCCATAGTGTGGTCATGCACATTCAGTGCACGCCATGCTTTTTGCGCCTCACTGAGGGCCTATTTAGTATGCACATTAATGATTTGGTTAGTAGCACTAAATGTTAATCTTGAATAGGTGAATACAATGTATATTAATTAAATTGCGAGTGACGCCTAATACCTTGAATTCTTCAGATTTTCTTGAAGCAACAAAATTGTCCCAATCTTCTTTGTCTAAGAAGTTCCAATGTTCAAGGGCTGACTTCTTCTTCTTATCACCATCTTTTATGTATTCTCTATTGAGATTTGTCCTATAGTTCCTAAGCATCTTTCCAGCGTGTTTCATCATGCTTTTATGATGCAGTTTCTCATCCAATGCAAATAGATTCTGTAAAATAGAATTGTTATTAACAAGTATCCAAAAATAGAATTGCAAATAATAGAATTTGTAATCTACAAAATAGAATTGCAAATAATAATAAATCACGCATAAATCCTTCCATATCAAGTCTTTCTTCGCCTGAGGAACTTTATGCCAATTATCATACTTAACACCACAATGGCTTCGAGTGACAACCCCAAGATAGTTTATAAAATTATTGCGGTTCACTCCAATTGCAGTTCCTCCATTATCAAACTCCACAACCAATTTGGATCCACTGCCACTTAGCGCTATTAACTTTTTCAATAAAGTGATGCCTCTTTTCTTGTTAACTTTTTGGTGATGCGCATCAAGTTCCTGCAGTGCTTCAGTGGGTACATTAACCTAAAATTTGACAAAAAGAAACACACTGAAATAGCCCAATATAGAAATATAGGATATATGACATAACTAGAAGATAATGAATTTTATAGAAATATAGGATATGTTTTTAAAACTTACATTGATATCCTCACCATGCTCATCATGTATAGCATGATCATCATGGACTTCATGCTCATCATGGACATCATGCTCATCATGGTCAGCCATATGAAAATGTCATTAAAAAGGCAAACATTTAGCATTTGTATTAACTACAAGATAATGAGACATAAAATCTGAAAATGATATTGATATTAAAAAAGCAAACATTTAGCTTCAATAAAAAAATATAAACATGGATGCCTCTAAAATTGTGATATTTTATCAATTAACAATCCTTCATTGTGATCTCTGCGGACATATAAGTCATCATTAGCTTCAATATTTTGTGGAGTTGGCAACCCAACTGAGAATGGACTGGAGTCATCATACTTATCATAGTACTCTTCTTCGTCTATATGATCTTCAATGAATTGTCTTTTACCATGAAGAACAACTGACCATTTATCATTTGCAGGATCATCGATATAGAATACTTGTTTCACCTGTGATGCCAATATGAATGGTTCACCCTTCTCGCCAATCTTTTCAAAGTTCACTAAAGTGAAACCCAATTGCGAATGGACATCCATGATCTATCCATTATATGATCAAAGAGGAAACAAGTATATATTAGGACAAGATTAGGGTCTACGGTTAACAAAGACATGTGTACCACCTATCCCATCCTTGAACACCTAATCTCACTAGTAAGTGTATAATGTGTATTGGGTTTTCAAGAAAATTTCGGCAGCATTTCCCCGCTGTTCTCTAAGTACATATGTACTTAGAGAACAAACGGGGAAATGCTGCTGAAATTTTCTCGAAAACCCAATACATATCATACACTTACATCCTGTGTGAGATTAGGTGTTCAAGAACAGTCCCAAATCGGGGACTATCCAAGCTTTACTGCTAATGAGTAAATCTTGGACGGGTTTCAAGGCCAACAAACACATGTGATGTCATTCTTATATATAATAAATGTGTACCACCTATCCCATCCTTGAACACCTAATCTCACTACTAAGTGTATAATGTGTATTGGGTTTTCAAGAAAATTTCAGCAGCATTTCCCCGCTATTCTCTAAGTACATATGTACTTAGAGAACAAACGGGGAAATGCTACCTAAATTTTCTCAAAAACCCAATACACATTGTACACTTACATCCTAAGTGAGATTAGGTGTTCAAGAACAGTCCCAAACCGGGTACTATCCAAGATTTACTCCTAATGAGTAAATCTTGGACGGGTTTCTAGGCCAACAAACACAATAATAGATATGTACATGTTAGGGTTTCATCATAATTAATGTTAGGGTTTCATCACAATTGATGTTAGGATTTCATCAATGTTAGGTTTAATCAAATCAAATTAGGATGCTACAATTGACAAGCTTAAATCTTATTTCAACATGCATCAAAATTTACTGAATTAGGCCAAACATTACGATTAGAAGCAAAAATATATGACAAATATATGCAAGCAAAAGATTTGTTCATATCCTAGGATTTACATACAACATTACATAAAAATTTGTTCATATCCTTACCAACAGCAAGCATGGTGTCGTTGTTGTGTTGGCCTACCACGGCTGTGCTGTCCAGCATGGTCGTGGTAGGCCCACATAGCCACGGCCGTGGTAGGCCAACACAGCCATGGTCGTGATTGTTGTTGGTAAGGATCTAGGGAGAAGGAAGCAAAGAGGCTAGGCTACCTGGAGCTAGTGTGGAGAAGAGCGGCAATAAGCGACGGCAGCAATGGCGGCGAGCAGGCGAAGAAGCAGAGGGGCGGGTGGCGAAGAGCAGTGGCACCAGGAGAAGCAGCAGCGGCGCCGGCCGGAGAAGCAGCAGGTGAAGAAGCAGCAGTGGCGGGCAGCGGCGCCGACGAGCAGAAGAGCACCAGCACCGAAGAAGTAGAGGGGCAGCAACCGACGTCGTGATTTTGGGAGAGTGGCGGCGAGCAGCATCACAGGAGAATATCGTGATGAAATAGGAAGAAAGGGGGAAGAGTCGGGTGATCGGGTCTATTAAGTTGGTCAACAACGTCGGTTATCTACTAAACCGATGCCTATTATGCTTTAGCGTCGGTTGATAGTAAAACACCGACGCCCAACTAGACAACCTTTACCCTAAATTATTTGGCGGGAACCATTATCAGCATCAGTTATCGAAGGATAACCGAAACTGAAAGTGGGACTTTTCGCACAAATTTTCATTTTAAATAGGCGTCGGTGAATAGTTAAAAAACCGACATTGTAGGTGACCTAAAATGTTTTCGCTCGAAAATTGCATTTCGTGGGCGATTTTAGGTGTTAGTCGGTTATAACCAGCCGACGCTGAATACAAAGCGGTACCTGTGTCTGGATGGTCTTCGAATATAGACGTTGGTTTGCATAAATAACTGACATATAATATTATAGGCATCGGTTTTCCTAAATAACTGACGCCCAGAAAAGCGATACTGAATGTTGTTTCTGTAGTAGTGTCTACTTCCAAGTAGTTGATAGTTAGGAAAGAGCAATTTAGTGTAGGGAATCACACAATACACCAAGTAATGTTAGAGTAATATGATGTTAACTTCTTTCTTGATAGTGTCATTGACTTAAAGGTGGAAATCTTTTATGGATGTTTTTGGTCACTTTAGAGAAGTTATTGGTTCAGTGGTCAGTGAAGGATGATTTAGGGTTTGATAGGTGGATATGATTAAAAAAGGAATGTATGTGTTATGTCCTTTTGCTGACGTTTTTCAAACAAATCCGAGAGAGTGTTTCTTGAGGATGAGCAACATTTAAGCTTAGGGGAGTTGATTCATGTGTTTTTAGTCATTATTACATGCACATTTGTCCTTGATTTTAGGTGTAGATAAGTCATTTATTTGATTTATTATTCATGGAATGACATATATTGCATGTTTCTATTGAATGCATCAAATTATATGATTTTAACTATTTTATGTAGTACTTTATGCATCCCAAGTACTTATGTTGTTTTCATGCATTTTGAGGTACAAGGAAGTTCCACAGACTCGGTGCTACCGACTTGGTAATAGTCGGTGGAACCGACTTGATGTCAGTGATGGACCCAAAACTCACCTAAAATCAGTGCTATCGATAGAAAAAGTCAGTGGTACTGAAACAACATTAGTAATCCCAAAATGATTTGAGAAATCTCAATGCTACCGAGTTTCCAACTCGGTGCTACCAACTTGACATCATGGAGGAGATTCAAAAATCACAAAACTCAGTGTTATCGAGTCCAGTCAATAGTAGTGACACGATCACGATCGCGTGACTAAACCTATGTGGCTCGGTACTACAGACTCACCTGGTCAGTACTACCGAGTCTGCATGATCAAGCGATCCATATATTTGACTCTAATCCAATGGTGGATGTTATTTCGTACCCTAAGTGCCTTCTATGACTTAGGGGTATGACGTCCAGACAAAGGGATATGTCTGTTTCTATTGTACAACAACCAGAGAGAGAGAAGACAAGAATCGAGGACCGAAAGCTTCAATTGGAAAGATCTGAGCACCTCTAGAGGATCATTATGTAGCCAGAAGATAGTGGAATGCACGTATGACAGAGGGGATCTTCCAGAGGGGCAGAGATTCAGGGGCTACTTTAGTTTCTTCATGTTTCCCACATATTTCTTCTTCCTTTCCATGTATTCGTTAATGAAAACTATGTAAGGCTAAAAACCTTCATTCCTTAGGATCTGGGAGTAGCCTGGATATGCATTGTAACTGATTTCTATGCATTAATATCAATTTTATTGGTTTTTACTGCATATAATCTATGAAAGCTTTGTGTTCTATTTGTGGTTGATCACCATAAGTGGATTAATAGATGCTTCCTCATCTCAGGACAAGGGTTTAAGGGTTGGAAAGTATAGATTTACCCATGTATTGTTCCCTTTGGGAAAAGTGGAATGTAAATGGGAGGAGAAACCCATAGAATAATCATAAAGCACCTAACTAATCAACCAATAACTACAGAAGTGGGATTGACATTAGATTAGGTAGTGAATTACACTACAAGAATAGGTAATTCTAGCTATAGACTCCTTATCCAGGGATTGAGATAATAGATATTAGTGTGTGAGGTTAGTTATTAGTGTTATCTATGGTGAAACCACTGTCCTAAGGAATTCATTCCATCTATGATTAATTCAACTCTTTTATTCATTTTGTTACTGCATTAGTTTTGTTACTCAAACCAAGTCAACCATTTACAATCGCCCTAGCTAATTAGACTGCAGTTAGTAGTAGTATACTGGAGAAATGTTTCTCTATGTTCGACTCGTGCCTCAAAAGGGCCTATATTACTTTGATACATTCACTTGCATATAACACAAGGTACACACTTGCCAATCCCTTTCCCTTGAAGTGGTTTCCCTTAATGTAGTTGGCTTCATGCTCACTCGGGCCATCATTTTCACTAGAGAAGGAGGGAGAAGTCTGGCAAGCAAGTTGTTGTTGAAGGATGACCACCTCCACTTGTGTTTTGAAAGCACTATCTTTGATCTTCTTGGCTTCCTTCTCATCTTACTTGGCTTCTTCTTCTTGCTTATCAAGCCTTGGCTCATGGTCTTGGAGATTGCCAATGAGCTTTTCAGTTGGGATGTCACGAAGACTCTTCACTTCTTCAATGGAGGAGACCTTTGACTCCCATCTCTTTCGTAGAGATCCTTAAGATCTTGGAGTTGATCACACCTCTATCTAAGGCGAAGCCCAATGCAGCCAGCCCGTTGATGATGACATTGAGTCTTAAGTATATCTCTACAATCCTTTCTTTCTTTCCCATCCTGAAGTTCTTTAAAAGGCTTTTCAACATGTAGATATCATCCTCCTTGACATGCTTTGTGCCTTCATAGGTGATTCAAAAATTGTCCCAAATCTCATAGGTGGTGTCCCAAAATGAGATCTAGTTGAACTCCATTGGGGTAAGGGTTGCATATAGGATTCTTATGGCTTTGGCATTGAGTTGGACTTCTTTGAGTGCAGCTTCACTCCATGTTGTAACATCAATGGTTGGCTCCTTGTATGGTGTGCCCATCACCTTCCACATGCCAAAGTTCATGCCTTTAATGTAGAATTGCATACGCCTCTTCCAATAGAAAAAGTTGGTGCCATCAAAGACCAAAGGATGCATGGAGAAGCCTCCCTCTAGGTTGAGAGAACCAAGTAGGTTGTCTCCCATCTTCACATCTTGTGGGAGATTGTTGGAGAAGATCATTGGCTTTGATACCATTTGTTGGATCTAGGGCTCTAGAGGGTGGTGAATAGAGCTTCAAAATTTCTCACAAGATAGATAGACCTTCAAATTATATCAATGAAAACCAATAGATTAAGTGCAATTTGAAGTCCTAACTAACAAGAACAAGGATGAGAGGAATTGAAAGCAAGCACTTGACAAGGTCATTTAGAGTGGTTCCACTCTCTAAATTAGGAGAGAGTCAGTCCACTACCTAGAGAGGTCAACCTCTAGGAGTTTGCAAGACATTTTCTCAATATATTCACCAATAAGAGTTAGAACACAAGACCACCAAAGGACTTACTCATCCAAACATAAAGAGTCTTCCACCTTACCAAGGACTTACCCACTTTTCCAAGAGTCTTCAGCCTTCTTCCAAGGTCTTACCTACTCTTGTACAAGTCTTCTGACTTCAAGGGTTTACCGAATCTTCTTGGATCTTCAGCCTTTGCCTTCTCCTTCACCTGGAGAAGATCTTCACCTCTTCTTCAAACCTGAAGAAGAACAATAACAAATCCACCTTCACTCAGAGTATCTTTCTTTACCTTTTCTTCATGGAGGAAAAGGGTAGGGAAGATGGAATGGAATGAGAGCTTTACAAGCACAAGGAAGTAGATCTCTTACAACTTTCCTATCTCATTCATAAGCACAAAATGAAGTGTAAACTACATAGAGAAAAGGGCTCAAGGAGTCACAACACACTCAACTATAGAAATGACTTAGAATAGCATGAATAATAAAACTTAGAATGAACTCCAAGGGGTCCTATTTATACTTGGGGGTTTTCCCTTGAGTGTGGGATCACTTAGGGTCGAAATATAGCCATTTTCTAAGTTGAAACAGATCTATTTTCACCCAAAAAACTCACCAACAATTATAATCATTTTTTCTGCATTTTCTATATAGTACATTCCATCGAGTTTCAATAAAGATAAATCGACCGATCCACAAAATAAAAAAGACAATTTTCAAACTATCGGTTGAGTTTGTCCTGGGAAACTCGACCGATGAGTTGAAATTAGTTTTTCTCAGTGAGTTAGTTGGTCAAGTATATGAATGTGCAACTCGACCGATGGGTCATCTTCATAAAATCCATCATAGGATCGATCGAGTTTCCAACTCTCCCGATGAACAACCTATGACAAATTTTCTAAATTGACATTTGAGTGATTAAATCTTGGAATTAAGTGTCCCTAATTTTTTCTTATCTTCATTACAAGTCATATCATCAATAGAAGTGATTACAAAAATTATCTAATGTCATTCGGAGTGATTTTCCAAAATGCACACTTGCATTGCATTTGATTTGAACATGAACAAGCTATGACTTGTATAATTTGATCCTTTTCATGTACCTACAACCTAAAATCAATCTTAAACAAACATATTAGATATATAGGAATGGAATGGTTAAGTCATTATCAAATTATGGGCAATGTATAACTCTCAAGTCAACATATTTATCGTGTTGGCTTATGGGTTAGGGTTAGGTAGGTGATCTTAATTGGATTAAGCACCAAGAGGCATACAAATGATCAATGACAAAAAGTTGTGCATATCATCTATAAAGAGTTGCATGTAATGCAATTAGAAAAAGTTGCCTACCTAATAGAATGAAGTTCTTGGTGAAAGCCCTAGCTGGCTCATGATTTTGGTGAAATTAGGATCTCAACTCACTAGAATATTGTACACTGCAATATTTTGAATTGACACATGATAGTTATTAGTTTGAACAAAATAGTGGGAGTGATTAGTAGTTAAAACCTAATTAATATCGTCTAAATATCAAATCTAACAAATAAAAAATGTTTTGAAAAAGTTGCAATATTCTTTTTAGACAAACATGAATACAATATAATTAAAATTAGTTCTCAAATAGGACAAACCAAATGGGATTAAAAGTTCACAATTGGTTAAGGACTTTGAGAAATGTTCTTATCTATGAGCCATAGCTCTATGTCCTTGATAGACCAATGCCAGAGGAACCCACTCCAAATGTTCCTAAGGCTAAATGGATGCTTAATAGAAGCATGTAAATGATGTCATAGGCATCTGAATACCTAATGCTATGTTGTATGAACTTTGAGTTGCATGAACAACATGAACACATGGAAATTCTCGAGATGGTAACACATCTTAAGAATCATGAAAAGCAAAGATGGTGTCATATGAGTGCAAGGTGACAAAGGGAGTTCCAGTAGAACCCCATACCCTCAATATGATTGTACATATCAAAATGACTGGGAATTCTCTTAGGTCAAGAGTTGACCATGAATACGATTATGCAAGTGTTGCATAAATCATATAGTTAGTTTATATAATGTTTGGCATGTTAATGCCAAAGCAAAGAAGAAAACAGACAAATCCATGATGATGATCAGCGGAAGTGAGTCCTAGGGCAAAGGCAAGGCCAAGAGGTGTTCTGAGGCTAAGCTAAAGTCCAATTCTTCAACAATTAATATATGGAGAAGGGTAAGTGTAAAAGGAATCTATCCTTTTCACTTAAAGGATAAAGTACCACCATTGTCAATTGTTTGGACATTGGAAAGGAATTATCCTCTTCATAGAGGATCTCAGGAAGAAGATAAAGATAGAGATCACGACAACCAGAACCTGAGAAGAAATAAGCTAGAACTGTGCAGAGCAAGGGTTGTTGCCACTACAGTTGAGAGTTTTCATTCAAGGGAACATGATATAATTAGTGAATTGCTATCATGTACTTGCCATTAATGAAAAACATCATATGTCTTGTATGCCAAGGACATATGTTTCATTTTAAAATATATGATCTTTTATGTCAATGCCCTGTGTCTCATAAATAATACTTGATAGGTATAGAGACAAATGTTTATGACACATATAATGAATGACTCGATGACTCAAACAATGTAAACTTATAGCGTTGTCATCTAATACACATAAATGAGAAAGTCACTTCTAGATTCCAAAATGGTTTTGGTCTAGACTCTTTTGGTTATTGAACCAATATATACATGCAAGTCTTATTTATTGAGAAATATGACAAAATCATCTCCACTAGATTTAGTGAGAGAAGAAGTGTTCTATTAGGCCTAGTACATGTTGACGTACAACACATCTTTTAGAATAAATGTTAAAGGTGGTTACTAGTACCTCACTATATTTACAGATGTGATCATCAGATATGGAAAATAATATTTACTGAAATACAAGTATGCATATCTTGAAGTGTTCAGGGTGATCATATATGTAGTATGTAACTAACTTGGTAAAAGTACTAAGATACTTCGATGTGATCGATGTTGAAACATTTTAAACCAAGAGTTTGAGGATCTTCTAGAGATATGTGGTAGTGTATCACAATGAAGTCTTCTTAAACGTGATGATGTGTCAGAAGGAAGGAATCACACCTTGTTAAGGTATGATTATCAATAAAACTAGCTCAAATTCCGATTTCCTTTGGGCACATGCTGAACACTAAAAGAATGTTCCATCTGAATGGATTCAAAAGACACCATATGTGATATGGTATGGGAAGTGTTCGTAAATTTCTTTGATTGTGATTCAAGATGAAGGACTATACAAGAAATTTGTTTCTTAAAATGGGATTTGTCCACAAATCACATAAATGTTATTTTGTTAAATATTACTCTTATCCCAATCCTAAAACAAAGTTGTTTGTTGACATGGATGGATAGATTCCTGATGAGGAACCTAGTTCCAAAGGAATCAGTGGGTGTAAAAGTATAACTCAAAATGTTTGAGAAGAATAAGAAAATAATGAACCTAAAAGAGGTACATTGTGAATAATGAGAATCACAAAGTGTTTTGGAATCTCAAGTTCCTTATCTAACACAAAAACTTTATAGTTCTAGTTGATCATGCCTTAAATTTGAAGGAAATATGATATCTTTTAACTCAAAAAGGTGATGTGTTGATCATAATGATGAGTCCACTTACTAACTAGAAGTTGTTGAAGGACCAAAGTCTAAGACATGGCTTGAGGCCATAAGATCAAAGACGGACTCCATGTGCACCAATAAGGTATGACCTTGATGGATCCACCTAAAGGGATAAAACCCATAGGATTCATTTTGGTATTTAAAAGAACACAATCATGGAAGGGTAGATTGGCTGTGATGAGCTTCAAATAAGTTTAAGTTGTTGAGCATGTTGAAGTCTTTCACTAATTACCATGGTTAAATCCATCACAATCATGCTTGCAATTGTAGCTTAGTATAAATGTGTGATTTGGCATGTGGATGCTAAAACCACATTCCGTAACTGGAATAATTGTATATGATGTGTACGTGAGACAACCTAATGGTTTTATAAATGCATTAATGCAAATAAAGTCTGTAAGCTACAAAGGTCAATCTGTTGATTGAAGCAAGCATCTCAGAGATGGAATCTTCAATTTGACATGAAAGTCAAAGTGTTTGACTTGAGTCAGAATAAAATATGTGAATACAAAATATTTAGTGGGAGTATATTTATATTCCACATAATGATATGGAATAACATCCTTATCCTACATATGTTAACACCTGGAAAGGAAAGTACCTTCTCTATGAAGGACCTAGGAGAAGCATCCTATGTGATAGGAATTGAGATCTATACAGATAGATCTGGAAAGCCTCTTGACCTAAGAAAGAGAACATACACTACAAAGACGTTGAAGGGTTCAACATACATGATTCATTGAGACAAAACTTGTCCATTTTCCATGGAGTTAGTCTCTAAAGAGCCTAGTGTCCCAGTTCTTATGAAGAACATGAACACATGGATAGATGTCATATGCATTTGCAATTGGATCTATCACATATGTACGCATCATGTTATCTCATATGTATTGGCCATGAGAGAGGATATCCTATAATGTCATATGTATTGAACATGATGAGAGGATATTTAATCATCTCATATGTATTAGACATGATGAGGGGATATATATATATCTATCTATCTATCTATCTATCTATATATATATATATATATGTATCTATCTATCTATATATATATATATATATATATATATATATATATATATATATATACTTGTCTAGTAATCTTGTATATATTGGACATCACGAGAAGGTATATGTCAGATGCCAGTGAGAGTCACTGGACTACCATAGAAACTTTAGGTGCTTATGAAGCACCAAAAGGATTAGTTCCTTGGTCATGGAAATAAGGAAGAGTTGTGTAACATACTGAAATCTTGGATTCAATTGCAATTTTACCCATTTTCATGATTTTATTTCCTTCATGTCCTTTTTGTCCTTTTTCCTAAATTCTCCTATCTTTTCTATCCTCTATGTCCTCAATATTGAAATTGAGGAATACTTAATGGTTTCAATTATATTTACCCACATTCATTTAAACGAATGAGTTTTTGCACAAATATCTCAAATAATGTGTTAATTAGAGTCTAATTATGTAAAATGACCATTAATGAGAGATAATTAGTAGATAATATTAATTTAGAGATTTTATGGCTTTGTGGGATAAGAAATGATAAAATAAGAAATTTAATATGTATTAAGAAAGGTGTTAAATATATTTATTAGGTACTTAGCATACAATTAAATACAAAAATGCATTCAAGATGAGAAGTTAATGTAAAGTTAGACTCCACACATTTTAATTAGCAAACCCATGGATTTTCAAGTCAATTAGAATCCCTTTGCCTCTTAATGAATTAAATGAATATGCAACTCTAGTATACATAAATGCCTAATGCATATGAAAAAGGAAACCTACTTGACTCCTATTGAGTCTACCCTTTAATTTGTTTGACCATTGAATAGCAATTGCTTTCCCAATTAAATTGGTATTTAAAATCCTAATTACCATAGGTTTTAATAGTGGTATTTGATTAAGCAATTAACTATTTCCAAAATGACAACGTAATGCAACATTGTGTTACTCCCATCTCGATCAAACACGATGTCACATTTTCCCCTCTTCCGAACGGATGACACCCCTCTACACAATGGGGCTCCATCTTTCCCCTCCTCTCCATCTCCTATTTATCTTTCCCCCATTCTTTCTTGTTCCTTCACACCACATGAACCCTAGCCTGTAATCCTTGCACCTCACACGATGTTGTGGTGCTTGGATGAGAAGAAACCTTTGCTCATAGTTGGAAAGTTCAACAGATTCTTATGTGTTAACTAGACCCGACGGCGTCATCTCCATCCTCCTCTAGTTCGTTTGCCTTACTCAGGTCTGTAGGGAATCCAAGTCGTCGTTCTCTTCCCTCAACTTGCACACCAGTCACTAAAGTATTGAAGCCATCTCGACCAGCCCACCCTCATCTCCTTCCCTCCCACGCCAACGCCAATGCCATCTAACCTTGCATCATCCGCCTTGCCACCAGTAGTTCCAGTAGTATCTACTACATCAATTGCCCTCCCCAGCAACAAGGGTGGCATGCAACGTCCATCATCATTGTTGTGTGCTCAAACCCAATCCCTTCTCTTCATTGGCTCTGTCATGACCACTGTCATCTCCACCTATTGATCCATCATGGCATATCTGAACTGACCACTCCCCCAGCAATCATGGTTGACCATGTTACTAATCCTCCTCACCAGTAAACACCACATGCACCTTAGATTTGTAGATGAACTCGCCCTTACTGAAGCTTTATATCTCACCAGCCACTACCACCCCAACATCACCTCTCCTACCATCCACCGTCACAACAACAACACCATCACTGCTTCAGACCCGACTCCTGCAACACAACACCACATCCAGAACATCCTCAATGCCATCACACCCTAACAATAGGGCGTCGTAGCCACCAAGTGCCACACAATCGATCCTAACAGGGAGACCATCATTTGCAACCACTAGATCTACAACACCACGACGTCTGCAAACACCTCCATTCAACCTGACGATGGTGACTCATTACAGTCTACTAGTTCCTAGGTCACATGATCATAGAGAACGTGATGATGTGTTTGACTCCCCATCTCATTGAGAATCAACTAGAAATGCAACCTCCATGGTAACCCTAGACATGTAAGTATGCATTTTACTTTCATTGGTGTTGTTTTAGAAAATATATTATAGAGATGGGATAAGTATGGAGTAAGGATAATCTAGTTATTTAAAACCATAACAAAAACAAGTCAATTAGCTTACATATCAACTTTTCTTTATAAAAATGTAAATATCAGATTGCATGAATTCAAACCTATAATGATATGTTAAAGTGGAGACTTGATATTAAATAGAATATATTGTATAAGTCCCTGGTTGATTGATATCCAAAATGATTAATGAATCACCTTAATTTCTAATTTTATATACTTTATCAAGTCCTAAGAATCATTAGTGAGTGTATCTTTGTTTTAATGTATCCTTTACATTAGAAACCATATATAGGTGCATTACATGATAACTAGAAATACATATGAATCTAGGAAATACTATCATATAAACTGATCCAAGGGAACTTGAAATTTGTATAAGAATGTGTCTAACTATAATGTATTGTTATGAATTAAATGGTGAAAAAGATAATAATGTGTATAGGAATATACTTTTATAAACATACATCTATATTAAATGTTAGTTACATCAAACATGTGTATAGTAGTGAACCTAATAGATATTCATGTGGAATATACTTACACCAATATACATGGTAAGCATGATGTTAGGAATAATATGGATTCACATTATAGAGAAGAAAATAACATCATTAAACATAAATTGGAATATAATCTATATTATAATTTTATCCACACACACACACACACACACACACACACACACACACACACATATATATATATATATATATATATATATATATATATATATATATATATATAAGTTACATAAACTTATGTGACTAAATATGAATAACTAGAACTAATATATATATATATATATAAAGCATCACATATCATATCAACAAAGATTAGAATCATAAACCCTAACATGACATTAGATGATCGGGAATTGGGTAACAATAATATTAAAAAAATATATTACAAATGAATTTGTTCACTTTGACTTGGCTAATATACATAATGTGTTTATAGGATGAAAAGTTGACTTTATGGATCAAAGTATACTATTAGAGTTAACCTTTATGTGTGAAAAGAGGTATGGGCATTCTAATCCAAAATTGGGCGTGTTTTCATCCAATCCTATTTTCCCAATGAGGCATGAGCCTATACCTTAGTTTCAATAATTCTTTTTATTTTACTTCAATTATTCGAGGGTCTTGGACCCCACTTGCAAAGTTAACAATTTCTTATATCTGCCATTAAAATATTTGAGCACGATGATATAAATGACTTATTGAATAATGTAGCATACATCTGTACAACCACCCATAGTGGACATGTGTAAATTTGCACGGGGAATGTGATACGTTTCCCCAATTCATATATATTTTTAGGTGCTTGGGAATGTGTAAATTCTCCCTCACCTAGAGGTTGAGGTTAGGTAGGAGCCTTAGCCCTATATTAGCTTAATGCACTCATATTAAATCATGCATGCAAATGTTACTACTATTTAAACTGGTAGAATTCTTATTTATTTACTTGCCTCTTATTCTTGACCCTCTTAGCATAGTGAATCTTTATTAATTCTTGCTTTAGTTTATAATTTTCCTTATTCCCTTTATTAGATGCATACATTTCTCTCCTCTTGTTGGGTGATCCCAACCATCCATGTCTAGGATCGAAGTACGCAACAGGAGCAAGGTGAATCAGCCTAAGACTAAGATAACAAGTTCATCCTTCCATCATGAACTATAAGTTATTTATTTTATTGGAGACACATTGATGTAGTTGAGTTTCCCTCTACTTGGATCCTTTTATTTGTATGAAGCATGTAAACCCTTATTGGGAACATTTTGACGTACTATTTATGAAATTGAATATAGTCAAAGTTTTTATCTTCGACTGCTATTCCTTGGATTTTGTTTACCATTGTTATTAGTAAATAGGTGGTGATTTCACTTATTTACAAGTTGGTTGTAAAGTGTTACACCAATGCAAACTTCCTAAATGACAAATAAATAAATCACAATCTATTTTTGTGTTTCACCTTAAAACAAGAACTGTAAGCTAGAAGGGATCTGAGCTAATGACAGTTGTGTAAATCTATAATAAAATTCGAGTATCTCTGTGTTATGAGAACAATACAAGATATTGTATGAAGTTTGTATAGGTGAACTTTTGGGAGGCTCCAACCATTGATGATTCAATATAAATAATGTGATAGAAATGTATCTATACGATAGGCAAGGAATCTCAGATAGCATACTACGACACTTCCATCTCATATGAGATGTCATACAATAAAGAGATATGAAAATTGCAAACAAAAAAAATACAGACTTAAAGAAAATGTTGCTAAACCTGCTAAAGTTCTTCCATAGTAGCAACCTGATGGACATGATAAGATCACTTAGAATATTATTCATGGGTGATTATCTCTAAGTGAAATTGGGAGTCTGTTGGTATGTATGCCCAGAGAGCCAATCATATGATGATTGGAGTGAGGCATTACATACTTGATTTGATAATCATAAAGGTAATTTCATCTATTATGTTTGTCTCAGTCATGAGACGATGACAAAGACATAAGTAGATGTCTAAAGAATGATGTTACTCGAGGATATATGCCTTCAGGTTGAGAACCTGAATGATGAGATCATATGTATGATAAGAGTACATACATTCTTGTTATGTCCCTAGTCAGATATTACTATGGAAGAGAAATAAACAGCAATAATACATAATACTAGAGTGTGTGGTTACTGATGACAAAGTCTTATTAGTCATGATCTGTGATATAAAGTTAAGCACACAAGTACATGTTAGTGAACAGTGTATCAGACATACCAATCATGAGAGTGATACATCATCAAGCATAGTCCTAAAACATTGGTTGTTATAACAGTGATGATTGGGTGACTTTGACACATGGGGATTGACTGTGAGTGATAGAGATCGGATTTGTCCCTCGTTTTGGAGATTGATATCTAGTGCCCCTTGATAAGCGAGATTGAGAGTGTACGACCGAACCCATGTGATTCAATATATGATATGTGAACTCACATGCATCTCATACAGTCTTCTCTAGTTCAAGAAACACGGATTGAACGCTAAGAGGATGACGATTCCATGCCTTGAGTTTAATCTAGATATCAGAGACAAAGAAACTATACGATCATAGAAACACTATTCATAGATTATAGATTGAAGTTGTTCTCTGACATTATAAATTACTTGGGTAGCAATGATGTGCAACTAGGTACCACACTTTGCTTGTGATTTCATAAGTTGTTATGAACATTCACTACCAATGTAATTCTGGACCTATAGGGTCTCGCATATAGGATACACTGGGATAAAAGGAGTATATTCATGAATGATGTTTGGATTGAATGCTAAAGGTGTTTAGGTATTAATTTAAATAATAAATTAGCTGAATGGACTCAGAATCATCAAGTTCAAGTATTGGACTGACTGATTAGAGTGTTATGTTGATTGAAATTGATTACTAAAGTGTTTAGGTATTCAATTCATGCACCAACAGATAACTGCACTGCCAAACGGATGTCTCAATTGTTGAGACAGGCATTTGGGGTGCCAAAAAACCATCTTAAATTTGAGATAGGTGTTTGGTTTGTCAGGCTGGTTGCAACAAAGTTGGTTACCCAAACTGAGGTGAAATGACTGGTTCGTACTGATGAATTGACTGGCTTGGCTTGGCTCACTAGACGACCATCTAGGTGAGCGGGATGACCATCTTGCATGTGTGAGATTGCTCGGTTAGGTTGGGAAAGGTTCTCAATACTTTCCCAAATTTGATTGAATTGTACTATACTTGTTGTGTAAGAAAAATCAATGTTTAACATTGGTTAGAAGCAAATTGCCAATTCCGTGTGCAGATAGGAAACTCTAGAAGCACGATACGATCATTTGACATAGAAAAATGACCATCTTGCACACAAGATGACCATTTTGTAGTATGAGATGACCATCCTGCAGTCTGCGGACTCCAGAACATTCATGTTTCTAGACCATTCTACTCCTACATCAATTGGGAACCCTAACCCTACCCTCTGCTGTAAATATAGGAGTAATTTGGGCTTGCCAACACACACAATTTCATTAGTGGCCCTGACAATTGTTGTCCTCTCTGGTTGTGGTAACCAATAGGGAGCCCAAACAAGTCCTACCAAACTAGGGAAGGATAGTGAGGGAGGAGCAACTGAGATCAGTTGTTGTGGGAGAGTATGTTGGTGACTAGTATGCTGACAGAAGGGGACAAGTCCTTCCTGTTGGCTCTAACAATGCAATGTGGGGTTCCCGGTGGTCCGCGTGGACTAATCTAGAGCTAGGAGTCCTCTTCCTGCTTCTAGGAGCATGACGTCATCCTACAATTTGTTGTGAGTCCACAGGGCCGTTGTAGGAGATGTTCGAGTCTGTTGTCTGTGGTGAAGACCAGGAGCTGCATAGATACCGTCCAAGATAATAATTGCATGGTGATGTTGATGGACTAGCTCCAGGACCAGGTAAAACCTTGCAACCCTTCCTTCCTAGATACATTATTGTTGATGAGATTCTGCTGGTTTCTGGGAAACAGGCAAACAAATTTTTGTTTCCGCTGCCTATATTTGCGCTTGATTTCCCAACACCCACAATAATATACAAGTTTATTGTGGTTTCCACATCCTCTTCTTGATGCAAATACTAGAAAAAGTTGATACAAAGGTTAAATCTTACCAGGAGGGTTATTACCACCACCTAAGAGGAACCTATCCCATAGAGATATGAAAATCAAAATGGGAAATGACTATTTGAAGACTTTAACTAGCTTGTTCTCACTAAACCTAATCCTTTGACACTCTAGGGAAATAGTTTATGATAAGTTTGGGGAGTTGTGAAATGGAGAGATAGGTACATCCTAGATCCCATAATCATCAACTCTACATAATCTATTCTCTTTTCCCTTATTTGATGCCTTCTTACCCTAACAATTCCCTAAAATTTTGAAAATTTTAGATTAGAGATATTTTGCTAGATGTACACATCTTATCTTAAAGATCTTAATGAAGGAAAACCTTTTGGTATATAAGCACTTTTGAATTCAATTTTCCTGGATGATGTCATCACTCCAACCTTAGACCTTCTTGTCTTCAAGCTATTTTGTAGAGTAAACTTTTCAAGAGTGAGGTTTTGGGTCTATTAATCACCTAATAAAAAATCCATGTGAGTATGTATTTATGCTATTCTTGTTTCAAGACAATACATGTAGAAAAAGAATGCTACTATCCTTGAGAGAATTCTCTAAAATAAGGAGGACTTACTTTTGTACACTCCAGATTGGTCAACCTAACCTCCTCATATAGGATAAAAAGTTCAAAGATCTCATGAAAGAGAAACATATGCCCCTTCTAGTCTTTAATCCCCGCTATGGATCAAAATATGCTAGATGGCCCATGCGCCCTAAAAATCTCATTAACTCAAGATTTATGAGAAAGAACAAAATCTGAGTGTGAATAAAACCATGGAGTTGTGCTTAAAAATAGTTGAAGGGCTCTTTCTGGCCGGTGCATAGCTACACTAAGGAATGCATATGTATCGTGCCTAGTAGTGGAGCCTAGAAGCCAAACAATACCCTCCTGTCTTTCAAGGGTGATCTCATATAACCTTTCTAAAATTACATCATGACTTCAAATTGAGTAATTGTAAAAGAGTGAAATCACTCCTTCACTAAAATTTGAAGATAAAGACATACATTCCAAACATACTAAAAAGGTATGCTGGAACAGGTGTAAAAGTTTCAAATCTTTATATAATGGTATAAAAAGGACCAAAGTGTATAGTAGCAGAATAAAAGTAATGGCTATATTGAATTTTAAAAAACTACATCATCTCCCATATATGGTTTATGTGGATGTTACAACAAAAGGATCTATATAGAGGAAAATCTAGACCATATCAGGTTTGTCTCCATCCATCAACTTCATGTGTTAGGTCCATGATGAAGTCCATGTAGTCATTATCCTAATCCTTGGATAGTCCTCCATGCTCCTACTGTGCACTATGATCCTAGGAATGGGTGGTTGGGAAATCACCCAACTAGAGAGAGAGAGAGAGAAACAAGGTATGTGTCAATAGTGAACAAGGACGAAAGGTAAAAAATTACATGAAAATAAAGTCTAAGATTTCATCATAAGATGAAGAGATCAAGAGTAGGAGGCATAATCAAATAGATGCTTGCCATAACAAGAAAAATAGCAAATGATTTGCATGCATGATTACTATCGACTACCTTAACTAAGTAGGGCTGAGGCATCTATTAGACCTCAACCAAATAGGTGAGAGTGAGTAACATATGCCATTCACCTATAAAATATGTTATATTGGGGAGATTAACACATTACCCTGGGTGAATAACACATGTCTTATGTATGGGTGATTGTACAAAAGCACCACTACATTAGCTAAATAGACTAATAAGATCAACATGCTAAAGAGAAAATATGGCAAGTAGAATCATCATAAAAATTGAAACATAGCAGTGGGGTACATGTCCCAAGAAATAGATTATCAATATTGATTTTTAGGCAAGTTTAGCAAAAGAAGCAATAATAGGATAATTAGGGTTCAAGCAATACCTCATTATAGAATTTAGGGTTCGGATCATAAATTTCCCAACTTAAGGTGCAAGGATGAACATACCTCTCTTACTAAGTTCAATTATCAACTTTCACCACTTTTAGATGATCCAAGTTCAATCTTTGCTTATTTCAAGTTATTGACATGCATTAGTGTTTGTATATATATATATATATATATATATATACATATATGTATAAAGAAAACCCTATTTTTAAAGATTTTTGGAAAACATCGAATTATGATTCTAAAAATCTCACCAATTGATTTATTTGGTTCTCCTTATCAAGAAATCATACTTTTATGTTAATTTTGGAATTAATATCATTAAGTTGTGATTTTTATGGATGTTATGCATTAAATTCATTTTCTAAAAATCACCCTTCGATAAACCTTGAAGTTAGACATCAAAAATATTTTTAATAGAGAGAATACATTTTTTAGATTCCAAAACATATTTATTTGTTAATTTTGAACAAGGGGATTAAAATATGTGGACAAAGTGCGCAGTTAAGGCTAGTGGTGGTCTGTGGGGCCAGTCATCATTCTTGAAACTCTACTAGAGCCTTGGGGAGTGGTCCCAGGTGTTACAATGGGCTACAAAGTAAGTTTTCCATGCCACCTCAACCTCTCATGAAAGCAAGCAAAAACAAAAGTGAATGACCACATCACCCCTAAGAAAAAATCAAAGCAAAGAAGAAGAAATGATGGAAGAAGGGTAACTTCATGAAGGGAATTGTTCCCTCTCATGGCTCATGCCATGGATTCTAGATGTAGTTAGCCGAGATTGGGAAAATTTGTAGGAGGCAGTAATCTGAGAAAGTAAGAACATAGAAGGGAAGAGAAGAGCCCTACGAACCTATTGATGTAAGGATTGAAACAAGGTAATGAGGAGGAGAGGAACAACTTGCCACAAGTCTAGGTCCCAAACTCGAACACCGGAAAACCAAGACACACACATGAGCAATTGAACAGAGAGGGAGGTTGCAAAGTATACAAGGATGTCTGGGGTATGAGTATTTATAGGTGAGTAAAAGAGATGTAGCGAGGAGGGATGTGGTCATTGTGGCTTGGAGAGAAAGAAGTGGGGATTTCCTAAAAACTTGATGAAATTACAAAAATAATGCATCAAACGATGTGGAATCCTAACTGGAAAGTAATGGCGAAGAAATCAAGTGATTTGATTGAGAAATGACCAAGGAAATCGCATTAAAAAATCCAATACCCGCAACATCACTATTCACTCTGATTCCACAAAGATGACTATACATGGGCCATTGGACCATGATCCAACGGTCCAGATCTCATGTGAAATAGTGACCCCGTGTGACATTTAATATCATTACCAATTCAATTTTGACTAATGTGTAACTTTTATTTATTAAATATTTTCTCTTTCCTCAATTGAGAGTGCAAATGAAACCCAAATTAATTGAAATTTGACATCTATGATAATTTTAGTATGTAGAATCTGAATATGCCCTTAGTTTTTGCTTTTGAGGAATTTAAGTATTTTATTTCATTCTTTAAAAGTAAATCACATTTTCTCGTTCTTCTCTTATTAGAGACTTCTAGAATTACTCAATTAATGTGAAACTTTACCATTAAGCACATTAACATATGAAACACGAATTGGGCATCACTTTATCCCTGGTCATTATTTGATACATTATTTAACATTTTGGACTTTATATACATTTTCTTTAACCTAAGCTACACATGAACATTAAAGATTGTCCAAATTAGATGAAATTCACTCAAAGGCTATTTTTAATGTGTAGATTATGAATCCAAGATTATTTTCCACTTTTGGAATCATTAAATAATTTATCTCATATTTTGGAGGAAAATCACCTTTTCTTCTCTAAATAAACTAGAGACAGTTTTTATTATCCCAAAATTGTGAAACTTGGCCCTTAAGTCAATTGAGACACAAGGAATTTGAATCTCAAGTTATCTTGAAAAAGTTAGTCTTTCTTTTATGAATTTTATCCCATTATGGAATATTACCACTATTTCTCATATTAAATAATTCAATATCACATTAACATGTTTAAAGCATTATTATTCATTCCTTTTTGTCTTCCTTGGTCCATAAGGCCAAAGAATATTATAGAACGAATATATTATAATAATATGCCACTTAAGTGGTAAATTTGCATTTTAGACCATGTTTGACAAATTAATTGAGGTATTTGTGCATAAACCCATACATTAGCATAAATGGTGATAAAATTCACTCCAAACCACTAATAATTCCACAAATTCAACATTAAGGACAAGAAGGATAGAAAATATAGGAAAGCATGGGAAGAGGGTCAAAAAGAGAATATATCCATATTTCAGTTCGGTATATAACTCCACCCTTTAAAAAGGATTTTTTCCACAAAATCTCAAGCAAAGAGGGAAGGGTGAGTACATAACATATCAACTATAACTCTCAAGTTGTTTCTACCAATCCATAAATCTTCCACCAAAATTTTCACTACCTCAAACTCGTTGTTCTTCAAGTACTTAATTTGGGAGTCAAGAAATTTCACATGCAACACATATAGGTCAAGTTCTCATGGGTCACTAAAGGTTCCAATATTAAGATTTCTTTTTATGAGATATAACATAATTAACATTTTCGAATTATTAGCATTATATTTATTGTAATCCTTATTATTGTTTTGATTGTGTCCTATTATATTCACTTTGTTGCCAAAAGAGTTATGTTTCATTATTATGCACAAATCCTATACATGTATTATTTATCTCATTAAGAATTTTAAACACAATTCGAGTTATACTCAATTATATATTTGTATGTGACTGTTATCCTTAATAATTTGGGTTTCAATTCCATTATCCTCATGATCACCATATTGAATTATATTAGATTATTTTAGATGAAATATTACATTTTATCAAATTTGTTATTAAGTCTTCAATTAATCCAATTAATGTAACATTAATTACTTATATTTATATTAAACATTGTCACATTGTCCCAATACCTTTCTTACTCACATTAATGCCCTCATGAATTATTTTGTCATATTTTTACACTTCCTATTATTGATTATGCACATTTAACACCACATTAGGCATTCATGCATGTTTGTTGGAATCAAATTACCTGTTATCCATACTTGATTCATTGCATGATTTTAGAGAGCAATATTTTGTTTTGGTAACCCAGGAGATTCGTAAGGCTTGCATTGAGCCCAACCTGGGGAGCTCAACCCCATCCCGTAAGGAGCGTAGCCCATTAAGTCACGCAAAGGTTGGCTGCACTACGAGAGAAATAATTCTGAACACCACCACCAGGGGGATTCGAAACCGGGACCCTTCATGAGGGGCCCCGTGCTGCGACCACCTGAGCTATTGCTCGCTAACATTTTAGTGAGCAAGATGAGGCATATTACATATTAATTAATTGATTTACATACCAAGATATGATTTAGTGAAAACTTAGATGTATATTAGAGAATAAGGCGATATGCATTTGCTATTGATGACTTGATTAATAAATGATTTGGTGATTATATACCATTTATGTGTATCAAAGTATATTATATGATTATGACACCTAATGTCACTGATGTGTCATGAAAGTCATCAAGGATGCATATATCAGAGTTAGATGGTTACAACTTAGTATTTCGATCACCATGATCCTTATATTTGAGTTATACCTTCTTAACATGCATTAAGTCAAAGATTAGGTTACAATTATCTTGATCATGATATCATTAGGATTTATTGGTTCATGACATGGTCAACATCATGTGTATCCACAAGTAGGATTAATATGTGAAATAATTTTTTTTTATCCGTGGGAACCACCCTCGAACAAGCACCGTGACTGTGACCCCCACTGACGACGTAAACCCAGGTTCCACCTCGCCTACCCGCACAATGGGGGGAGTGTTTAAGCCACACAGAGGCCGAGATACACAATGAGACAAGGCTGGATGGTGCAGCACCACCGAGGGGTTTCGAACCTAGGTCCCTACTCTGGGGAGCCTATGCCTTTACCACCTGAGATACTACCCCCTCAGCTGAAATATTCATATTATGTACATAAATTATTTGTTAAGGTTCAAACATGTGAACTATTCATTAGATGATCATTATATGTTCATTAGTATTTAAACAAGCATGTTGAGCTATAACTTGTTTGTTGAATTCTAAGGATCCAATCTCACTATCCTACTAATCCTAGAGATAGGGTTTCTGGAAATAGAGTAGCTAGATTTTGGTATGAAAAAGACTCCATCCCTTTAAAAATGATTTTATAGTCAAACTCAGCATACCCAAGATCCATCAAGGTACTACTACTACCCTTCACCCCTTAAAAGGTTTGACCTACCAAGTCAAACTAAAACTATAGGTAAAAGGGTGAGTTTAACTAAAACATGTACAAGATGTATCACTTTAAGCTCAAGGTCTAGGTTTTTGGGATAGGCTATCCAAACAGGTGGTCCTATGGGACATAAGGGAATTATATCAGGCATCCTTGCTCAAACTAGTCACAAGGTGAACACATAAGGTTCCAAAGAGTATCCAACATAGATGTCTAATGATAGTATTGCCTATAGGTATGCTATTTTGGATAGTCAGTATTAGCTCAGGCCAAGTAGGTAACATGGATATCGGGAGTCCTCATAAACCAAGCTAGTGGCACAGAGGAAAAACTTACCAGCCCCCAAACACTAATCATTTCTAGACACCTTTGCTTTCAACTTATTCCCTAGTAGCTACGGAACATGATCATCATATCAGGGTTAACTAAACATGTTCATAATGTGAAACTCTTACGATCCTAAATCATCCTTTCATCATCTCATGAAAATCATAGGTCAATTCTATGACAAACGTATCACTTAAAGGGGAACTTGTAAGGAAAGAGTTCTAATTAGGGAGAAAAAATTGAAATCATCAGATTCAGACAACCATGGGCTCGGATTCCATGTTATAAAAGAGTGAAATCACCCCTTTACTAAAATTTAAAGAATAAAATATCCATTCCAAACATACACAAAAGCTCTGTTGGAACATGTGTAAAATTTTCAAATATGTATGTAATGGTATATAAAAGACCAAAGTGTATATCAGTAGAATAAAAGTGATGACTATATTCAGTTTTATAAAGGAACTTCATCATCTCCCATATATGGTTTACATAGATGTTACAAAAAAAAAGGATCTAGATAGAGGAAAATCTAAACCATATCAAGTTTGTCTCCAAGCATCAACTTCATGAGTTAGGTCCATGCTGAAAGGTATTTACTCCTTATCCTAATCCTAGTATGCTCCTTCATAGTCATGTTGCACACTCTGATCCTAGGCATGGGTGGTCGGGAAATCACCCAGCAAGAGAGAGAGAGAAACAACTTATGTCTCAATAGTGAACAAGGACAAAAGGTAATGAAATAACATGAAAATAAAGGCTAAGATTTCATTATAAGATGAAGAGATCACGAGTATGAGGAATAATCAAATAAATGCTTACCATAATAAGAAAAATAGTAAAAGTTTTGCATGCATGATTAATATTGACTACCTTAACTAGGTACGGTTGAGGCACCTGCTAGACCTCAACCAAATAGGTGAGGGAGAGTAACACATTCCAATCACCTATAAAATATTTTATATAGGGGAGATTAACACATTCCCCTAGGTGAAGTAACACATGCCCTATCTATGGGTGGTTGTTTAAAAGTACAATTACATTAGGTAAACAGTCTAATAAAGGAGAAGGATGTGGGATTCTCTGGTCCACACTACGCAGCAATATCTCCCACACCTCGTCATACGTGATTTCAACCACGTCAGGAAGGCCTGAGAGAAGCTTGGTGGGCTGCCAGTCCCAGACTCTGTCATGAGAAGATTCAATGACGCACTGGACGCTACTAACCTATTTGAACTCAACTCGAAGGGTGTAATTACTACTTGGCACAACAAGAGGGTACCCATTAGAAGAATTTCTAGCTATCTCGATTGTGGCCTCATCAGCGAAGCTTGGTTGGTTCGTTTTCCTAATGCTGCTGTCAAATTAGGGGCGCTTCCGAACAGCGATCACATGTGGATGGAAGTAGTGCTTATGGGCACCCCTCAACCTAACCGTCCCTTCCGCTTTCTCAATCAATGGATCACCTGGACCAGCTTCCATGGAGTGGTCCAGGAGGTTTGGAGGCAAAACATCATCGGCAACCCCATGTTTATTATAGTGGAGAAGCTTAAGAGAACTAAGGTATCTTTGAAGAAGTGGTCTAAGGATCGTATTGACCTGCCCAACCTCATTAATGAAGCAAGGTCTACTTTCCAAGCTTCTGCTACTGATCTTAGACATAACCCTCTCTCTGACCTGCTTATGCTCAAGGAGGAAGAGGCCAGCAAACATCTCCTCCAATTGGAGAAAGCACAAGAAGTTAGTTGTTGGCAAAGGGGCATGCTTAGATGGATCAAAGACAGTGACTGCAACTCTAAGATCTATCATTCTACAATTAAAAAGAACAACATTAAAGACCACATCCATAATCTCATTTACGCTAATGGTGACATTGTGGATGAGGAAGGACACATTGGTGACATGGCTGTTAATATCTTCTCCAAATTATACAATGTGAGCGATGTTTCCTCTCCTCAACCCAGCATCTCTCCTACCAACAAGGTATATGCTGAGATGAACAGAGAAATCCTTAGACCAACTACTGAAGAGGAAATCAAGGCTGCTACTCTCTCCATCGGTGGTTCTAAAGCTCCCGGACCTGATGGGTTTAATGCAATATTTTTCCAAGAAACATGGCCCATCATTGGTGACGATATTTGCAGGGTAGTCTGGTGGTTCTTAGTTGGTGGCAGGATGGTTCGACAAGCCAACCATGATTTTACAAAGCTTATTCCCAAAATTAATAATGATGCTACCATGAATGATTTCTGACCTATCACTTGTTGTTGTATGCCTTACAAAATTCTAGCCAAGGTGATTTCGAACAGGCTGAAAACCTTGATATCAAGCAATCAATCGGCCTTTATACAAGGTAGTGATGTAGTGGATAATTCTCTACTTGCTTCTGAATTTCTTCTTGACTTCCAGGTTAAAAGTTAGTCTAAGAAAGCCTGCATAAAGGTGGACATCTCCAAAGCCTATGATAAAGTTAGTTGGAAGGGTTTGTGGTCCACCATGAATGGTTTTGGCTTCTCGACCAGATTCATTGATGTCATTAAACAATGTGTGGAGACAACTTCCTTCTCGATCCCAATTAACGGGACCCCTAAAGGTTTGTTCCAAGCTTCCAATGGCTTGAGAGAGGGTGATCCGCTCTCGCCCTTGCTTTTCTCTTTGGTTATGGAAAATCTCACAAGTCTTATGAACAAAGTTGAAAGGGAAGGTCTCATCAAACCTTTCAAAGTCCATGGCGCTAGAGTGCACACACACATGATTTTTGCTGATGATGTTTTCTTCTTAAAAGTTGGGCATGCTAAATCTCTTAAAGGGGGTGCGACACACACTATGCATGTTTGGTAACATCACATGTCTATACATCAATGACATCAAGTTGCAAATCTTTTTGTCTAAGTCTTGTGCCTCTAGAAGAGGGAGGCTTACAGAAGAAATAGGCATATCCGAGGGTGTCTTTCCCACCATATACTTAGCCATTCCCATTGTTGGTGGTACCGGATGCGGGGCTGACTTCAAAGGTTGTGTTGACGATCTTCGCTGCATTGTTGACAAGTGGACGGGCCCGAAACTCTCCATGGCTGGGCGTTCTATCCTCATTAAATCAGTTCTCGCCAGTAAAATTCAGTTTTGGTGTCGCATGGTTGAATTACTTGAATTCATCCTCCATAAGTTCAAATCCATTACAGTAGGTTTTCTTTGGAGCAGTAGAGCCCATGCTATTTCCTGGAGCACGTTTGCTCAACCTAGGCATGTAGGAGGGTTTGGTATTCCTGATCCTTGTGACATTGCCGTTAACACAACAGCCAAAAGAATTCATCTCATGCTCATTAAGCATGATAACCTCTGGGATGCATGGATGAAGGGCAAATATGGTGATATCCAAAGTGTTGCCCCTATCTACAACTTTTCCAAGACATGGAGGAAAATGGTCTTTATATGGCCTAATGTCCGTGACTATAACAACCTTTCCAGAACTAACTGGACTTCCAACAACCTCAAGCCTTGGTGAATCAACAGGAACATCCCGCTAGTCTTGTGGGATCCTATCATATGGAACAAAATTCACTGTCCAAAATTGAGCCTTTGGTCCTACATGGCCATTTTGAATAGGTTGTCGACTTTTGATCGATTATCCAAATGGTACTTGGTGGCGGACAATCGATGCCTGTTGTACAAGAATGAATCTGAATCGAATGCACATATCCTCTTCAGATGTGGGTTCTCCTTGTATCTTTTGGAGTATAATGTCCCTTAAATGTGGATGGGGTGGCTCTCCTCCACACGGCTTGGATGATGCCCTTATCAGGGTCTTTAACCATACAAGATGCAACCTCATATGGAGAAGATTCACGAGCCTTGTTCTCACGTGCCTTGTCTTCCATGTTTGGAACGAGAGAAATAACAGCCTCCAGGGCAAGGGTGCTTGTGACAACCTTAATGTTTTTGACAATATTGTAAATAGTTTGTATTTATTTGCCAAACGTAACCCATTTATCCTTAAAGGGGTGAAACCTGAGGTTCTGGATATGTGGGGCCTTTCTTAGACCTTGTGCAGTATACATGGATTTTTCTTACACCCCTATATGCCTTTTGAGAATTGAGTAATATTTTACCTTATCAAAAAATAGTCTAATAAAACCAACATGCTAAAGAGAAAATATGGCAAGTAGAAGCATCATAAAAATTCAAACATGGCAGTGGAGTAAAAGACTAAAGAAATAGATTATTAATATTGATTTTAAGGGGAACATAGGAAAAGAAGCAAAAATAGGAGAATTAGGGTTCAATCAATGACTCATTAAGGAATTTAGAGTTTGGATAAATTGTTTTCCAACTTAAGGTGTAAGGATGCACATACCTCTCTTATTGAGTTCAAATAACAAATTTCAGCACTATTAGATTATCCAAGTTCAATCTTTGCCTATTACAAGCTATTCACATGCATTAGGATTTGTGTGTGCTATATATATATATATATGTGTGTGTGTGTGAGTATATATGTATATAGAAAACCCTAATTTTAGACCTTTGTGGAAAACCTCAAATTTTGACTCTAAAAATCTCACCAATCAATTTATTAGGTTGTCCTAATCAAGAAAACATATTTTTATCTTAATTTTGGAGTAAATATGATTAAGTTGTGATTTTTATGGATTTTTTGCATTAAATTCATTTTCTAAAAATCAAACATCGATAAACCTTAAAATCAAACATTCAAACTATTTTTAATAGAACATAGTTTTCAGATTCCAAAACATACTTATTTATTAATTTTGGACAAGCAGATTAAAATATATGATTTCTTTCATTCTAACCAACCAGAGCATGACACATCATCATCACAAGTGAGATAGAGGAAGAGAGGGGTGGGCAGCATGACTTGGCCCAACCATGGGCCACCATGTCAGCGGTGCACACCACCTCAACCTCGTGTCAAAGCGAGGAAAAACAAAAGTGAATGGCCACTTTACCCCTAAGAGAAAATGAAAGCAAAGAAGAAGAAACAAGGGGTAGATCGGTAACTTCATGGAGGGAGTTATTCATTCTCATGGTTCACGCCATGGTTGCTCGACGTAGGTAGCCGAGATTGGGTGAAGTCATAGGAGGCGGTAATCCGAGAACATAAGAATAGAAAAGGTAAGAGAAGAGTCCCACGAACCTATCGATGCGAGGAATTGAAACAGGGAAACAAGGAGGTGAGGAACAACTCACCACAAGTGTAGAACCTCAACTCAAACACTGAGAACCAAGACAAGAACACACGAGCAATTGAATGGAGAAGGAGGTTGAAAAAGGATGTCTGGGGTATGCGTATTTATAGGTGAGGAATAGGGATGTAGTGAGGAGGGAAGTGGTCATCATTGCATAAAGAGTAAGAATTGGGGATTCCCTAAAAACTTGATAAAATCATGAAAATAGTGGATCAAATAGTAATTAATCCTAATTAGAAAATAATGGTGAAGAAATCAAGTGATTTTGTTGAGAAACGATAGAGAAACTTGCATCCAAAAATCCAATACACGTGGTGTCATGGTTCACTCCAACTCGACAAAGACGGCAATACATGGGTCATTGGATCACGATCCAGTGGTCTGGATCTCACATGAAATAGTGACCCCGTGTAACATTTAATATCGTTGCCAATTCAATTCTGACTAAAGTGCAACTTTTAATTATTAAATATTTTCTCTTTCCTCAATTGAGGGTGCAAACAAAACCCAAATTAATTGAAATTTGACATATAAGATAATTTGAGTATATACAATCCAAATATGGCCTTAGTTTTCATGTTTGAGGACTTTAAGTATTTTAATTAATTCTTTTAAAGTAAATCGCATTTTCTCTTTCTTAATCACATTATAGACTTCTAGAATTACTCAAGTAATGTGAAACTTCACCATTACGAAAACATTAACATATGGAACACGAATTGTCCATCAATTTTATCCCTTGGCATTATTTGATACATTATTTAACATTTTGGGCTTTATTTACATTTTATCTCTCCTAATCTACATATGTACATTAAAGATTATCCAAATTACATGAAAATTTACCCAAAAGCTATTTTTAATGTGTAGATTATGAATGCAAGATTATTTTGCACTTTTAGAATCATGAAATAATTTATCTCATATTTTGGAGGAAAATTGCATTTTCTTCTCTAAATAAAGTAGACACACTTTTTACTATCCCAAAATTGTGAAACTTGGTGCTTAAGTTAACTGAGACCCATGGAATTAGAATCTCAAGTTATGTTAAACAAATTAGTCTTTCTTTTATGAAATTTATCCCATTAACCAATGTTACCACTATTTCTCATATTAAATAAGTTAATATCACATTAATATGTTTAAAGCATTATTATTCATCCCTTTTTATCTTCCTTGATCCATAATCCTAAGGAATATTCTAGAAAAATATATTTTAATAAAATGCCACTTAACTACTAAATTTGCATTTTAGACCCTGATTGTCAAATCAACTGAGGTATATTGCATAAATCCATACATTGAAGCCTGGGAAAAAGATAAAAAAGAAAATATAACTAGAATTTAGTTCATTACAATAACATTGTAATTACAAAAATACTCATTCTAGACTAAACCTGAGAAAGACAGAACACCCTGCATAGCCTAAATCCACCCCACTTAGCTACTAAGTCCACCCCACTTAGCTGCTAAGTTACCTTGAAAAAGTGGAAGTTGGGTGTGAAAGCTACCTACAGAGAGTACTTTGCATGAGTATGGCTAGGAAATAAGGCTTGGTGTCAATCATGAAGGGGAGACTCTTCCTAAGAAGAAGTGTTAATATATAAAAAAGGTCATGCAACTCATGATATCGAAGAATGAACCCAAGGGATATAGTATGTAGACTAAGAATTCATGAATATATATTGACCCAAGGATTGCGTAAAGCCATAGTCAACATTGAAAAAAACTAAACATAGTCAACATTGAAAAAAACTAAACAAATAAATCCATTTACCATCACTTGATGGTTTGATTCTATTTATTACCTTGAGAATAAGCTAGATTATAAGTTTGGGAGGGTTGACAACATCTAATTTTTTGAATGTTTCATACGTATTTTTGTCCCTAATTTCTTTCTTAGGTATAAACTTGCTTTAATATTCCCATATTTTCTTCATATTTTTCCTTTTTGACTTAATTAGGCATTATCCACTTCTTTTATTCAAGAAAACCATTAGATGGTCTTAACCAAAAAAGTACGCTCACAACAGAGCCTCCATCATTTCTCATAACCAATGATTTCTCCTTGTCTAGATTATGAGGGATCCAGATGCTCCGTTGATTGGGAGGAGGATGAACTTGACCACCCATTTTCTATGAAAATTGAAGGTCATGTTTGGGTGTCCTTCTGATGGTAGAACATACCTACAACACAAAGATAAAATGAGCATCCACCTATCAAACGGTCAACAAATCCCTCCCTTGCAATAATGCGGCCTCCCAACTCTACCAATGGCTTAGCTGGAAGTCATCAACCTGAGTGTCTCCAGTAGGTCTAGCCTTCTGATGACTATGTCAAGAATTGTTCTTCTGATGTCTCAATAGAGAACCACCCTTCAAAAGACCACCAACCATCAATCTACCGATGGTCTAGTTTCATCCACCAAATGAGTGCTTGTCATGTCATTCTATTCCAATGGAACATCTGCAATGACAACCAAATACTACATTTTTGGCCAATAACGTCGCTTCCCATAGCATCATTTTTACTAGAATAAACGACCTAATAGACTATTGCATCGACTTTATCATAAAAACTGACCTTACAGGTTTCCCGCGGTGAAAATTTGCATGATTTTGGCTTTGCGCCTAGATCTATAAGGTCGGTTTTTCCAAATAACCAATGCTATAGGGTCAACAAAAAAATGCAGACACCGCTTTGGAACTCTAAGGTCGGTTTTTATAGATAACCGACCTTATAAATACTGACCTCTAGGATCATTTTTTTCAAATACCCGACCTTATAGATGGTCTCAAAAATTTCATGCACCATTTAGTCTCTAGGGTCTATTTTTTCAAATAACTGACCCTATAGATACTGACCTCTAGGGTCGGTCTTTTCAAATACCCGACCTTAGAGATGGTCTCAAAAATTTCGGGCACCACTTAGTCTCTAGGGTCAATTTTTTCAAATAACTGACCCTATAGATACTGACCTCTAGGGTTGGTTTTTTCAAATACCCGACCTTATAGATGGTCTCAAAAATTTCAGGCACCCCTTAGTCTTTAGGGTCGGTTTTTTCAAATTAACCGATCCTATAGACCCGACCTGTAGCATCAATATTTTTGGATAAACGACCCTAGAGGTCGGGCTGATATTAGACCCAAGCCGAGCCAGGTTTCAGTGTATTTCAGTTCATTTTGTTCATCTCCCATTCCTTCTCCCATGCCCGAAGAGAAGCAAATTGCTTCTGCTTCCAAGGTCACCTTCCCAACCATCTCTGTGCCTAAGGAGAGGCAAATTGGCGCCGCTTTTCTTGGACGATGACGCCCAACCGCCGTTTTCTTCTTTGGACAGCGTCGACGCCTCCGGATCAACCAACATCTCTGGCACTGATTACTTTGGATGACGACGCCCAACTGCTTTCTTCCTTGAACGACAACAACGCCTACAGTGTTGTAAGGGTTGCACACCTTCTCTATCCAGTTCTTCTCCCGCACAAGCTCCCCCACCGTCTGGTTCTTCTCTAGGTATCACGGTTGTCTCTACCGCCTCACTCCTCTATTTGCTTCTTACTATCATGCAACTGATCAGGTAGAACGGCCATGTTGGGCAACACAACCATGGTGATGGCACAGCCATGGTGGCTGAGTTGCAGAAACTTCCAAATTTGTCAATTTTGCATTTGTTAATTCTTACTGGTCCTCTAAAATTGATATGTGTTGACCATAATTAATACATTATAATAGAATTGAATCATGCATTTGTGTTGTTGCAGGCGTTGTTTGACTTGTTGTTGACTTGCATATATTTCTTTTTCATCCTACAAGTGAGGTATAATATTCTCACTCTCCCAATGTGCCATTTTATTTTACTAGTAAATCAACCAATAATAAAAATATGTATTCTTTCATATCTACATTTTGTTATCAATCACATATGTAATCATTATATACATTCCAGAAATATGAGGATATACATTGTGTAGTCTCAGATTGACACTTTAGGGTGTATAGATGAGATCGTCAATGCATGATGTTTAACTTAATATATAAATATGACAATAATACATTTATGCATCAACTTAGAAATTCATTCAAAATTTACTCATTAGGAGTAAATTTTGGCTAGTACCCAGTTTGGGACTGTTTTTGGATATTTAATCTCACTTAGGATGTAACTGTATAATGTATGTTTAGTTTTGAAGAAAATTTTAGTAGTATTTCCTCATTTGTTATCTGGGTACATATGTGAGTAGTTATTTTCCATTTACATCGGTGTACTTGGAGAACTTAGGGGAAATGATGCTGAAATTTTCTCCAAAACTAAACATACATTATATAATTACTAGTGAGATTAAATATTCAAAAATGGGATAGGTGGTACACTTTAGTATAAAAGTAATTAACTTGTGCTTTTATTATCACTTATGTTTCTTTTAACATGTATACTTGCAGGTTCTAAAATGTCGAGTGAATATGAACATTCTGAGCATGAGCACCATGAGGATGGTAGTGGTGATGCTAAGAAAAGTAGAGGTCCTACACTGATGCGTAGGTTGTAGGAGCTCAGGGCCAAAGGGGAGAAATTGGTAGTATAATTTGATGTCACAGGAACACATGTTGGGGAACATGCTAGTGCTTTCAAGCATTACGTAGGGGCGACTGCGCAGTAAGGTGGCAATAGATATATAAAATTGGCATGATGTTTCAAATGCCTTAAAAGACCAACTATGGAAAGATATATCTGTGAGTGGAAGTGATATTATTTTAATATGTTTTTTGTATATTGATTCTAATTTAGTTTTCTTGTAATTAATTCCTTTTCAAGATAACATTATTGCTTATTTTGTATGTATAGGGTGTTTTTCATCTAAATGAAAAAGATCACAAGAAAAAGTGCTTCAAAATTGTGGTGTACGATGGAGGGCTTTTAAGACATATCTCACAAGGGAATTTATAGATAATCCTAAACAAAAGAAGAAAGAAACAAATGTATATGTTTTTATTTACCCTGACGTGTGTGAAGTATTTGTTGTAGCTAGGAAATCGGAATAGTTTCAGGTAATAAAGATTGTGATTTATTTAATGATTCTTTAATTTTATATAATTAAGGAGGGGAATCGTTTTATATGTTTGCCAAATCTAAATTGCAATACCTCATTTTAAATGATCAGGCTATTCACTGGGCCCAAAAGGAAAGACAGGCCCAAAATGTGCATGACCATCGCTTGGGGCCCGGTGGTTATGCCTTCTTCCGCCAACTACAAGAGAAGCAATCCTCTTCTAGAGAAGAGTCTAGTACAACTGAAGCTGAGCGTCCACCCCGACACTTGACATGGATTGATGCAAGAAATAATCGAGCATGTGAAATTGTCAACCCTGCAACTAAGGAGGTGGCACAAAAGAAGGTAGGTTTATCACAACTAAGTAAAGAGTAACTCCTACAAACTTAGATTTATTTATATCTAATTGATATTGTGATTTAACCTTTTGATTAACTATGAATAGATTGATCTCCACGAGAAAAGAAAGGAAGGAAAGTTCATCCCAACTGGCCACATGGATGAACTATCAGTTGCTCTTAGTACGAAGGAGCATCCTCACCGTGTTAGGGGATTAGGAGATGGCATAGGATTCAAGTATTATTTTGGCCCATCGCAATCTAAAAGAGGTCGTGCAGGAGGTCATACACAAGAGGAGGTTGAAACATTAGTAGCACAAAAAGTAAAAGAAATAATGTCTTCATTTCATCCTACTCAACCTTCTCGACCTATTCATAATGTTTGTCTCTCATGTGATGAGGTACAAGCCCATGCTCTAGTTGTAGAAGGTCATGGGAGCACTCCCAATGACCCACCACAACAAGTTGTAGTAAGTTTCCGTTCTATATGTTGTGTTATTAGTATGATATATATATATATATATATATATATATATATATATATATATATATATATATATATATATATATATATATATATATATATAGTTGTAATAGGTATCTGGTTTACCGCTTCGTATATAACTTATATTATTTCAATTCTAGGTTGGTATGAACTGTAAACTTGCAGTGGAGGTTCTAGAATATAATGTTGTGGCAGCGGGCAAGGTATACAACCTTGGAGGTACATTGCATTGCCAACAAATTACTGATGACATTTTCTATGTGTCCATCCATCTTGTGTATGATGGAATGGGGGACAAACCACTACCCATACCTAATCATGAAATAGTACAGTTGAAGAAGCTGAGGGTTCTATTGTGGGTTGGCCTAGACACTTGGTTATCAATGACAAGGTATATATTTGAAATCTACCATGCTTTTCTTATTTGACTACATATATTAACTCGTGTAATATAAGTATGTAATTTAATATTAATAGGTTTGTAAACCAAAAAGTAAAAATTCTACTAGTCGTCCTCCTATGCATAAGCCATCTTTCATTCCCAAAGCTACATTCCACGAATTGGGAAGAAAATGTAAATGTTTGTGTCAATACTTAGCCAACCAAAGCTCATGGTCATATATGTTGGCCAATAACAGAAGATGCAGCTGGGAGGGACTTTGAGAATTTTATTTTTCTTGATGATATTAAATATTTGATCCAGTATGATTGGCTAAATACTTTGATATTAGAAGTATGGATAAGGTAAGGATTCATCAATATAGAAAACTCCAATATACTTTTTTAGCTTATTTCTAATATATGAAATGATTACAAATGTTTTACAACCATTTATATATCGAGACAATAAACTTTGATATAAGGAATGTTGGATTTGTAGTTCCTTCAATCACTAGTCAAGTGGAGACACACATTGAGGATGTGAATGAATACTTCTGTACTGCATTCAAATATTTTGCTAGTGTGGGGAAGGAAATCATCCTAATTCCTTTTAATGTCAAGTAAGTATTATTATTCAGTATAATTTTAATAATGAATAAATTTATTTATTTTAATGTTTGTTTTATTACTACTCAGAGCTAGACATTGGTAATTATTGGTGGTTGTCCTCAAATTGATGACTCTTTATTATCTTGACCCAATGGGAATAACAACAAGGGGCCACAAATTGAAATTGCCAACTATGGAGTAAGCATAAATTTAGTCAATGCATCAACATGATATTTATATTTAGAATTTCTATTTTACCAACTACTGTTTAATTGATAGGGGTATAAAGGATTTTTGTGAAGGTGGAGGAAAAATACCTACAAAATTAAAGACATTGACTTTGCAAAATGTCACGGTAGCTACTTTGACAACTTCTTAGTCTTATAGGTATTAATTTTTAACTCTTATATGGCAACTATTATATTCTTATCTCAACTCCTATTTATAGTAGTTTACTAACATTAAGTATAATTCATTATTTATAGTGTCCGATACAAAATAATGATTGGGCTTATGGCTACTATGTAATGAAATATATGCAAGCTATTGTCAAACAAGCATCATATGACATTCATACTATAGATCAAGTAATAAAGAATAACATCATAAATTTTCAAGTGATTTTAGTCATTTTATAAAATATTAGCATATGCATTTTCTATTACAAATCTTTACAAATCAACCTTACACACTTGAGGACTTAAATGAATTCCGAGAAGAGTGGTCAGATGTTTTTCTAAATGAAGTCAATATAGCATTGGATTGAATATGTCAGCTCCATTTATGTATGTGGTTTTAGTACTCTTTCATATTTACTTTTGTATCTGACATTTAATATCATCTCAGACTTGCAATCTATCATTTTGTAAATTATGATGTGATTATGTGTAACTCAACTGAATATATGAATCATTTTTGTTATGAATGTCTGGTTTGGAATGGTGATGGTTGAGCATCAATGATCCCCTCTCCCATATCCTGGTTCTTCTTGTTCTTCTATTATGTTTCTATTTATGCAGATTTTTTTTTTAAAAATGCAACTTCTAGCGTCGGTTATTTTAGAAAACTGACCTTGTAGGTATTCCGTCCGTGCCACTTAGCATGGCCGTGTTGGCTTCTGGTAGCACGTCTGTTCTGTGTAGCATGGTCGTGTTGGCTTCTGGTAGCATGTCCGTGCTGTGTAGCACGACCGTGTTGGGATATGGTAGCACGGTCGTTCCGCGTAGCACAGTCATGTGTAGTTACAATTTATATACTTGTAGCATCAATTTTCTAAAAAAATCGACCTTAGAGGTTCACTCTAAGGTTGGTTTTTTAGGAAAACTGATGCCATAGGTCTATAGATTGTCAAGCTCAATCTGTATACCTATAGCATCGGTTTTCTTAAATAACCGACCTTAGAGTGAACTTCTAAGGTCGGTTTTTTAAGAAAACTAATGTTATAGGTCTACAGATTGTCAAGCTCAATCTGTAGACCTGTAGCATCGGTTTTCTTAAAAAAATGACCTTAGAGTGAACCTCTAAGGTCAATTTTTTAAGAAAACGGATGCTACAGGTCTACACATTGAGCTTGATAACCGACCTTACAACCTTGGTCACACATTCTCCCTCATTTTTTATAGCCTATTGGGTCGGTTTTCTTTGGTCAAAAAATCAACCCTATAGGTCAAATTCTATAGCGAAGGGCACTTAGGAGTCGGTTAAAAAGTGACACTATAGGCTTAAGAAAACAAACGCTATAGACCATTCATGTACAAGTGAAAGATCAGGCAGACTGCACCAATCGATTTCTCATCGACAACGTTCTCCAACAAATGGTGGCATTGTGTACTCCAATCACCATGTTAGTTAAGTGTGTGCCCCAGGGCACATGCCCAAGGAACTTGAGCTGCCCCCAAGTATCATCTAAGAGAACCTTGAGCCCCACACTAGAATCTATAAATACCCAACCCCTTGCTACAGAGAAGGGATCACTCATTGTTCATGTTGAGAATCAAGTGTTTCCATAGCGCTTTCTCCCAATCAGCCTCCACCCATGATTGTCAGCTTGTCGCAACCAAGGATGAATGTCCAAGGTTGTAGTGCACCTTCATGATCCCTAAGCAGTACTTGGAGCAATCTATAAGATAAAAAGGGTGAAATAGATGATGCCCACCATCCACCTTGCCATCACTACCTATGGATTCAAGAAGGAGGTCTTTCCTGAGCTTCAATACACTTTTATGTGGCTACTATATTTAACTCTTCCTCCTTCTACTCTCCCTACCTTTTCCTTTAAATCTTGGTTGCATTTTATCAATCTTTTAAGGATTCACTCCATTGTAACTCTGACATGTCATTCACTACCACAAGTGTTCAGTCCACTAACTTGGGTTTGAAGTCGCCACTAAGGCTGTCCCAACATGTAAATACTTATACATATTCAAAATATTGTCTTAGTAATGCTTATCTTCATGATCTTGTTCTTAATGTTTTACTTGTATGATTATCTACCATGTTGTGTTGTTTGATAGTTAATGCCTCGAGAGAGTAGCACTAACCATATCTAAGATTTATGGAGTTGGAGTGTTTATTCTAATGATCATATGGTTTTATTTTGATTATTATTTTCCATATTTATAGAGATACATCCTTATAATATAAATATCCTACACTTGAGAGACGAGGGAATAGACATTTATGATGATTTCTGTTAAACTTTCTTAGGATATTCAATGGGTACGGGTGTTGCATATTGGTGAGAGATCATAGATGGAGAAACCTAATTTATGTTTCCCATCGATATTACCTTATCCCATTTAAACATTTATGTTTCTATTTTTTTCTTAATTAACTCATTTTATTATCTTTCTTGTCAAAACACCACTGTCCCATAAGGAACATTATCTTACTTTTGATTGATGTAACTAAACTACGTCTTAATGATCTTGGCACTTACCATCCTTGTCCCTGTGTTTGACCCCAAATGAATACATTGAGCCCCGATACTATTGTTGTAGGTTCCTAAGTATTGGATTATAAATATAAGTATGGTTACTCTAGATATGCTCCTTTTAGACATGCAATTTTAGGAAATCAATAACAAGAACACAAATCTAGTATACAAGAAGCAAATACGAACAATGAGTAATCAATTGTAACTATGTATGGACTTCATAATTATTAATAGATAGACTCATATCATATATTCATAGTCTTATGAGAAGATGTAACTATCTATGTGAACACTTTCACCCCCATGACATAGTGGTATATCCATCAATGAGGACAAATTAGATGATAGTGAGTATTTTATAGTTAGTTAGGTGTATTATTAATACTAGAGTATAAAAATGTGTATTATTTCAATACAACTCACTAATTTTATTGTGAATTTAATGAATAAATAGGTGATGATTATGCATTGTATCCTATCATGATGGACACTTTTAATGGGTGTATTATTTTTTTATGGGACAAGGATGAACATGGAGGGTGTAGGCTCATATGATTTTAACTCTTGACTCAAAAACCGGAACTACATTTGCACAATTTGAGAGACATTTACCATGAAATTATTTAGTATATGTTATGTTTGTAAATTACAAGTGAGAGTAATTAAATTTATAGAATAAAGGTTGATATAGTTTCTTTCACTGCACAATCAATCTACTAGATACTCAATATCTACTTTAGGCTAAGATCAAGGTCTTTTGTTTTTCTCAAGATTTTAGGTTGGTTCAAATTTTGTTTTCCTCACTAATTTTTGTTTATGTTTTTCCTTTATTCCTATTTTATTATTTAGAATAAGTAAGACCATGGTTAGGGTGGTGCAACCCAATGCTCCCCCAATATTGTGTATTGTGGGTAATGTGGCATTCTTTAAGAACTTAGTCCTATTGATTAATCCTTAGTATTTAGGTCAGTATTTAGGGTTTCTTGTCTACTTCCCTATTTAGTATCTCTTGTTTACTACCTTTCTGAATACTCTTATTCTCATATATTCCAAAGTGAGGGTGGCCTTCACTCATGAGAAAAATTATATTCTATTGGCTACATGTTGATTGGCATGATTTATATGTTTTGAGTAAAGGGATAATATTTTCCAATCAACAAGGATGTTTCCTTTTTAGTTTAAAGTTCCTTTTTCTTATTTGATCATGTTCATGATTTAGAAAAAATAAAATCTTACACATAAATTTCATCACAACTACAAATCCATGGGTTTACTGAATGGGTGTCAACACTCATGTTAGTTCCTTAAATAGTGTCCTCCCAGTGTTAGTAAAGGTACTGATGCAGCATAATACTGAATGTCTCAAGTTCTTCAGAATGCCATGTTCTCTTAGCACTCATGACTGATTGTTGTTGTCGTGATCACAAGGTCTAAAGAGGGAAATTCCATATTGAAGAAAATTGGGTTACCCCCACGATGAGAATTATAATTCCATAGAGAAGTCAAGGACCGACCCTCATATATCAGTCATGCTTGAGTGAGGATATAGGACAAATTTATCTCATTGGGATGAAATGGATCGGTTTGAATTTTCTAACAAAAAATCTCCAAGTGGTTTGTTACATTTTTTCCTTTTCCCTGTGATTGTTTCTTGTTGGGTCACTAGTAAAAATTGGGCCATTATTCACGAGTGAGTCCTGTCACAAACCCCTCTCTACAGGCCCTCACAAATAGGGACGGTTGTGGGTCTAGCCCTCACAAATGGTACGTGAAGAGAACTCACGTGACAAATACTAGTGGCCCTCACGAATAGAATTGTCACGGACCAACTGACCCTCAAGAATGTTATATTGAGGGACTATTTAGCCTTCATAAATACATTTTTGAGAGACTATTTAGCCTTCATAAATACATTTTTGAGGGACTATTTATCCTTCATAATAACATTATTGAGGGCATGTTTAGTTCTCATAAATACATTTTGAGGGACTTGATGGTCCTGGAGAATATATTTTTGAAGGGATAATGTCTTCATTAATATTATTTTTGAGGGGCTATGTGGTCGTCATCAATGCAATTTTGATGGTCAATCTGGACCTTCATCAATATATTTATGAGGGACTACTGTGAATGATTTAGTTATTGATTATTGAATGATTTATTAAATGTTAATTAATTGTTACTATAGTGAATATCAAATTTTAAATGAAAACTTTGTATACATAACCTCAAGTAATATTTTTATACTAATTCACATGACATCATAAGAAGATTCAACACCAAAATGACACGTAAAAATGTTTAATCACCTCAAACCAATCTTTGTCATTGAAGCAAAATATTATCCATACATTGCGTGCTCAACGTTGATATAAATAAAGAGTACATATGGTTCTAAAATTTGAGATTGATGACAATCAACATATCATGCTAGAAACTCTTAAGATCTATAATGTCTCCATATTCCTTCAAATGGTGTAGTGCTCTTCTTCAATGCCAGACCTCATACGGTTAGGTACTTGAATATTCTTCTCCTAAAAATGACAAATCATTATATTAATAGAATTTAAAGTTTATACATAAATCATAGTAGAACAACCAACTTACCCTTATATTTCGGTTTTGGTCTACTCCAAGGTGCATTGTCTGTCGAAATCCATCATTAAAAGTAATTCTACCCTATCAATATAAATACAAAAAGGAATCAGAGTGAGTGCGAAGTAGAGATAAATGTAAGTGAACCAACATAGCAGCAACATGCACCCGTAAACTAAAATTATGATTGAACTTAGTAAATAGTACATAATTAAAAAATACTTAGTGGGTTATATGCCTATATATCTGTTGACTACACTTAGTTGCTGTCATCAACGAGATGCATCTATAGATACAAAAAGAGGACGATCCTCACATGATACAAAAGGATTATTACTGAACTTGTCTTCTTGATCATCTTTTGTTAATTAGTGGAGCTGAAGACAATGGTTTGTTGGTTACAAGAAGGTACATGCTGCAATCCAGTCTATTTTTTTCTTTTCTTTCTCCTTTCAATATGTTGAATGAATTCTACTGCTCGTGCCTTTTCTCTTTAGGAAGAATGGTGTTTCACTGGGTTGTAAATATGACACAAAGCAGAGGTTTGTCTCTGCGCTTTGTATTGTAACTATGACAGGAAGGCTTGTCTGATTCGGCTGTTTATGCTAGAATAAGTTGTCTTGTGAGGTGTTGCGAGAACATGCATATCTAGAGGTTGGTAGAATTTGATTAGATCATGTCTTCTGAGGCTGATCAGATGAGGCATCACATTTGTGATTACAGTGCAATGTAGTAGGAAGGTGAGAAGTATCCTTTGATATTTGAAGGACAATGATTTGAGAAACACCTTCCCAGAGTGTCGGCAGTTTGAGGCTTGGAAAATCAGATTGGAGCATAGGTCCATAATGCTTCAGTTCCTCTTCTCGCTCATACAAAAGTATCTACATCTAATTAGAATTGGGTTGAAGAATTATTTCCTAACACAGATGTATGCTTCTGATGACGCAGAAATAAAAAAAGGAAGAATAATTGCAGATGTTTGTATTGAAAAAGTTTGTATTAAAGAAAAGGGAAGAATAACTGCAGATGATGACGCAGAAATAAAAAAAAAGGGAAGAATAACTGCAGATGGTGACACATAATTATTTCCTAATACATTGGTGTTTGTATTAAAAAAGGTCACTCCAAATTCTAATAATTGTAGTGTATGGAAGTTCTACTCCTTATAGAAGACTGCTGCTATGCTCATGTATACATGGGTTTGCAGACTCCATTAATAACCCTTGATTTTTAATTGGTTATTAAAATTGCATTTGCATTAGGTGTAGTTCTAGAAGGCTGGTAAAGATGAACCATCTAAAAAAGAGGTGAGAGGTTCATAACTGCTGTTACCATGGCTGGTTTATTGACAAAAGCATATCCCACCCCCCCCCCCAGGTGATCCTGTTCTAATACCCTATTATGAAAAGAAAAAAACATATGTTGCATAGAAAGGAGTGACTGCTTATATACATGGATGAGGGAACCGGACAAATCCCAACTACAGGATATGGGATAAAAGAAAAAGAAACAGAAGTAGTGGCATTCCTGAGTATATGACAGTGCCAATATTTGACAAAAATACCAGGCTTTTCACATCAGTTCTTTGTATGCATTTTTATTGAAAGGTCTGATATCCAATACTGGAACATAGTGTACGCTACAAGGAAAGTTCGGTAAAAGATAATAGAAAAGACATTTCTTTGTGGTTTTACAATCGGAATTGAAACAACATCAGTTTTCAGAAACTTTTCATACAAAAAAATAAAACAGATAAGGAAATTGTTGCTCATAAAAGATCTTCACATTGCCTCTTAGGTTGGTGTTTTGCTTTATCATTTTCTTCCTCCAAAGCTACTTGATCATTTTTATTAACTTCTCATAAATTTTTTGGTTGCTGATTTATGGTCTTCCCGCAAGTGTATTGAAAAAATGACAGTTTAGAATAAACATAATCTGGATTATTGTAAAAAGTCACTTTGAGTTAATTAAAAACTACAAACCGCACACACCATACAACCAATTAATTGAAATTCTCAAACCACACACATACGGACAATTGAAATTCTATAGCTGCACATCAAACAACCCACGAGATAATGTTGCATCCCAGCTACACAATTTAAAAACACAAAGGAATGAATGAACTTATGTGGACATTCCGACTGAAACCAAAAGATCGCGAGCTTATACTACAACCACTAAGTGCATACAGTTACCAAAACAATTCATTTAGGCATAGGCACGAGAGTTTGGAGTAGGTCCTCTCAGAACAGAAATGTAATATTAATTTATTCATTTTAATATAATTATAAATGCAGAAGTTGGTGCTCATAGACAACAGATTCATAGAGATCAACTCCATATATCTATATGGCACATTTATTTACAATATGTACCAAAAGTTATGTAAATAGAACATGTTCAGTTTAAATGGAAAACATCATTATTAAACTGGTTGGTACTGTGGAAGTTCTAGAAATAAACTATGTCTATCACCTAGAAGGAACGGACTTTCTATGGTTTTAATTAGTGGTAATTTCTAAACCAACATTTTTGTGGTTTCCTTTGGTTTTTATAAATTTTAACTGACTTTTTTTATAACTGTTTCTTAATCCTTATGGAAGCTATATGCATCTCACTGTCTAATCTCACAAAAGTTATGGCTGCTTCTACATTTCGATTGACATTTATAATTTTTTTTTGGAAGAAAAATATGTTATAAATGTGGAGTATATCTTGACTTGAAGATCAAAATAACTGTTTCTTAATCCCTATGGAAGCTATATGCATCTCACTGTCTAGTCTCACAAAAGATATGGCTGCTGCTACATTTTGACTGACATTTATACTTCTCTTTGGAAGAAAATTATGTTATCAATGTGGAGTATATCTTGACTTGAAGATAAAAATAGGTAAAATTGAGTTAGATGTTAATTGAACTATGTTAAATTAATTCACATGAACTTCAGTTTAATAATAGAATGAAAGGATCATGCTTAGACCTCTAATTGCAAGGCACCATCATGATTACCCTTCAATGGTAGTAGGAATCTCCAAGATCATTATGTGAGACTACAAATACATAGACTCTATATAAGGTTAGCAAATCAGATTACTGTGGAAACCACAAAATCCCAAACCCAATTCAACCATACCTGAACAATCCATCATACAAGCCACACATGTTGACCTATCTCCCAAACCAAGCCCACAATACGAAGGTCACAGGAAACCAATATAAAACACATGGTAGATCCCGAAATCTCCAACCTTGCAGCAACCCACTATCATCTCCAATTGCACAACCAAAATCATTTCCAGTACAAACCTGGATACATAATTCATGGCTAGTTCAAGCATATTGGACCTACACTTTGCGTTGCAAAGTATATATAATGCCCAATATTCTGACAATGCATTACACAATTAGCACATTTAGCATATACCATCGTTGATGGTCAATTTTTCATGTGGTCATTTTTTGATAGAAAGTACAACAACAACATTTTTATTGGCAAAAAGACTATGTTATATGTACTTGAATCTACTAAACAACAATACAAACTCGTTAAGGCACACACACCTAGGTGGCTTTGTAAGAGTCATGCATGGGGTGCGCTTTGCCCCATCTTGCCGAAAATGTTGTTTTGGGTTATTTTATGGGTCGTAGGTCATAATAAGGTATCTTAATGTTGTTTTATATTGTCAAATAACATTAAACTAAATGTCATCTTATGTATAATGTGCTAAATATCATTTTCTAAATGATGAAAATAAAACTGACAGTAGTCACTCTGTCCCCTCTTATTAAACTAAGATACTGAAAAGTTTTGTGACTTTATGTGTTAGGGACGTCTGTTGTCAAGTCCCAATTGTTCACTACCTTCAAGAAAAATGGAAGATATGGTTCACCGTGACAAAGCTCGTATGAAGGAACATTTTGTTGTGGATTTAGCTACCAACATGCCACTTCCTACTTATATAGGCAGAAGAAAATGCTTGAGATTTAGCATTTTCCTGCAGATTTATCTAATTGCCACTGCAAAACATGGTGACAACTGAGAAAAATAATGAGTAATGGTTTAATAATCCTAAACTTGACAAAGATACCAAAGTCCTAAAGGAATGTATTTGCCAATGATAAGAAGGAATTTGATAAAGGCCGAGAACAAAATCGATGAAAGAAACCATAAAAACAATGATTATATTGACATATTAACAATAAAGACTACTAATAATAAAATCCATACCCACCAAACCACAATGCCACCATGGTCACTTCCGATTGAGATCCTTGCCCAAAGCCTAACACTTTTCTCGTGTTGGTGCCAACCGGAGCTGGAGATCAACGTGACAACTTGGATCTCATACAACAGCAAAAATGCAAACAACGTTACAAATACACTCCAATTCAACGTAAGATGGAGCTTGAATCAAAGGAAGCAGAGGAACATATTTTCAACATTTATTGGTTGCCTCAGTAGCACGATCACATTTCCTGACGGAAATCAACAAATGGCTGACTACTAGTATGTAGTATGGATCAAATTAAGCATCTTGTGAGAGAACCACGACTGAGACAATGAAGCCAAATCACAAGAGCATAGAAGTCATGACTATCAATTACCTAGCGAGGTGCAACAAAATCACAGGAGCATAGAAGTCATGACTAACAAAAACAAATCAACTCTCCTTGAAGCACTTTCTAAACAAAAATGTAGGAATTTCCTCAAAGCAAAGAACAATTATTAACTTGCTTGTAGTAAACAGTTATGAATAAGATGCCATACAGCAGATTAGAAAACATTGTCTTACAGGTCTATGACCAAACCAAGAGTACACATTTACATGTATGCAAGTATATGCTAATAAGTCAAACAATAATGTAGTATTTAATCACAGACTTGCAGAGGTCGTATTTAGCTAGAAGACAACTTACTTCACAGCACCATAACCAACTGCCTTAGCAGTTTTTGTAATTTCTTCCTCCGTCCATTCAGGAAGTTTACCTGACGTTCAAATGAAAAAGGTGTAGGATTAATGGGAGTGTAAATATGTTATCAGATATAATACTGAGTCAACACCTACCATTACTCTCAAGTCTTTGATGGAGTTCCTTTCTACAGCGTGTAACAGCTTCATCAAGTAAATCAACCAATCTAACCACTTCAGAAGATCTTGTCCGACAGCACCTCCCATCTGAACCAAGAACAAGACCAAATGCAACATGGTTTACTTTAGGATATGAAGCTTCATTAGGATCAGGAAGCCAACCAGCCATTTTTGTAGCCTGTATTTGAGTTAAGAAAAATAAAATGAAGATATCAATTGGCGTATAATTGATACAACATGTCAAGGATCCAGTTTTAAGAGCCTTATAGCAATCATCCTTGGTTTCAACAATCAACCTTAATCATTGTATGTCATGAATCTCATCCATACTCAATTTCTTCTTGGTTTAATAAAATATCAAATGAAAAGTATTGAGTTAATTGATCATTGTGTATCTTAGCTTATAGGCTAATTGAACAGTATAAGGACATCATATAATAAATCAACAAACACATACCTCAGCATCTTAGAATGAATGGTGTACAGGATCTTATACCGTCCAGACAGAACATGATAAGAAATGTCCTTCTCATTGAGGGCCTGTTCCAGCTTATCTTTGGCTGCAGTGATCATGGCTTCATCAAATGATCTGACAAGCTTGGAAGACAGCTCCTTATGATGCTCAAGCTCAAGATGCTTGAAACAGAGGCTCTCTAGCTGCTCCTTCCAGTTAGAGATCCCTAATCTGTTTGCTAGAGGAGAAAAGATCTCCAGAGTCTCTTTTGCGAATCTCCGTTGTTTGGTTGCCGGTAATGCACCTAATGTCATCATGTTATGCAGCCTATCAACAAGTTTTATGAGCACGGCCCTTGCATCAGCCATTGCGAGAAACATCGTGTGTAGCCCCTCTGCCTCTTGAGTTCTGCTTGCAGTATTGTTCTCCCGGGCAAGCTTGCTCAGTTGACTTAGCTTTGAAACCTACATGTTTTGCAACAGGTAAAAAGGGTTAGCTTTGTTTGCCTAAATTGAGAATGTTATGAGAAAGAAATCATGTAGTACACAGGCATTCCAATGCCATTTTAAGACAAACAACACACCATCAAAATCCACTATTTGGTCTGAGAATAAAATATATTTCATTTGTTGCTATAACGAGAAACAATCCCCACTCAGCTTGCAATGGAAAAAGAGGTTATGGGCTCTGGATTCCCACTCAGCTTTGCTATAAAAAAAGATGTGAGCTCTCTGAACCCCCTTTTCCAACTACAACATCATCTAACTATCCAAGAGCGTGAATGTCATTAATATGAGATTATAACTTGAATTGAATAGCACATTGCAATTTTTTAAGCAATTCAAAAGTCTCCCACTCTTGGTCTTCAATACATCAAAAAGCGCCATAGGCAAATTCTCAAGCGATTGGCAAACAGATGAAACTTTTCTTAAGAAGTAAGAGCACTAATTAAGCAGTTCCTATGAGTTGATGCATCAGGATCATTACTTATCATACGACTATAAGCCAGCTACCATTCAGTTTCATATTGTCAGACAAAAGAAAAATATAGCAATTGTTAACAAACAGTAGAGTCAAATAGTTGTACAAAATCCCCTTTTCAACAATGAACTGAATACAAATTAAGAATTAGCAAATTAAAAAGAGGAAAGTAGCAAGAAGCATACCCCTTCAACCAAATCAGCAACTCCGCTCTCGAACGTCCGACAGATATAACTGTGAGTAATGAAGGAATCATCCAATGTATCATGCAGAAGCCCTGCAGCAACAACGGTAGAGTTGGCATCGATGTCAGCGAGCAGGATTGTAGTCTCGAGGCAATGCTGGAGGTATGGATCCCCGCTTGCTCTCATCTGTTGATGGAAATGGACACAGAAAGAAAAAAGAGTTGGATGTCAAGAATCGTAAAAAGAGAGATACAATCATCAATTAATGGAAGTAAAAAAATTAAGGATTTCCAAATCACCTGTCCCCGGTGAGCCTTCTCAGCTTCATAAAAAGCCCTGATCACAAATTCATCGGAGAAGATGGTGTGTCTTGACTGGGCAGCTGATAATAGAGCCTCAGCATAGGGCTGCCTCTCTGCATCCAGCCCACCAACATACCCATCTTCAAGATGAAACGGCAAGTCATCGAGATCAAGCCCCACACCAACAAACACCGCGGAGCTCCGTGAATCATAATCGAGGCACGACCCGACGACATGTGTCAAGATCCTATTGAACAGATTGTCCCTTCCCGTCCGCAAATCCGCAGCCTCGTGAGCTATCCTTGACAGGGGAGGGCTGCTCCGAGACGACCCACAACTGACGGAGATGGCCCCAGCACCGCTGCACGACACGGGACCTTGGAACACCGACATCGGGCTTCCGTGATCCCTTCTTCCGCCACCGCCGCACTTGACAGCCGCCTGGAAGGAGTGACGTCTGAGTGCTTGCACGTAGAGCAACGGAGGGCAGAGAGGAGAGGATCGGCGCGGAGAGGGGAGGACCGGACAGAGGTGCACGACGTGAGAGGGGGAAGCACGGAGCGACGAATTGGTTCTCGTGTGGAGGAACGAGGGGGTAGGGTTTTTTATTTTTTTTATTTTGATTTACAAATATTGTGTTTTAGAATGGAGGGAAGGGTTATGAGATGGAGGGAAACATTTGACATGGAATTTTTCACGCAGTGATTAGTGAGTAATGTATTTTTGAGGGACTAGTGTTCACATAAAAGGTCTAAGGATGTTAAAAACACGGTTGAGGGATTTGGTCCCATATTTGAAGGATGAGCCCTCACAAATAGACATCATTATTCAGGATTTTTGGTTCCTCACAAATGTTCTTCAACAAAGGCCAAATTTTTTGTAGTGGGTGTTTTAAAATTATGATCTTATCATATAGATTGGTTATTCTTTAGTGACATATTTTTGTTTTAATATTGAAAATCTTGTTCAAAGAACAACAATCTCTTATACATCAAAAATCTTTTCAAAATTTACAATCTTTTACAAAACAAGTATCAATCTTTGTAGGCGTTGATGTGACCAGCTCGGGTGCAGTGAAGGTTGCCACACCCCAGGTGGTTGATGAATTGCCTGAGTCAGGAGAAGCAAAGGAGATTGCGACCAAGGAGGTCATTGATACGCTTGAAACAAGAGAAGAGGAGGTACATACAGAGAGGGAAACAGGAGCAACTGCACCTTCCTTCCTGTCAGGAGAGGGGGTAAATCCCCGATTACTGGAAGAGAGAGGGATACAGGTCACCCTGTCTAGATGGGAACTGTGAACCAATTTTCTATTCTGGATGGGATGGAAAACAATGCTAGTTTATGCTTGGAGGCTGGCGATAGACTGCAGGTGTCGCCCAGGAGGATAAGGAGAGGAGGGGCTACCCCGCGTTGGGGTGGTCATCACAAGAATGTGTAATGTACATCCTCACATGGAATGTGCGAGGAGCTTCTCATCCAAAGAAGCAGAGGAAACCGAGAAAGATCATCGACGAGAATCATGCAAATTTGGTTGTGTTTGGAAACGAGGATCATTCATGAGGTTGCTGCGAGGGTGCAAGGGATGTTTCCTACTGGGTGGGGATCGACGTCAAACCTTGATCAAATCAATGGTGGGAAGATTTCCATTGGCTGGAATCCCCAAGTGTGGGATGTGCAGGTCATCTTCAAAATGGACCAGCTGGTCACATTGAGCTGTATTAATTAAGGAGGACTGCATATAGTTCTGTCTGCTGCGTATGGGCATAAATCAGAGATATGTGGGAGGGGACTGTGGGTGATTTTAGATAACGCCAATCAACGTGATCTACCTCAAGTGTTCATTGTCGATTTCAACCATATAAGGAAGGCCAACAAGAAGGTTGGGGGACTTCTCGTACCCGTGTCGTGCTTGGCTAGATTCAACAAGGCAGTAGCGACATCTAATATAATGGAGCTTAATTTGAATGGAGGATACATCACATGGCACAACAAGAGAGTTGTAAATAGAAGAATATCCAGTCACTTAGATCGTGCTTTAGTCAACAGTGAGTGGTTGGACATGTTCCCCAGGTCCAACATCAAATTGGGGGTGCATCTGAATAGCAATCATTCTATTCTTCTAGTTGAGTTAAGCAATGAAGAAGGGAGGGCCAAGCCCTTCAGGTTTTTCAACTGGTGGCTTGAGTGGCCAGGCTGCAAAGATTTGATTCGTGAAGTGTGGAAGGAGGAGGTTAGAGGAAACCCCATGTTCGTGATGGCAGAGAAACTCAAGAGAACTAAGGTTGCCTTGAAAACATGGTCCAAGGGGATATATGACATCAGGAACATGTTTGTTGTGGCTAGGGACAACTATAATAAGACGACAGAGAAGCTCATAGGTAACCCGAACCTACTGTCAGTTATAAAGGAAGAAGAGAGGGTTGTAATCAAGCTTGTTCAGGTTGAGAAAGCTGAAGAATTAAGCTTTTGGAAAAGGAGCAGACTCAACTGGATTGCTGATGGGGATAAAAATACCAGAGTCTACCAAAATGTTGTAAATAGGAATGTGTTGCGAGATGCCATCCATATGGTCAATAAGGTTGATAGCATAGGAATGGTTTCAACTTCATCCACGTCATCACTTCCCATTTCTTCCTCCTCAGCCTGAGCTTGTTGTTGTCCTGCTTCGTCGTCGTCTTCCAGAGCCAGCCATTTGTAGTGCTCGACCCCCCTGATGTTGAAGAGAGGATCAGTGAATGTGTAGATGGCATTTTCATCCACATGCAGTGATGAGACCAGATTGCTTGAAATGAAGATGGTCGATGTGTAGCCTGGAGTTATGCGACTCTAGTGTAGAGGGATCAAGGCCTAGGTGAAGAGCAATGGGGTGATAAGTACCCTAAAAAGAATGGGCATATCCCGCCTGACATTGCGCCTCACCGCAATAATGTGTTGGAGAAAAAATGATCCCCAATGGACCGACCATCCCTCCATGAGCTGGTATAGAAAGTATATTGGCTTATGCTTGGGTAGACTTTGCAAACAGCATGTTGGTCATCATCCTATGGAGCACCCCAACAAAAGGATGCTCAAAGTCCGCCAGTGAGCTATGGTGAAAGTTAAGTCTTTTACCCTCTGACGCCCTCACAAAATCCTTCCAGATGGCGTTCAAATCAACATTCTCAGGCTGACTGCATGGCACATGTGGCCACCTATAAATGTCATTGAAGGCTCAAAGAGTGAGGGCATAGTTGGTGTTGTACAAGAAAAAATTCACCTGGCCTTCTCCCCACTCTCCACTCGACAGTTGTGCCTGGTCAGGAGTGACGCAGATCTCTAGTGACTCCATGAACTTGACGACGATTTCTTTGTATGCTGTCCACCCACCAAATATTAGGTTGACAGATCTTCTGTCAAATTCTTGTCATTTGAGGATGTATGCCATATTTTTGTCGAACCCCATGTCATCCAGTATTTGGTGGTCGCCATATCACGTTGGTGTGAACGGCTGCTTTGCGAGCTCTTCATAGACCTTACACACCTTCGTCGTTGGGTGACTAATGCATGGTCGTAGGATTAGAGCGCCAGGGGATCCTCCTCGTCTGGCTATGATGACTGAGAGAGTGGGGAAGAAGATTGAGAAAGAAAGAGCTCGATGTAGCCTCTGGATTCTCAGAGTAGCCGCTCGTGCTCAGGGAGTCATGGTTCTTCAAGTTGTGAAGAATAACCAAACAACACCCCCTTTATATAGAGTCAGAACCAACCTGGTGTGATTGAGTTGGTGGCACTGACTTTTAAAACTGAATCTAGGGCTTGAGTGCATCAATGGATGTCGGTGCATGATAGACTTTTGGGTGTGATAGAATTCTTTTAATAGGTTGTGTGGATGCATCTGGTCCATAGATCGAGATAGTCCACAAATCTGTGTTTCTCTGTGTCAGTGGCACCGACTCGATGACTGATTTTTTTTTCTCGGTGCATCGACGGCTCCACCGAGCCTGGGGCACCTACAGGGTCGGTACCACCGACCTGTGTGTCAGTGGTACTAACATCTCATCAGTAAACTTCATCTGATGTTTTGCACTTTCTTTAGAAATGTTGGTGACACCAACATAGATGTTGATGACACCGACTCTTATCAACTGATATGCCCATCTCTCTGACCTTGACTCGGTGGCACCGACTCAGCCACAGGCTGCACACTAAACAAATGAGTCAGGTTATCATTTTTACAAAAAAAACTAAAAAACAAATTTTCAAAAATTAAGTACTATGAAAATGATATAATGAAAACTAAGAAAATAAAAATTCTAATGGTTGGGTTGCATCCCAACAAGCGCCCTTTTTTAACATCCTAGGCTAGATGAATCCATTAATGAGATCAAGTGGAGCTATGAGTTTCACCTCATGCTCCTTCCTCACAAAATATTCTCCAAAATAATGCTTTAACTGTTGACCATTGACCAAGAAAGACCTGTCCCCTTCTTTTATCCTAACCTCCCCATGTGGAAAAACCTCTTCTGTAATGAACGGTCCACTCCACCGAGATCTCAATTTTCTAGGGTGCAATTTTAATCTTGAGTTAAAGAGTAACACACCCTCTCCCAGTAAAAATATTCTCCTAGATATATGGTGGTTATGAATTTGCTTAGTCCTTTCCTTGTACAATCTTGAGTATTCATAAGCATTCATCCGAATTTCATCAAGCTCATTTAACTCTAACTTCCTTGTATTACCTGTTGCATCAAGATCAAAAGTGAGCCTTTCAATGCCCAATGAGCTTTATGTTCTAATGCCACAGGAAGTTGACACGCTCGACCATAAACTAACCTAAAGGGTGTGGTTCCAATTGGTGTCTTATAGGCAGTCTTATAGGCCCATAGCGCATCAACTAACACATCACTCCAATTCTTCCTACTATACGACACTGTCTTTTCAAGGATCAGTTTAATCTCACGATTTGAAACCTCAACTTGTCCTTGTGTTTGTGTGTGATATGGTGTACCCACACGATGTGTCACTCCATATTTGTTCAACAATGCCCCAAATTTTCGATTAGTGAAATGAGTTCCTCCATCACTTATGATCATCCTGGGCACCCCAAACCTACAGAAAATGTGATCCTTAGTAAATTTGCATACAACATTTGAATCATTGGTTCAGGTCATAATCTCTACCACCCATTTTGACACATAATATATAGCCAACAAGATGTAAATGTTGGAGTTAGAGGACACGAATGGTCCCATGAAATCAATACCCCACAAATAAAAAACATCTACCTCTTGGAACACATTCAAGGGCATCTCCTGCCACTTTGATATGTTCCTTGACCGCTGACACACATCACACCTACGCACAAAGTCGTATGCATCTTTGAAAAGGGTTGGCCAATATAAACCGCTCTCCAACACCTTTGTGGCTGTCCTAGCACTCACATGGTGTCCACCTGTAGGTAATGTGTGGCAATGATTCAAGACACTCTCATACTCCTCTTCAGGCACACATCTCCTCAAAATTGCATCCCTTCACTATTTCAACAAAATAGGATCGTCTCAAAAATAATAGCACAAGGAATGGAAAAATCTTTTCTTTTCTTGATACCCCCAATCTGCAGGAAATTCCTTTCAGGCTAAATAATTCACAATATTATCAAACCAAGGATCTTTTTGCTTAAGGGATAACAACTTCTCATCAGAGAAGGTCTCTAGAATGGGTATCTCCATGTCTCTCTCATCTACCCTCTCCAGACGAGATAGGTGATCAACCACACATTTTCTACCCCTGCCTTATCTTTGACCTCAATATCAAACTCCTGTAATAAAAGGATCAATCTAATCAACCTTGGTTTAGCATCCTTCTTTTGTAGTAAGTACTTTATAGCTGCATGGTTTGTCCACACCACCACTTTTGCTCCCACAAGATATTGCCTAAATTTTTCAAAAGAAAAGACAACATCTAGCAATTCTTTTTCAGTTGTGGTGTAATTAAATTGTGCATCATTAAGTGTTTTAGAAGCATAGTATATAACCGTAGGAACCTTGTCTAGGCATTGCCCCAACATAGCCCCCACAACATGATCTGATGCATCACACATCATCTCAAATGATTGGCTCCAATCTGGAACCTGCACAACCGGTGCGGATATGAGTTTTTCTTTCAAAATCTCAAAAGCTTTTAAACATCGCTCTTCAAAATTGAATTCAACATATGTTTCCAATAGTTCAGACAATGGTTTAGTGATTTTTGACAAATCTTTAATAAAGCAGCGATAAGACCTGGCGTGTCCTAGAAAACTCCTAACTACCTTCACCTATGTTGGTGGAGGATGTTTTGAGATTACTTCTATTTTAACTAGATCAACCTCCAAGCCTTTGCTCGACACCTTGTGGCCTAACATTATGCCCTCATTAACCATCATGTGACATTTTTCCCAATTGAGTATTAAATGAGTGTCTTCACATCTCTAAAAAACCTTGTCCAAATTTTTCAGACAATCATCAAAAGATGCCCATAAACCGAAAAATTGTCCATGAAAACTTCGAGACATCTTTCTACTAAATCTGAGAAAATTGCCAACATACACCTTTGAAAAGTCGCAGGTGCATTGCACAACCTGAAAGGCATGCGGAGGCAGGCAAAGGTGGCATAAGGGAAGGTGAAGGTAGACTTTTCCTGGTCCTTAGGCTCAATTGAAATCTGATTGTAACCCGAATATCCGTCAAGAAAACAATAATGGGAGAAATCGACGAGTCGCTCCAAAATCTAATCGATGAATGGTAACGGGAAATGGTCCTTAAGTGTTGCGGTATTTAACCGACGGTAATCAATGCAAACGCACCATCCAATCACTAATCTAGTGGTGATTTGCTCATTAGATGAATTTGTAGTGACAGTGATTCTGCCCTTCTTAAGGACTTCTTGCGTCGGGCTAACCCACAAAGAATCTGAAATGGCATAGATAATACATGCCAACAATAGCTTTATTACCTCCTTCTTTACCACTTCCATCATAATCAGATTTAAATGACGTTGAGGTTGAATGACCAACTTTGCTCCTTGTTCTAGTCATGTTGGCATAAGGTGGGAGAAATCCCCTTGATGTCGGCCACGAATCACCCAAAAGTACCTCGGTGATTCTTTAATACAGTGATCAATTGTTCTTCTTCTGAGATACTCAATGATGTCGAGATGATGACTGGTAGATTTTCCTCCATTGCTAGAAAAACATACATCAGATGAGGCAGCAATGGCTTGAGTTCTAACTCTAGGGGGCTCAAGAGTGAAGAGACCAATGGTGGTGGTAGCGGTCCCAAGTCATCAAAATGTCTTGTGTAATGACATGGTAACACCTTCAGTAGCCTGGCACACTCCTCCAATGACCTCTCTCAAAAACAATAATCCATCATGTTCATTAGGCAAGCCTCTAGGGGAAGTTGTTGATGGACCTACAATATGGAATCTTCTGCATCATCATCCACAATAGGTAAGCTTGCTTCCTCTTCTCTATCATCCAGGTATCCCACCACTTTGGAAATTGAGAGTACCTTGGTGTTCTCCATGATATTCACAACAAGTGTACCTTTATACACCTTTGTCATAACATGTGCCATGTCCAAAAATGGTTTTCCCAAGAACAAAGAAATATGGTTATTCATGTGCTGCATCATATTGCACTGCTCCTGAGCATTGGATGACTTGGAATTATCTGGCATAGTTATCTCAAAACTATCATCTTTAATTCCCATAGTCAAGCGGCCTCTTCCCATCTCCAAAATGATGTCGATTGTTGCTTGGAAAGGCCTTCCTAGAAGAAGTTCATTACCATGTTCAGCTTGCATTTCCATCACTACAATTTCCGTAGGAAAAATGAACTAGTCCACCTTGACAAGCACATCCTCGCAAATGCCATACAGTGTCACTATCGGGTTGTCTGCCAAGTAGATCATCATGATTCTCTTCCTTGATGTTTTGAGACCAAGCTTCTTGAAAGTGGATAGGGGCATGAAATTGATGTTTTGTCCTTACACACAATCCTAGCTGTGCGGAGGAAAATATTGCTAGGCCCCAAAAGTGATCCTTTTCTAGACACCTCAATCTTTTGGACACTCCTCTAATAACTTCCTTGGTTCTATGGAATTTGAAAGTTTTAATAATTATTAATGATTAGATGAGGAACCCATTCTCTGATACCAATTGTAACGACCCTGTCTCCCAGTAACCCCCCATTAATGGAGACCCGAAGGTTAGAGCCGTTATTCAACTAATAGGATCAAAGGTTCGGTGAATAATCAATAACAATTAATAAACTTTACCAACTAAACTGAAAATTGGTATAAAATAAAAATGTGTTTACCTTTTAAAATCTGGGATTTCTAAACATCTATCCATGAAGATACTAATCTAACTAATCCTCTTGTGAACATTACTTCTCATTTAATTCCACATATGCCACTTTACTGTTTGTTCTTTTCATTATACCTAAAACGCCGACAAACAAAACGTCGGTCACCAAGAACCATACTACTAAATCCTTTCCTATCCCCTATCTCTGTGTTGTCCCTGCAGTGAACTGAGATATTACTTCTCTCTAGGTAGATCCTTATTAAACCCCGCATGATCCTACCTAACAGGCAGATCAATATCTAGGGTTGAGTCGCATGGCACTACTTGAAGTAGCCCAATATCTAACTCATGATGACTTGATGGTCCTACCTCATTGGTAGCCATTTACTAAGTCATCTAATGACCTGATGGACCTACCACATTGGTAGCCATTTACTAGGTCAACTATTAAGCCACAGAGGGGACCAGGATCTGAGCTAGTAGGTACATATCTTATGTGATAGTCATATTCACATTATACTTTGCATGAATTAAATACATCCAAAACTTTAATTCAAGCCACAAAGGAAACATCAATAAAATCCCGGAAAACTAATTCGGGTAGTCATAAGTGTAACCACATAGATGTTAAGCATATTGAATGCAGAAAGAATTCAACCAATCAAGAAATCAAGCAAGTATGCACAGGTTGATCCTGAAAAGACATCCAATTTCTCTATCGTTAAACATGTCATTAAGACCTATTAATCCTAGGTGTTTCCTAGGGTTATTAGTCCTTTTTAGGGTTTTGAGCATAATTAGGGTTCCACTTCATTATTATTACTTTAAACCCTAATTTCACAACATCACTTACAAACCCTAACTATTTCATTTTTCTTTTACAAAAGATTCTAAATTCATCTTTTAGCAACAGGAAACCCTATTTTCATATTATAAGTACTTTCGTTTTCTTTTTCTCTAATTTAGGATTTCTAAGCATCTTAATCATTATATTAGGTTTAAAACCCTAAACTTTGCAATTCTATCATCAAAATAGGTTACAAACCATCTTTACCATTAATCAAGTAAACCATGCTTGAATTAACCTAATTGCACGATTAAATATACCTTTTATCAACAATTAGGGTTTCTAACTACAAATTAATACATTTTCCATCCAAAATATGTAATTTTGAAAAATCATACAGAATTATATCTCTAAACCATTTTTAACGAATTCCTCATATTTTTCTGATCATTTTTCATGTATTAACTTCCCTCATTCGAGTTTTCTAGCTCAAGATATGATTTTAGCAAGAAAAGCCGTTTTCTAACTTATTAAGATCATAGAGGAAATTACCGAAAATTAGGCGGTCGTTCGATCTGTAGACCAGTGGTCCGCTCCTCGGATCTGACGGTCACGATTGTGCATTCCTCAAAGAAAGCTTCTCCCACCCAGGAACGTCGGATCTAGCGGAGGCCACCGTGGACCACGATCGGGTGGTGGAGGGTCTGTGCGAAGGAACACAGTCAACTCACCAGTTGACTTCAAACTCCAAGCTATTAGCATGAAATCCGAGAAGCCAAGAAGCTTCTCCGTCGTCTCCCGAACCTGACGAGCTGCTCAATCGGCCAAACAGACCCGTCCTTCACCCTGAACCACTCGTTGGAAGTCTGCCGTGAGTTGCTGGTTGTAGAGGAGGATAGGTCAGGTTAAAACCAACGATTGAAAACGTCTTTCGGTTTGTCATCAAGCTCCGTGGCGATGGGGATAGCTTTTAGGGATGTTGGCACCCTCCAGTTCCCTCCCTTACATAGGGCTAAGACCTACGAGTCCCGCGGTTTGGAAAAAATGCCTAGAGGCAACCAAACACAAGAAAATTAGGGGTAGATCAATTCGGATTGTTCCCCCGAATATTTTGGGAAAGTTTGTTGCCTCTGACATGTCTTGGCTTGCAAGAAATCTGGCTTGGGAAACTCAGTTGCCACTGCTCCTATTTCCCATTCCATCGAGAGCTAGGGGATGACTTGTCCCCCGTTGATGTTCCAATCAACGGTTCTGATTACACACGTTATTCCTTATCCGAAAATACACCATGCGACATTTAATATGATTTAAGAATTACCCATCCACTTTAGGAAATATTGTAAAAATCATATCTCTCTCCTCACTTATCCCTTTTCATTCAAATTTTAGAGGAAACTCTATCTTGAGATTATCTATACGTGTACCAAATTTGAAACCCAATTTCCAAAGGAAAAGGGTATTTCCTTCACATGCAAGTTATTCATTAATACAACCGATTTAATTGATATTTCCTCTTTCTTTTCCATTTAAGTTATTATTTTAAATTCCTGGAACCTCAAGGAACCCTTAATGGCTTGGAATCCCATCTTGGTAATATTCCTTAGCCTTTTACTTATTCTTTATTTAATTTCTCTTTCCTCTTATTCATTTCTTTAGTAAAATATCTCTTTTCAAGGATTTCTCTTTATCTTTCCTTTTTATTTTCCTCATTAGGATCCCTTTTATCATTAGGAATCCTTGGAATATGAAATTCCGCTAAGGATAACTCAATTACACCTCTTTTCACTTATTTTCCACATTTTAACATTGTTTTCAATTTCTTTCTTAATAAAGAAATAATTATTTGATCTTTTCTTTTATTATTGCCTTTTATTCGCAATCTTGGATTCCTTGGCACCCAAGGAACCTAAAGGTACGAAATCCATCCTTGGATTGCATTATTTTGCCTTCTAGAGGTTTCCATACCTTTCTTATCTCAATTTCTCATTTATTCATTAATTAATTAAATATCCTTGTTATTGAACCCAATAGCCAATAAAGCCCACAAATCAAACAACAAGGCTATTTTCAACGAACTCATTTATTCAACACAAATTATATCATCATTTGTTCCAATATCTTTAAAATGAGAAATTACATTTCTCTCCTTATGAACCCAAAATTGGGGTTGTAACAAAGGGAAAATTAAAAAAATTGAAGTAAGAGAGAGAAACCTCTTAATTACTACACAGGTCAGTAAGGAGGGACACATAATAATTTTCAAAAGGTTTAGTCAATTAGTCTTGTGATCTATCCACCCCATTGTTTTTCACAATCCACCATAAGAATTGGAAGTAAATTACGGTTTTAATCTCTTTGAATGCATTCCATGTAGATAGGACTTGCATTGCAACCGGTTTCACATGTTTTGCATGAAAAATAAAAATTAGAGTACTTATACATGCACATTATCCTTAGGTGCGTGTCATTTAGATGCATTCATAATTTTTATGCATACAATACATCATGTATCTTATTTCTTCTGAAACATTAAGGGTGATTAACTTGTTCCATACCTTCTAAATGCTTCAAATATTTGAGCTATGCAGAAAAAGTGAGCCCAACAAATAATTCATTGTCATTTATGGATATAAGGGCCTAAAAAAACATGAAAAAATTGAAAAAAGAAAAAAAAGTATTGAGAAGCAAGGAGAATAAGAGAGAGAAAGGAGCATAGTCTCACCTGCATTTTAAGATGAGTAAGTACATGATGTAGCTCAGTAGATATTCCATCTCATGTTGAAGACGGGATGTTAGTGCATGCATCATTCCACCCAATTATAGGCATTAGGGCATTTTCATGTGCAAAAGCATCATTTAGGGCATTTTTGTTTTATGCATGTTGAAACTGTATAATGCTTCCATTTTTTTCCATTATTCACCCATTCCATCCACCCGTTACTCGAATTGGTAGGCCACCATGATTTTCTCCTCACTTGTGAATATCAGGAGAGCTGCTTCCATGTAGATGGTAGTTAGGGCGAGCAACGTAGTATAGGAGATCACAAGATGCACCGAGTCTGAACTGGTGAATTTTATTATGTTAACTGCCTTATATGATAGTGTTCATCAGTTTTGAGGTGGATATCTTTTATGGATGATTATTGTCGCCTTTAGGGTAATTATCATTCCATGGTTAGTGAGGGCCGGAATGTGAATGTCCGGTGGGGATCATATGGTGATGTTTGTTGTGATGATTTGTTCTTTAGTTGACCCTTGCAATTCTATTCTAAGGTTTTGTTGCTCGAGGGCGAGAAATGTTTAAGCTTAGGGGAGTTTGATGCGATGATTTTGAGTCACATTTATAGACTTGTTTTACTTGTGTTTTATGCATATATTGGTCATTTTGGTGGTTAATATTGCATAATTCATCTACTTTGGTCTATGATCCTTCTCTATGTCAAATCTCCCTTATTTTGGTATTTTGAGCATAAATTATTACAATAATATGCTTTATTTCGGATTATGTGGTTTTGTGTTGCAATTTCAGGAAAAACGAATATCTGCTGTTGGCGATACCATCGACAGTGGTCAATACCATCGACACGACCACAGGTTGCCAACCGCAAGGAGCATCGTAGAGTCGATACTATCGATAGGAAAGTTGATGGTATCGATGTACCATCAGGTTGCTGGTGAGAAGAGAGTCGATACTATCGACGCAAGTGTCGATACTATCGACAAGTGGAGCTACAGCGACACAAAAGGATAAAACCGACGCCTTAGGATGTCGATACCATCGACCCTCGTTGATGGTATTGAGTCAGCATTAGGCGCAATAACGAAGAGTAAGAAGACTGGCCGATATCGCGCTAGGTTGATACCGTCGACCCGCGTCGATGGTATCGAGACCGTCAGATACAAGTTTGCTTTAGATCATTCTAAATCTGACGGTTGTGATATTTTGACGACCTAACTCGGTGATTATACCTAGTGACGGCGGCCAAGAGCAATCAATCACGTCATTAGCTGCTGCACACGTCCTGAGAAGGTGTGGAGAGAAGGACGGAGCCCAGAAGCACGCCCCAGCCGTTCCGGACGCCGAAGAAGACGTTCTCCACCACCGAAAGGCGGGAGATTGTATATTCTATGCCAAGGAACGCTTGGATCTCCTCCGTTCAGGGGTTTCAATTCTTATTTCACGTTTTTCCCCATGTGTCCCTTTTTCTCTACCATGTTTTGCTCTGAGATGAACATGCGGGGCTAATCCCCTTTATCTTTAGGACCGGTAGTAACCCGGGAAATCATTGGATGACAATTTTATCATAGTAATTCATCATTTATCTCTTAAATCATTGGTATGATTTCATTTTCTCAATTATATTGTTCTGCTTGATCACCATAATAATAATCTAATGCCCTTAATTACTGTGAAAGAGGAATTAATGGTTGAAAAGAGATGAAATTCACATCAATTGACAAATCCCTTGAACAAGGTGGTGTAAGGTTCATGGTGGATACCTAGAGATCGATTCTAATGCACCTCGTTTAGGGTATAAGTTACTACGACGGTGGAACCGACCTAGACATAGGTAGTGAATTGTACCACGATAGTGGGCAATTCTGATTACAGGCCACTACTCGGATAGAGAGATGAATCTGAGTGACTATGTAGAAATTCATACAATGAAAACTCGCGGTGAAACCACAATCCTAATGATCTCCACTTGAATTGATTAAACTAAACCTTTAATCGATTATTTTGTTTTGTTTTATTTTATTTTCTTCTAATTTTACAACAACTTCCTACTCCTTAACCGGTCTAGCTGATTGCGAGTAGTTAGTAAAAGTCTCCGATAATTCAGTGTCCCTGAGTTCGACTCGGGTCTCACAAAGGCCTATATTACATTGACGCGTACACTTGCATTCTACACATGGAAAATTTGTGTCATCGGTTGAAAATGTTGGATTGAGTTTTAACAAAGAAAAAGAAAAATAAAAGAAAAAATGAAAATGGTTGATTCAAATATGATGGGATTCCTTAGGTTTACCAGCTTCACCACGGGGTCTTGTTGTATATTGTTATTACCGAATTAATATAGATTCCCACTAATATCGTGGATAGAAAGCTTGTAGCCCAAATTGTTTTCTCCCACAATACAATTCACTACCTAAATCTAAGACAATTCCATGTTGATGGTAACTTTATTCTTAGATTAGGTGCATTATTGAAAATGGTGGGTTCTTTCCACTACCCGTACATCACCTATTCCAAGGAATACGTAGAGTAGTGTACAAGTTCTGGTATTCTAACCGCTAATCCTCCTTCCGGGGTGATTATTGGTCTAATGCCCTATCGATGGTGATCAAGCAATGATAAGTCATTCAAATCTACACTTATATATGCAGGAAATAAGAGAAACTTATAATAAATCATGCAAATAGTCAATACAATGATTCCACGGGCTACTCCTGGGTCCTAAGGAAAAGGGGTTTAGCCAAGCATGGTTTTCAATTGAGAACACATAGAAGGATAGAAGAAAAACATGGTAAACAAGAAGTAGATTCATGTAACCCCTAGAACGAAGGTGCTCTGGATGATCCTCCTCAAGAAACGTGCCATCTGTAGTCTTTCAGCAACAGAAACGTCTGTCAGAGGTGCTCGAATCGTCTGGTTGTCGTCCTTCGGCTTTGTGCTCTCTCCTTCTCCTCTTTGGTCATCATGCAATGCAAAAACTGATAATCCTCCAGTCTGGTCGTCCTCCCTTTTTGTCTTAGGGCACTTACCATACCACATAATGTGGACAGTTGGATCTGGGCAGTCGGCTTGGATGGCTAAAATCCGGCAGAGTCAGTGGCACCGACCTAGTGGTCGGTGGCACCGACGACATCAAGATTTTTTCGATCTCTTCTTGAGTCTGTACCATCGACTATAATGTCATAGGTACCGAGTTGATTTCAAATTTTCTTGCTCCTCTCTGATGCTATCTCGGTGGCACTGACCTGCGTGGTTGGTGCCATTGACTTCGTTGGTCGATTTGGGCTAAGTCCCTAATGTTCGCTCGGTGGCACTGACTCCTTAAAGTTATGGACGCCCTTGAAATTTAAAAAAGACAAAGTATTACATCAAGAAATAAATAAAATAATAAAAATTGCAATGAAATAATAGAGTTTGATGCACCAACAGTATACAAGCCAGTTATCAAGAATTATGCACATATGATCAATAAATTGACTACAAATGCACAAAATGAATGTAAACTAAGCCTGTAAAAAGCGACTCAAAACTTGTACATCACTTGCATCTTAGTGTAATCAACCCAAATCAAGATTAAATCTAAAAAACCCTAATCTCTACTTTTTGAATGTATTTCACCCTAACTGAGTTGTAGTGCCCCCTCTCTCCCTATAGATCAACCTTTATCGTTCCTCTTGCCTTTACTATAACATGACCTCGTGCGCTTGTGGGTGAAGTGTGATTGGTTTAAGTGAGTGAGTTATACTAGGTCCTTATCACTTTCACAAGATCAAAGTGTGTTTTCCTAGGGTTGCATCTAATCACCATTGAATTGAATAGTGTGTGGCCCAAGGAAGTGAAAATGCACCAATAGCCTTATTAAGGTAGACCTGAAGTACAATTTGCACATTTAGTCTGATAGAAGATTTCTTTGTAGAAGAGATCAAACGAAGTGAAAGTGGAAAAAAAGGATGTATTTAATAGGTAGACAAAATATGGAAAAATGTTAATATGTTTAAGTTGGCTAGGACGTGGAAAAAATGCCATCGGGTTTCTTCCTTTTATCCTATATATACAATTTCATATCAATTCTCATGTATATATATATACCAATTAACATAATGAAAATTTACCATACATGATCAGTATAGAGGACTCCCTCTTTGGGCCACAAGACCACTCCACCTTCATCTTCACCAAGCGTGCCAACATCTGGGTAGGCTATGGCAATGAAAGTTGCCTCCAACTGGAAAAGACAAGCCTTGGGCTCACATGAACTGCACCATCATGTATTGGAGTGCCATGAATCGTGTGCCCTAGAGGCATGGGTAAGTATCACCCTCTGCAATAATGAATTCTTTCAATTTTAGACAACATGGCCTCAACACCTACAAATTTTCATAGAGTATATTATATATATCTCTAAACATTTCATCTTGAAAAGACTAGCTACTATGTCATAAAAATATTTACATCAGACATGCTAGGTGGTGGGTCTACATGATTATTCCCAACCACCTCTGTAGGATCACTCCCAACCACCTCTATCGTAGGGGAAGAGCAGCATGACATAGGTACTATCTGAGTGGCAGCCTGAGATGCCTGCCACTTTTTCATTGCTTCCTGAACTCTCTTATCAATTAACTCATCTACCTATACATGACAAAAAGAAACTCCTTTTATTCACAAATTCCCTTTGCAATGACATTCTAAAAAAAGAATAGGTTACATCATCTTTTGAAAATCCCTCTTTTTAGACATGTTTGCACTTTGATGGCCTGAAGTACACTCTTAGGCCCACACCAACGCTTGCAGCCCTAACATATCCAGGATACTCTGGGTTATCGAGAGAAACTATCAATTCATCCCTTGTGCCCTCAGGGATGAATGAGCCTTGCTTCATCTTCTCGTGAAGCTCCTACTAATCATCATCAATAGCAATTGGTAAGTAAAAATAACAATCATCAATGCTAATTGCTTTGAGAGTTGAATTTTACCATTTTTACATCTACCTCGATAGTTGCGGGGTCGGTTATATCTCTTTCTTTATTTTTCCTCCCATCTATCCACACATCATGGTGATGTAGAGGTGCGGTAGTAATAGAGGACTCAATAGTCTCAACAGTAGGAGCAGTAGGCTACTGAATGAAAGACGTCTGTAGTTTTTGGCAAAGGGCTACATAGCCACCTGGACCCATCATGTGGTCATGCATATTTAGTGCACACCTTGCTCTTTAATTATCATTGATAGCATTGTTAGTAAGCACATTGAATTGGTTAGTAACAATCAAGGTCAATTATAAATAGGTGAATTCATAAGAATGTATGCTAATTAAATTAAGAGTGATGTTGAATACCTCAAATTCTTTGGTATTTATCATGGTAACAAACACCTCCCACTCAGTCGGGTCCAGGTAGTTCCATTACTCAAGGGATGACTTCTTCCTCTTATCAACCTCTCGCATGTATTGTCAGTTGAGAGTTGTCCTATAGTTCCTTAGGATCCTCCCATAGCATTCCATTGCCTTTTTATGATGTAGGCTTTCATTCACTTCAGATATACTTTACAAAATCTCATATATATAATAGAGTATTCTGAAAATAGAATTGTAAATAACTTTAAAAATATAAGTGAAAATGATAATATGTCACACATAGTTCTTTCCATACTAAGTCTTTCTTCCCTTTAGGAACTGTATGCCAAGATTCGGCATTTACACTATAATGGCTACGAGTAAGAACCCCAAGATATGAAACAAATGAGTTGTGGTTCTTTCCAACTGAATTTCCTGCATGATCAAATTCTACAACCAATTTTGGTCCATTGCCCCTTTGTTGTAGTAACTTGTTCATCATAGTGATGCCCCTGATTTTTTTCAAAAATTAATGCTGGCACAAGGTTTTTAGGGGGTAAATCCTCAATCTAAAAGTTAACAAAAAAACACATATACGATATACCTTATAAATGGACATATGGCTAGATATATTGTAAAACATACACTGTGACACAACACCCCACCCTCATGGTAACCATCGTCACGATCATCATACTCATGGTCAAATAAAAACAATCACTTTTTTCACAATTAATGAAAGTAATATAACATTGTAAAGTTCACATTGATCTAACATTCTAAAAATACAACATTTAAAAAATTAAAAACATGCCTCTAATATTGAGATCTTTATCGCTTAACATTCCTTCGGTGTGATATCCACACACATATAAGTTATTGTTAGCTTTAATATTTGGTGTTTGTAAGACAAATGAGAATGGACTATAGTCATCATACTTGTCATAGTACTCTTCTTCATCTATAGGATCTTCAATAAACTATCTTTTACCATGAAGAACAACCAACCATTTTTCATATACAGGTTCATCGATATAAAATACTTGTTTCACCTATGATGCCAATATGAATGGTGCACACATCTCACCGATCTTTTCAAAATTAAGTAATGTGAAACCTAATTCATACACTATAACTCCTTTGGTGTTATCAACTCAATTACACTTAAGGGGCATAATTCTAAAATCTAGATAGCCAAACTCCCATATGTCTTCAATGACACAGTAATATGACATTTTAACATCACATGAACTATTATATTTTGTACTAGAAAAAATTAATGAATATGCTTGAAGGGTGATGCCAATGTTTTAGACAACACTCTTATCATCTTGATGTTTTATGTAATATGAGAACCCGTTTATGTCAAACCCTTCATAATACTTAACATTCATTTTGCTTTAAAGGCAAGGCATTTGATATTTTCAACAATATTATTTGGTGTTTGAGATAGTTGATGTAAGACTTTATCTACAAACCACTTAATAAATATTTTTTCATTCTCTCTAGTAAGACACATTAAATTGGCTCGAGGATCTTGATGAAATTGGTATGTTTTGTGATATAAACACTCACTTCATCGATATTGTGCAAACATTTATAAGTGAGCTTGTTTCCACAGCTCACAACTGATTCCTTTTATTCATGCCCCCAAATTCCCTTTGCTAAAATCATTTACAGGAGCTTCATTACCACTCAGAAAGTCATTAAAAAAATCCATAACCTCTTTCACCACATAACCCTCAATAATACGCCCTTCAGTCTGATAACAGTTTCAAACATCACCTTAAAAATGCTCATGTATAATTCAAAAGGATACATCAAATGCAAGAAAACTAGTCACAATATTTTCACTTCCCTAGTCAAGTGCACAAAAAGATGTACCATGATATCAAAAAAATGAAGGAGGAAATTATATCTCAAGCTGACATAGAGTAACAACCACTTCACTTTTCAACTTATCAAGATTCTCAGGATCAATAACTTTTCTACATAGACTGCTAAAGAAGATACAAAGTCTAGCGATTGCAAACCTTACATGCTTCAGCAGTATAGATCGAATTGCGATGAGAAATATTTATTGCATTAGAGTGTGAAAATCATGAAATTTAAGACCTATCAGCTTTAGATCTTTCATTGATACCAATCTATGGATGTTTGAAGAGTAACCCTATGGTACCTTAACTTTAACCAAGAACTTGCAAAAATATTTCTTCTCCTTTATAGACAACTTGTAACTAGAAGGAGGTAATATGTTCTCTAATCACTACTAACTACTACTATTAATTTTTTCTTTATTCCCATTTCATGTAGGCCCATTCTAGATTTGATGCCATCTTTAGTCTGACCTACTATATTCAATAGAGTACCAATGACGCTATAACAAATATTATTTTCAACATGCATGACATCGATACAATGCCTAACTTCCAAAGAATTTCAATAAGGAAGATCCCAAAATATTAACTTCTTCTTGAATAAAGATTTGTTACTTTGTGTGGTAATGGTACATTGTGATCTCTTACCAAATCCATTGACAAAGTCTTTTAGTCTTTCATAAACAACCTCTCCTGGTATAGGTTCAGGGGCACTCTATTCCACATTCCATTCATTAAATGCTTTGTGCAACCTTCAATACTGATAGAGTTTTGGAAGAAACCTTCGATGAACAAGATACAAAATCTTGCTTCCATATTTTATTTGTATTGAATCAATGTTCTCTTCACATATATGGCATGCTTTGGATCCTTTGACACTATATCCAGAGAAATTCCCATAGCGGAAAAGTCATTAATAGTACATAACAACATAGCATGCAAAGAAAATGTCTCTCTACATGAAGCATCATAGGTCATCACACATTCACCCCAGAGTCTTTATAAGTCATCCATCATATGTTTAAGATAAATGTCAATATCATTTCCAAGTTGTTTAGGGCCCGATATCAACAACTACATCATAAATGTTACAACCCCAATTTTTGGGATCAATTGGTGAGAAATGCAATTTCTCATATTAAGGATAATTGAACAAAGAATGGTATGATTTGTTTTGAATACATGGATTTTGTTTACAATAGCCTTGATGTCTTTGTTGTGGGCTTTATTGGCTATTGGGCCCAAATAACAAAGAAAATTCAATTAGTAATGAATAATTGAATATTTGAGAAAAGAATAATGTGGAAACCTCTAGAAGGCAAATCCAAAGAGGATTTCGTGCCTCTTGGGTTCCTTGGGTTCCAAGGAGTCCAAAGTTGTAAAAAGAAAGCAATAAGAAAAGAAAAGATTAATTATGTCTTTCTTTATTAAGAAAGAAAATGAAAACAATGTTAAAATCTGGAAAATGAATGGAAAGAGGTATAAATGAGATTTCTTGGTGAAGTTTCGTATCCATGAGGTTGCTAATATTTAAAGAAAGGCTAATGAGGAAAATAAAAGAGAAATAAAGAGAAATCCTCAAAAAGATATATTTTAATAAGAAATAAACAAGATAATGTGAAATAATGCATATAGATGCATCTAGAAGGATAATAAGTATCCTTAAAAAGTAATTTCGAAGTAATATAGTTTCTTGGGGTACAAGGAGCCCCAATGAAGGAAGAGGAAAGAGAAAATACCAAAATTTGCAAAATAAAAGATAATATGATACTTTATTAATGTTTTTGGTGGCATTATGAAAAAGGAAGTGATTTCTATTAAAAGAAGATAAAATTCGTGCCAAAGAATGAAAAAGCAAACATAAAGAGAATAAGAGAAAATAATTTCGAATTCTTAATGATTAAGGAACAAGGAAAATAAAGAATTAATATAAGGAGAGATAATTTATTCTCAACTATGGAAAGGTGGTTTCCTAATGAGGAGAAGCCTTGCTTTTCTCATAGGCAAGTATGTTAGGGCGTGGATGTCCTCCCTATATAGAGGGTAGAATCCATTGGCAAAGACCAGATGGATCCCACACAGATATCCTTCTATCTTCTTCACCTTCTTCCACGTTTTTGTCCACAAACCCTAATGGAGAAGAGCGCTATGATCAAGGCACCATGAGGAGGTATGAAAGGTTGGATATGGACGCATGCTGCTCCACAAACCCTAATGGAGAAGAGCCTCCCACCGCGGCTAGGGCAACAGCTAGTCGGCAGAGCAAGGTTGAAGACGACGCCTTGGTCATTGGACGAAGTTGCCCTCCACGGGCTGTAAAAACATATCACTTAACTGAGGGTAAGAAGGTCAATTCGAAATGTTTTCCAAAATGTGGGCAACGTTGCATGCAAGGAGCGACGTGGCGCGCTCTGATTGGTCTAAAAAGTTAAATCTTGTTAAATTCATATCTAATAAATCGTAACTCGGATTAAAACAAGTCCTATATGAAAAATGGTCCTCAGAATGAGAGGAACAGAAAGAAATTATGTTTGAAGCCTGATTCTTTTTGCAATCTGAAACGTAATGGAAGTAATCATCTGTAATGCTTTAATTCTTAAGGAACCCTATTTTGAAAAAAATAAAGTGTTTGATAGGGTTTAATGGATCATTAGAGTTGATGTTAACTTGTTACATGTAAAAAGGTACATTATGTTCAAAATGGAAGAACTTTGTACATGATTAGTCTAATTTAGATTTTCTGTGCTTATATATGCATGAAATTTGAAAAGGACATAAAGTTATCATCTTTAATGTTTTAATTAGGGAAAAACCCTTAGATTTGATGATAGATAGACTTAATGATGTTGTTTGGATAATTCAAGCTAATATTAACATGTTGTTAATAAAAGTGCAAATAGGGTCTAAAAAGATGATCTTTTTATATATTTGGCTTAATTTAGGATTTCGTGCATGATTATGCATTAATGAGCTTGAAAACCCTAATTTAGGTAAATATGTATTTTAATTGGTTTAATTGTTTAAATCCATAAATAAATATGGATGTGATGATCCTAAGTCAATTTGGGTATAAAAGACTATTAAAATGGATAGTTGATCAATTAAGGTTCATATAAATGGATAAGTGTATTTTAGGGTTTGTTAACCTAAAAGGGATAAAGGTTGAGAAGTTGATCTAAGAAACCCTAAGGAATATTAATGAAACCTTAATGCGGATTAGAAACCCTAGAAAGAGAATCCAAGTCAATAAAGTATATTCTCGATAAAGTGTGTAATAAATATAGTACATATTCTTTTCAGGAATTATGTGATGATTGAATTACTTGCTTGGATTTGTTGATTAGCTTGATTGTATATACCTAAAGTATATGTTGAATAATTTGCATGACTCATCAAATCAGTTATGTGGTTACGCTTATGAATAATCTCTCTAGTTTCACGGCAATTCCCGAAGTTTTTATCGGTTGCTTGAAAATAATTGTTGGATGTCTATTTATTTCATGCAACTATAAAGTGACTATGATTATCACTATAAATGTGCGTATATAACTGACTAGATCTGGGTCCGCCTCTATTGCTTTGAAAAGGCTAAGAAAAAAAAGGGGTAATCCTAGAGCAAGGTCTAGGTTACTGAGAGTTAGCAATTGGGCTACCTACGTGTAGTGCCATGAGACTCATTAGCCTGCCATGAGTTAAGGAGTGGACTACTTACGAGTAGTGCCATGTGACTCAACCCTAGAAACTGGTTCACTTATAGGTGGGACCATGAGGGTTTTAATGGGGACAACATAGAGGATAGGGTACTCTTGGATTGCGGAGTTATATTTAAAACACAATCTTGATTGTTAAATGATTAATTGAATGATTACATTGTTATCATAGTTGCACGTTTATTATTTCCCCCACATACCAGCTTCGGCTGACCGACGTTTTGTTTGTCGGCATTTTAGGAACAAGCCAAAAGGATAAACAGTAAATTGTCATATTGTGAAATACATGAAGAAAAATACAAGGAGGATTAGTTAGAGTAGAATCCTTAAGTGGATAGAAGTTTAGAGATCCAAGTTTTCAAAAAGGTATGCAAAAATTTATTTTCTTACAGCTTTCCAGTATAGTAGGTTAAAATTTGATAATTATTCTTGGTTAATTATTGAACCTTTGATCCGGAAGTTATGGGTGCGGCTTCGACCTCTCGATCTCCCTTAATTGGGGGTTATCGGGAGGTGGGGTTGTAACATTTGGTATCAGAGCGTAGGTTCCTCATTTAACCATTAATAATTATTAAATTTTATAAACTCCATAGAACCCAAGGGAGTTATTAGAGGATTATCTGAAAGACGGAGGTGTCTAGAAAAGGATCACGACTGGGGGTTGGCAATATTTTCCTCCACACCGCTAGTCAGAATACGAGGACTCCCGGATCTGTGTGACTGCCTGGTTAAAGTCTTAGGGTATGAATCGAAATAAGATACCTTTAGGACTTCTCATCTTATTCATCCCTTCTCACCACAAAATTCTGTTAAGGACCTTAAGGATTAGGGTTTTCTTTCTTCTCCTCACCCTCTTGAGGTATGGGTAAGGTTAATAAGGTTTAAGGAATCCTCCACCAAATTAATGAAAGGCATGTAAATAAGATGTCATGGACAGAAGCTTAATAGATTCAGCGCAAACTAAAGAATAGATACATGCTTAGGTCGTATGACATAAGTTGTCATGTCCTCAGAAGAGACCTGAGGCTAGACCTTCTTGTCAGGAGGATAAGTTAGTCTTGGAGATAGAGATCTCCATTTCAAGTAGAGACCTGGCACATCCTTTGAGGATGATGCTAACCCTAACCCTAAGTGAAGGTTAGAGAGAGATGAGTTGGACCAGGTGTTTGAAAGGACATGCCTTTGGGATGCCATATGATCCCTGGGTGACCTAGCACCTTTGGCAACCCAACCCTGGGAAGGGTCGTGAATGTTAGGGTAAAGGATAGCTCCTTAGATGATGATGTTAGTGAAGGACCTTAGAAACCCTATGGGCCTATGCAAGTAGGGTATAGTTGGAACCTAGGGCATGTCATAGTGCTGACAATAGGATGAAACCCTGGATAAGGAATTATGATGGAGAATAAGGGGTTATGGATGATCTTGAGCAAACATAAGTTCGAACCTAGGCTTAACCCATGTAGGGCATGCTTTTGAGGTTGATCTTTGATGAAGAAGGGACCTCTAATGGTGAGGTTGGTTGTAGGGTTAGCTCTAGACAGAGAGCCGGAACCAAGCAAAAAGGTCGTAAACCTAGACCCCGAGATATGAGGAACAATGAGGAGTTGAGGATGATGCAATCTAAGTGGATGATAGAGGTTGCCTCATGAATGATCCGTTAAGGCAGTTGATATCTTGGTTGCCTTTAGAGGGACCAAACCCTAGAGAGTGAAGATGAAGCATTTGGTGCCTATGTTCCTACGGTATAGGTGTTTACCTTCTGAGGTAGGAAGAAGAGTTCCTTAGACCTAGAAAGGTTTAGTAGCAGGTTGTGAGGCCTTGTACCTTGTTGGTTGTCCTTAAGGAGGACCCAACCCTAAGTGTTGCTCGAATTGAAGGATGACAAGTAGTGCATGTCATGCCTTTTGCATGCTTGGTTCATAGTTAAGAGATAGAGCACGTAGTTGGACACCTACAAGTGAACCTAGGGTTCCTAGGCCTAAGAGGGGAAGTGGTGTAACTAATGCTCATGATGAGAAGTTGAGTTCCTATAGAAGCGAGCATGGTACTCCTCATGTATAGAGGAAAAGGGAAGCCCCTTAAGTTTAAGGTGTGTTTGATGAACCCCTCACAACTAGGTTGATGATCTAACATTGAGGAAAGAGGACAAGTATGACCTAGCATGGTTCGATAGGTGATCTACTGTGCCTTAATAGCTTGATAGGGTTAAGTAGGCTCATGTGGATGTAAACCCTAGACCTAAGAGCTTTTGTGACCTTGTTGTCAAGAGATAGTTTTCCTCCCATCCTGGGAGAGGGACCCCTTTGGTAGGGTGTATATCAGTTCTGTTGGTTTATGGTAACCTGAAGAGGTCTCATAGGATCTTGAGAAGCTAAGTGAAAAGTACATAGTATGAGAATGAACATGTAGACCCATAGATATCCATCTCTAATTGCATATGAGTGTGTTACCATGGACGTAACTGGTATGGGGCTTGACCAAGGTAGGCAGGTTGCCATGATCCCTATCAAAGGATGAAAGCCAGCCCATGAATGTAGGAAGAGAGATGATGAAGACTTGGGTAAGCTTCTAAATGAACATGTACTATAATGAAGAATCCTAAGTCTATCCTAGGGTCAGGTAGGGATAAGACCGATGAAAGTAGGAGTTGCCTAATTCCCCAGTTGCACATGACCATAGGGTCAGGAGGTAACAACTATCATTGTATGAGGGCCATGGGTTAGGAGATTGATCACCTTCATGAACTCATGGGACCCAAAGGGAAGATGAGTAGGGCACTCTCTTGATGCATGAGGGAAGAGGGATGACCCCAAAAGAGTCGGTACCCTTTAGACCTAGAGGAGATGACCAAGGATATAAACCTCAGTAGGTTCAACACTAGTTTGATATCTTGATGTCTGTGATGTAGAGAGATATGTGGCATGTTGCAACTTAGATGTAAAGGTGTATTGGCAAGGTGGGATGTACCATCTCTACTCTTAGAATAGGAAGAACTCTGTATTTGGACTGCATCCAAATGCTTATTTCCTCTTGTTATGGGGGGTGAGAGATAGGACATTATGCATGCCATACACCAAGGATAAGAGATTATGTAGGTTGGAACGTTTCCACGAGAAATGGGGATAGAGAATATAACCTACCCTGGTAAAGTGAATGATACATGGATGGTTTGCAAAGACTAAGAGGAATGAGGTAGTCACCTTATGATAATGTTTTTATCATGAGCTATGCAGAACATACAAGTTATATCAGGTTGAGTTTGATCACCATGATGATGAAATCAGAGAGTGTTCTTAATGAAGATAAACATAGAGTTTGAGGTGAGATGATAAGTGAAATACATGGAAGCGTATGTCTTCAATATTACCTAATACCTAAGGATGTGAGGTGGTAATTAATGTTCTGGTTAAGATGTATCTGACTTGTTTGGGTAGAAGCTAGAAGAGGTTGTTTGGCTAACCCTAAGTTTGAAAAGGAGAAGTGTTTGGATAACACTTAGATGTAACATGATACGTTGAAAAGTTAAAGGTTGTTTGGTTAGCCAGTCTAGTCCTTGATGCAATGAAAGGATGGTGGTAGAACCTCAGATGCATTTCTTTGGAAAAGAAGGTGATGAAACCCTGACTAGAGTGGTTTAAGGTTTCAGAGGAATTGATCTTGAAGAATCATGCCATATAGAAAATCATGATTGAAGATCACCATACACCATTGTACTACCAAGATAATAAGTGACAGTAGTACTTTAGATGCCTAAGATGAGGCTGCACGTGGTATGTTGCCATGCATGATAGGAGGTGAAGGATGAGCACCGGTAACCCAGTGCATTAATATAAAGGATAAATAGTCCCCAAAAGGGAAAGGGAGTTCATCTCTATGGATGTTGTAAGTATCCTCAGGACCAAGGAAGGTCGAGATGCAATATGGGTTATGGTAGATCGCATTTCCTAGATAACATGAGAAAGAAAGAGTTATGTTAAGGGACAGATCTAGTTGAACTATCCATGAGAGAGATGGTCCAACTACCATGATGTGAGTTCAAAGGATCTTGAGTTTGGCCTAGAGGTTCACTTCCATAATGTGGAAGTAGGTACATGAAGAACTCGATGATAGTACAGTTTATCACCCCTAACTAATGGTTAGTATAATCCAGACTAAAGGGGTCTGACGAGAGCATGTGTGCTCATTCAGGGTGATATCTAGAGATAGTTCTTGTCCTATGAAAGATGTGACAATGACCACCATAACCAGTATCGGGTTTCATAAGAAGCTCTGTAAGGGAGGTTGTGTCGGTCACCACTTCAGTAACGTGATGTTGGTGAAAGGACCACATGATGGTTAGAAAAGGACCACAGTGCGTGTAGATGAAGTCACTTTGATTGTGCAAGGGCTGAAAGGAGCCTAGAGACGATGAGAGTCGTGAGCAGATGCAAAGTTGACTGACATACAAGTTACTGTGGAAGAATATGTGAAAATCCGACCCCTCTAAGTTATAGCTAAGAGAGCTGAGTCCCCGATGCATGGGTTCTTTTGATATGGTTTGGTGGAGAAGGTTACGATTGACCTTACCCCTCAGGATAAACAAATGTGTGATGAGTTCCATGTGTCTAATTCAGAGCACTATGTGAGGTACCCCGACCATGTGCTGAGCAATGAACCTAGTGAGCCCCAAGGGAGGGTGAAATGACCTGAGTCACCTGTGCAGTTTATAGATGCCAGAGTGAAAGAACTCAGAGAAAAGAATAAGTGATGATAAAGGTTCTTTGGAAGTGACATGGGTAGGGTAAAGCCACATAGGGGCCAATGATGGACATGGAAAAATCTTGTCCTGAATTGATTGTTTGCTTGTTTGAATTTTAAGGACAAAATTCCTATAAGAGGGGAAGGATGTTACAACCCCAATTTTTGGGTTCAATTGGTGAGAAATGCAATTTCTCATATTAAGGATAATTGAACAAAGAATGGTATGATTTGTTTTGAATAAATGGATTTTGTTTACAATAGCCTTGATGTCTGTGTTGTGGGCTTTATTGGCTATTGGGCCCAAATAACAAAGAAAATTCAATTAGTAATGAATAATTGAATATTTGAGAAAAGAATAATGTGCAAACCTCTAGAAGGCAAATCCAAAGAGGAATTTGTGCCTTTTGGGTTCCTTGGGTTCCAAGGAGTCCAAAGTTGTAAAAAGAAAGCAATAAGAAAAGAAAAGATTAATTATGTCTTTCTTTATTAAGAAAGAAAATGAAAACAATGTTAAAATGTGGAAAATGAATGGAAAGAGGTATAAATGAGATTTCTTGGAGAAGATTCGTATCCATGAGGTTGCTAATATTAAAAGAAAGGCTAATGAGGAAAATAAAAGAGAAATAAAGAGAAATCCTCAAAAAGAATTATTTTAATAAGAAATAAACAAGATAATGTGAAATAATGCATATAGATGCATCTAGAAGGATAATAAGTATCCTTAAAAAGTAATTTCGAAATAATATAGTTTCTTGGGGTACAAGGATCCCCAATGAAGGAAGAGGAAAGATAAAATACCAAAATTTGCAAAATAAAAGATAATATGATACTTTATTAATGTTTTTGGTGGCATTATGAAAAAAGAAGTGATTTCTAATAAAAGAAGATAGAAATTCGTGCCAAAGAATTAAAAAGCAAACATGAAGAGAATAAGAGAAAATAATTTCAAATTCTTAATGACTAAGGAACAAGGAAAATAAAGAATTAATATAAGGAGAGAGAATTTATTCTCAACTATGGAAAGGTGGTTTCCTAATGAGGAGAAGCCTTGCTTTTCTCATAGGCAAGTACATTAGGGCGTGGATGTCCTCCCTATATAGAGGGTCGAATCCATTGGCAAAGACCAGAGGGATCCCACATAGATATCCTTCTATCTTCTTCACCTTCTTCCACATTTTTTTCCACAAACCCTAATGGAGAAGAGAGGTATGATCAGGGCACCATGAGGAGGTATGAAAGGTTGGATATGGACACATGCTGCTCCATAAAGTTGTGAGAAGCTGGGCCGACGTTGCCGTATCCTAAACTACACGCATCAGTGGCCGCACGACTGCAAGGCCTGCTGCGGGTCGTGGTCACGGCCAGCGCAGAGGAATCCCTTGGACGCAGGCTAAAAAGCACCCTGAGGTGCGTGGAGGACCTGCGGTGGCAGGGGACCTATCCCCGATGGTGGTCGAGGTCCAGGGGGAGGAAGAGGAGCCGCGCACCGCGGCTAGGGCAACAGCAAGTCGGCGAAGCAAGGTTGAAGACGACCCCTTGGTCGTTGGACGAAGTTGCCCTCCATGGGTTGTAGAAACATATCACTTAACCGAGGTCAAGAAGGTCAATTCAAAATGTTTTCCAAAATGTGGGCAGCGTTGCATGCAAGGAGCGACGTGGCACACTCTGATTGGTCCAAATAAGGTAAATCTTGTTAAATTCATATCTAATAAACCGTAACTCAGATTAAAACAAGTCCTATATGAAAAATGGTCCTCAGAACGAGAGGAACACAAAGAAATTATGTTTGAAGCCTGATTCTTTTTGCAATCTGAAAAGTAATGGAAGTAATCATGTTTAATGCTTTAATTCTTAAGGAACCCTATTTTGAAAAAAATAAAGTGTTTGATAGGGTTTAATGGATCATTAGAGTTGATGTTAACCTGTTACGTGCAAAAAGGTACATTATGTTCAAAATGGAAGAACTTTGTACAAGATTAGTCTAATTTAGAGTTTATGTGCTTATATATGCATGAAATTTGAAAAGGACATAAAGTTATCATCTTTAATGTTTTAGTTAGGGAAAAACCATTAGATTTGATGATAGATGGACTTAATGATGTTGTTTGGATAATTCAAGCTAATATTAACATGTTGTTAATAAAAGTGCAAACATGATCTAAAAAGATGATCTTTTTATATATTTGGCTTAATTTAGGGTTTCATGCATGATTATGCATTAATGAGCTTGAAAACCCTAATTTAGGTGAATCTGTATTTTAATTGGTTTAATTGTTCAAATCCATGAATAAATAGGGATGTGATGATCCTAAGTCAATTTGGGTATAAAAGACTATTAAAATGGATAGTTGAGCAATTAAGGTTCATATAAATGGAAAAGAGTATTTTAGGATTTGTTAACCTAAAAGGGATAAAGTTTGAGAAGTTGATCTAAGAAACCCTAATGAATATTAATGAAACCTTAATGCAGATTAGAAACCCTAGAAAGAGAATCCAAGTCAATAAAGTAGATTCTTGATAAAGTTTGTAATAAATAGAGTACATATTCTTTTCAAGAATTATGTGATGATTGAATTACTTACTTGGATATGTTGATTGGCTTGATTGTATATACCTGAAGTATATGTTGAATAATCTGCATGACTCATCAAATCAAGTATGTGGTTACACTTATGAATAATCTCTCTAGTTTCACAGCGATTCCCGATGTTTTAATCGGTTTCTTGAAAATAACTGTTGGATGTCTATTTATTTCATGCAACTATAAAATGACTATGATTATCACTATAAATGTTCGTATATAACTGACTAGATCCGGGTCCGCCTCTATTGCTTTGAAAAGGCTAAGAAAAAAAAGGGGTAATCCTAGAGCAAGGTCTAGGTTACAGAGAGTTAGAAACTGGGCTACCTATGTGTAGTGCCATGAAACTCATTAGCCTGGCATGAGTTAAGGAGTGGACTACTTACAAGTAGTGCCATGTGACTCAACCCTAGAAATTGGTTCACTTATAGGTGGGACCATGAGGGGTTTAATGGGGACAACATAGAGGATAGGGTACTCTTGGATCACAGAGTTATATTTAAAACATAATCTTTATTGTTAAATGATTAATTGAATGATTACATTGTTATCATAGTTGCATGTTTATTGTTTCCCCCACATACCAGCTTCGGCTGACCGACGTTTTGTTTGTCGGCGTTTTAGGAACAAGCCAAAAGGACAAACAGTAAATCGTCATATTGTGAAATACATGAAGAAAAATACAAGGAGAATTAGTTAAAGTAGAATCCTTAAGTGGATAGAAGTTTAGAGATCCAAGTTTTCAAAAGGGTATGCAAAAAATTATTTTCTTACAACTTTTCAATATAGTAGGTTGAAATTTGATAATTATTCTTGGTTAATTGCCGAACTTTTGATTCGGAAGTTATGGGTGCGGCTTCGACCTCTCGGTCTCCCTTAATTGGGGGTTATCGGGAGGTGGGGTCATAACAATAACATACTTATTTTTCATACACAACCAGGGAGGAAGATTGTATATAACAAGATAACATGCCAAGTGCTATGTTATCTGTTTGATGTGTTGTATGGATTCATTCCATCGATACAAAGCCAAAGTCTTAGATTCATGACTTCTTCACCAAATTCAATGTACAATAAATCACTCTTTTTCCACTGTGGGGAATCAGACACATGTCGTAGGATCCCATCATTATTTTTCTTAACCTTTACATGCTACCTTAAATTCTTTGCATCTATCGAATCGCAAGCAAGTATTGAAACCATGGTATTATAGGTAGATACCACATCATCTTGGAAGGATAGCCAGTTTTGGACATCCCTAAAGTGGTCATTTTATACCTTGATACCTGACATTTTGGAAAATCTTTCAAATCCACATAGTCCTTTTGAAATAATACACAATCATTCAGGCAAGCATGCACCTTCCTAGCCTCAATTTCCATTGGACATAATATTTTCTTTAACTCATATGTTGAGCTTGGAAGATCATTTCCTTTAGACAAATTTCTTTCAATAAAAACAACAATGACAAGAAGCTTTTGTCCCTCCATCTTTTGTTAGTCTTTAGATTATACAATCTCAGCACAACGCTCAACTTCTAAACTTAGTACAACATGTGATAAAAGAGAAAACAATTATTAGGGTTTAGGGTTTACATATTAAGATAAGGATTTACAAATAGATTAACATTTATATTTTAGATTTCAGGATAAGGATTTAAAGGATTAGGGTTTAGGGTTAAAAGATTAGGGTTTAGGGTTAAAAGACTAGGGTTTAGGGTCTCATAATGAATGTTTATACCACCTATTCCATTCTTGAACACCTAATCTCACTAGTAGTTGTACAATGTGTATTCAGTTTTCAAGAAAACTTCAACAACATTTCCCCGCAGTTCCCTAAGTATAATGATGTACATGGGAAAATCCCAACCAACATATGTACTTAGAGAACAAATGGGGAAGTGTCGACGAAACATCATGAAAACCAATTATACATTATACACTTACATCTTAAGTGAGATTAAGTGTTCAAGAATAGTCTCAAATCGAGGACTATCCAAGATTTACTCATAATGAATAAATCACAGACAGGTTTCTAGGCCAAAAAACATGTATATATGTTTTCATTACTATACATATGATCATAGTTTCATCATTCATATCCTATATTTTATGTAACATCATTTAATTCAATTCATTCTTCCATTTGGGTAAGTTATCATGCATAATTAATTCTAATTAATTAATATTAATCAACTACACAATCTTGAAGAGAAACTGTTGAACTATGTTAAATCAATCACTAACTAGAGAGAAAGAAAGAAAAATTAATTATATAAATTCATTCATGCATCATTAACCTTAATTAATCAATATTAATCAACTACACAATCTTGAAGAGAAATTATTCAACTAAATTGAATCAATCACTAACAATAGAGAAAGTAAGTGCAGATCTAATTAATTAAGTTCATGCATGCATCGTTAACCCTAATTAATAAAAATCTACTTCTAATTAACTACTCACAACAATGGTGGAGCAGGCTACAGTGGAGGCAACTGCAGGTGGAGGTGGTCATGATTAGCGAAGAAGGAGGTGTGACCATGGCTGGAGGTGAAGCAAGATTGAGCGGTGGCAGATGGCTGGAGCTGATCGAGCGGCAGCCGGTGGTGGTGACTGGAGCGACGTCTTCCCAAGCTCCTCAGGCAGAGTGGTGTCCAGTGGTGGTGAATGGAGATGCATCCTCCCAAGCTTCTTAGGCAGAGTGGTGTCCTCCCAAGCTCCACAAGAGGTAGAGCTACTTAGGAAGCGACGTCCTCCCAAGCTATTGGAGTGGCAGAGCTTGAAGCAGAGTGGTGGCGAATGACTAGATGAAGAGAGGAGCGTAGTGTCGGCAGAGGACCTTCGATCTACAGAGGTGGTACACGTGGGCAGGGACAACAAATCACCAGAGGCCTAGTTGAATCACGATGAAACAAAGAATGGGGAAACGTTTGTGTCGTGCGAGTGCTATTAAGTTACCTATACTCATCTATTGTTTAGAAAAACTGAAGCCTAAGTATTATATTCGTTGGTTACTTGTGAAAAACTGACAACTAAGTGCAAATCTAAACAACAAAAAGTTCCACTTGGTTAGGGTTTTAGTTGGTTGTTGTAGAGATAAACCTCTGACTAACTCCTAAACCAAAAGAAATAGCCTGAAATAGTCATTACTTACTAATGGAAAAATTGACGTCTCTATACATTTTGAAAAAAAAAATTGATCTACTGTTAGGGCCATAGGTTTTGGTTGTCAATAAAAATCGATGAAGAAAGAGCAAATTGGGGGGGGGATATTTTTGTAGGGACAAGCCGCAAAAACACCTAGTCAGACAGTTTCTAGTAAACAACTGACGCTATAAACCAGTCCCCTTAAAAGAAAGTTTGTCTCATGAAGGGTGATTAGTCCTCAGTTAGATTACAGAGCTGATGACTAATGAGGGCATAAATTTTTCTGTAGATACATGGGGCAAAATATGTGTCATCTATATTAGCAAAAACTGACGTTGGGTTGAAAATTTTGGAGGAAAACGTATTTTCCTGGAAAATTGTATTTTGTGGGTAATTTTGGACGTTGATTTTCGAAAAAAAAACTTATATTAAAGTAAAAGTGGTACCCATGCCTTTTCTAAATTGACAAGACATCACATATGGTGATGGTTGTTTTAGAAAACTGACATCATTGTTCTTTGGCGTCGGCTTTTTATGTAACTGATGACACTGAAAGTAACATTATATGCCATTTGTATACTAGTGAAGGATACACTTTTGGAAGAAACCTTCGATGACAAAGATATACATATAGGACATACTTTGGAACCTTTTATGCTATATCCACAATATTCACATTTGTTTGAAAGGAATTTATAGTGCAAACAACATAGGATGCAAATGAAATGTCTCTCTATTTAATGAATCATAGGTCACACCTTCTCTCACATATTTCTTTAAGTCATAGGTTCAAGAAAAATATCAATATAATTTCGAGGTTGTTTGGGGGGCGATAACAACAAGGATAGTATGACGTGCTTATTATTCATACACAACTAGGGAGGAATATTGTATATAACGATCATAACAGGGGAAGGTCTATGTTGGCTGCTTAATGTTATGCATAAATTCATTCTATCGGTACAAAGCCCAAGTCTAAAATTCCTTACTTCTTCACCAAATCTAAGATATAATAAGTCGCTTGTCACAGGTGGTTGAGGTACAACGTGACTCGACTGTATGGGAGAGGGATTGACAATCATCTCCTTGCTAGTGACTACTCAGCTGCCTCCTTTCTCCTTGAAGTCTTTCCTTCCTTTTTTCATTGTGGAGAATGAAACACATGTTGTAGAATCCCATCATTGTTTTCCTTTACCTTTGCATACTAAGATAAATTTTACACATATATGGTCATGGCAAACAAGCGATAAACCATGGTAATATAGGTAGATATCACATCAACTTGGCAGAAGAGCTAGTATGCCTTACCTGGAGTTGTCCTTTTGTACCTTGACAACCCATATTTGAGACAATCATTCTAATTGATATAGTCATTTTGAAATAACACACAATCATTTAGGCATGCATGTACCTTCTTATCCTGTAGACAACAGTTGGATCAATTATATCCTTGACCCTCATATGACATTTATTTAATCACTTAGATATATTTTGTGACAATTAATTGTAATATAATAAAAAGATCTTCAAATCATGCTATTTTTGAAAGGAACTTTGGTTTAAAGTTAATTAGGACCGACTAGGATCGTTATTTAGTCTATTGACCTAATTGAGGTTGAAAATAAAACTATTATAATTCTACCCATCTTGTTTGAATTTTGTCCTTGAGATTCTACTAACCTACCCAATTAGGGTTTTTCTTATCTCTAACATGAAAACTCTGACATCTTGGTTTGCCTAAATGGTTCTAGTTTTACCTAGAGTTTTAGTTCAATCCTATACTTGGGGTCTACCAATACAAAATCAAAACACTATATCGATTAATGTCCTAATTATCAATGACCTCAATCCATCATCTAAATCAATTTCTTCAATTTACCCAATAGAAAGTTCCTCAATTCATCCTTAAATTCATTTCATCAAATAAAATCTGAATCATCAATCCAAACCACTTGTTTTGGGGTAACTTCATCCTAATGTTTTACTCAAAGTCTTGGGGTACCGTGATCTAAATCTCAACAATATACATGGATTAGGTTTAGGGGATACAAATTTAGGTCTTTAGTACCAATCTTTCTTAGTGACACCTCTATATTTGTATTGTCCATCCATAAATCTAGGGGCGTGAGATATCATCATGCTACTACCCAACATCTTAGTATCATACATGTTCCATACTAGATTCTCTATCAAGAAGGATGAGAGATGCATGGTGAGTCTTTTTCCTAGCATCTTCTCTACAACTCTCAGTTAGCATGCACCAACCATTGACAAGGGGAGAGGACATGCCACTATCTATGATGGATTTAAGACAACATATCCAAGCAAGATAGACTCATATCCCTAATACCTATGTTTATACCTAAACCCTAGGAGTTGTTCTTTGTATAGGGTTTATAACAACACATGTTCTAAATTCTTGACTTATTGTCCTATATACACATGCCCCTTCTCATCAACAAGGAAGGTATGTAAAGTCTACCTAGTGAATAATGAGAAAAGTTACGTGGACAACTGCATTTTTGGCTCTGATACCATATTGTAATGTCCCAATTTCTAAAACACCAATATTACTGAGCAGAAGCATATTTCTTTATGAGGATGCCACAAACATATGATCATTACATGAAAACATAATTTATTCAAACAACATAGAATACAATATGGATTTCTCACAACTCAAGATCATAACATTAAACTCACACCATAAACTAAAACATCTCATAAACATGATGGAAAATCTAAATTCTGGATGGTTTGTACCCCACCAGGTCTATCCTCAGAAATCCTTAAGGCTTCCTTAAATTGGTCCTCAGATATCTCTATCCTTGATGTTTCTCCTTTACTGTGGGTATCACACCCTTAGCCATGTATAAAATTATTTGTTAGTGGAATTGAACATACGCCGCAATACATAGTCCATTATCAAGGTAGGAAACTTTTATCAATTCCATCATATGAAATTCAAGATGATATGCACACTCCTTGACATAATCATCTGCATTCCTCTAGGCCTAGACTCTCTAAGAATCTCAAGTTAAGCCTGACCCAAAATTCAATACAATAATAATGCACCCTACTTGGGTGGAACCTACATTATTTCCATCATACCTCCATGAGATAGATGGCACACCATGCTTGGGCATAACCTATGCTTGGTCAATCAAGATTTTCAAGTTTTCCACTTTTGAAAAGCATTTAAGGCTTAATATTTTAATTGAGGGAGTTTGTATATATAGACATATACTTTATCCAATCTCCACATATATAGTATGTATCATATACATGTTATACCCCACAATAAAACATGCAATAAACAAAAAGTAATGGTTGTAGCCAGCCTAATATAATTCCTTAGAGCCACAAGGAATCACCACAACCTAGGGTTAACATCATATGTAGAAACTTGTTGTTGATGAACATATATGCTTGCCAATCTGAGTTGATCGATTCATACTTTGAGTCGATTGGCTCACCTCCAGGCCAGTCATTTGGTCATTTCACCAGTCATATGGTTTTTTTGACCACCATCTGCTGGATCCACCGGCCGATCAGTTGGGTCAATCAACCGGTGGGTTTTTCTAATCCTTCTGGTCCTCCTAAATCCTCCATATGGTCGACTTGCCTTCGAGACGATCATCTGACGTCTTTAGAATGTCTTTCTTATTCATCATAAGAGGAAAGTAAACTATCCTAATATTACATGATTATAGAGAAACCTCGAGTTACATTCAAGGGAAGAAATGGTATGAAAAAATTAAATTTACATTGGGAAGATAATGAGATAAAATGAGATTAACAAACCACACAACCTTGCACAGATAATAGGGTTTGTTGTCTATAACCATGCCCATCAACCATTAAAACTCTCTTTTATGATGACACTTGTAAATTGCATGCATATATATAGACTAGTAAATGCATGTGCTAATGCACATGATCCTAAAACATTTCTAGAAATAAAAATATAACATCTAGAATTTCTTTTAGTCTTGTAAATAGTCATATGATAATTCCTTCTTAGACAAATAAGTTACTCAGTCTAGTATCTTTTGAATTATCCTTAAATGGAGTTTAAGACATGAATATATGTTTTACAATATCTCTATATTGTATTTTTAATTCCAACAAAAATAGTAGACACAAGTGTTGACTTCATTCGATTCTAGTATTTATGACTCTTAAGGTTTCTTATGATCACGGTGAAAAAGGTGGACATTACACTTTCTAAAAATTACATTAAAATGATTTCTAAGTATATGCCTACATAAAGTGTCTCAACAACCACCAAACATATAACACACTTAGATACTCGACATTCCCTTGCTCAATGTTTATTAGCCTTACAATCAAATACACAAAGTAAGTATTTTAAATTCTACACATTCCATCACCATTACCACATTATTTCATCATATAGAATATAAATAATTGATTGGTTCAAAAAGTAAATTGCTTCAGTTATTCTTAACTAAAATATGTTAACGTGAAATTGCATATAATACATGTTCAAGGTTTGTTCATCGTATATGAATATGAGAAATGTAAATATATGCTCAAAAGGTAAATATTATAGGGAAATAGTATTTTGTATATCAGAAAGTCAAGTCAAATATGAATTTATAAGAAATATAAATTATATATTAAAAAATAAATCTAGACATTTTTAGTTTTGTTTTCACACATATATACACACACATGTATATATATACATATGCATATATATATAATGCATATGAATGTAGTATATATATAATTTAGCATATTGAATATTAATATCATGGCATGCTTAGTTATTATAAGATGATTATTTTTCAAACCAAGATAAGGTTATAAAAGCACTTTTTTACTTTGGTTGGTAGAAATCTACTATCTTCTTTTGTGATGCATGATACTAAACCTTGAAAATAAAATACATAGAATGCCATATCAAATATTAAATATTTGTACAAAAATTATTCCAGAAGAAATAAATTTTTATTTTACATATTAATATTTAGAATAGGATATGGGGTAGAAATAATAGTTACAAACTATAAGTATATCATTGTATTATAAAAACAAAACAAAAAGTATAGATGATTGTCTTAAAGCAGTCTTATTGTGAATTTCTAATACATTAAGTCATGAGGAACCCAAACATATAAAATATAATATTAATGTTCAAATTATCCATAAATGAAAACATAAATCAAAACTTTTATATTACATATCATTATAGTGATGACCTAAAATATAACATTTTGAATTACTTCATAAAAATCTTTTTAATAACTCATGGAAAATAATATCTAACACCTCAAAGACCTCAAGGGATATGTTACCCAACATATGCCTCTTACTTGTGAGGATATACATATTCAAGAATTTTCATTTCTATATATAGTTTCAATGGACAAGATAAATCTAGGGACAACTTAACAAAGGAATGATTCTAAAATATTTGAAAGATGGGAAAATGATGGAATATCATCTTATACATCATTGGATAACCCTCTAAGGAAATGGAATTAATAATTCAGTTACAAAAGTAAGATAATACAAATTGTAACATAAACATGGGTTATGTAATGAAATGGGCATCCATTTTCCAATCTTTTCCTCTAAAGTAGTTAGACATTCTCAAAAGGGGCATACAGGTAGGACATTTTTTCATCTCTCCTCTAGATGACAAAATATAAATATAAAAGTTCAACAAAGAGAAATTAATAGGATTAAATGTTTCTAAATAGTGTTAGTGTTATAGATGATGTCATGTCATGCCATTTGAAGTTTGTTTGAGTCCAATTTTCGTCTCGCCAATTTGATATAAATTCAACATTAATCTATTTTCTATAAATAAACTATGATATTGAAATTCCTAGAGGGTTAATAGGTTTATCTTTTACATCACATATTAACTTTGTTTAAAATATGCTTATATATATATATACATATATATATGCATATATATATACATATATATATATATATATATATATATATATGTATATATATATAGGCTGTTTGTTTAATACCCGCCGGGTAACTTTGTTTGACTACCCGTGCCTGGAAACACGGTGGCACATTTTGTAAATGTTATAATTTCTCTACCCGACGCGCGTGACTTAGCACCCAGATCCAACTATCCCGTAAATCTCCTTCTCCGGCGATCCTTTACCTCTCCTGTCCACTCTAATCCACTTGCAAGTACTCCTCGGGGATCCTCGGCAACAACCCCTCCATCTCTGCAAATACATTCGAGATCGGTGGATTTTGTCCCTGGTGCCACACCATCATAGTCACTCGAACTACAATTAGGGAAGCAGAAAACCCAATTCTGACCTTGGTGATGCTCCTTCCGCATAATGCTTGCCGCTGGTCATCTCCTCGTCTCACTCTCATTGACTGCCATCATGATAGAACGATGGAAGGGTAAGGGTAGGTTGGGTAGAGTTTCAACCATACCAGCGAAGTGGCGAACCCAGAGCCCGTCCCCGTGGGAAGGAGGCATGGCGGCACCCTCGAGCTTGTCGAGCGCAACGTCAATTAACCCACAGAGAGTTTGGCGGAAGCCTCTTTGAGCGACCTTGTCACCTCCCTGAGCCTTTCCCGTTCCTGACGAGGTTCGTGCAGAGCTATGTTTGAGTCCATCTGCAAGATGCTGGGAAGGGAAGAAATCCTGAAAGAAGTAGGAATAATGTGGAGTAGAACTTCCTTACCGAGGAGGTTGTAAACATCAATGCGTTCAAAGGGAAAGACAAGATTAAAAGGCACGAGCTGCTGCCTGCTGGATAAGTGAAGGTTCAGTCTTACCATGGTGTGATTTAGGCCATTCCCGTAAACTCTTGCATGAACTCGGTCATCAGATTCCTTTTGAGACACTTCTCTGAGAACATCACCTTCGTGAAGAAAGATGGGATAATTTTGATTGACTGAAAGTATATGCATCTCATATCTGCATTGGAATGTAACTAAATAATGAGTTTGGTTCTGAAAATAAATTCTCAATAGAAGACATATGTGGATGTAATCCTTACTCTTACTATATCCGAATTTGTAATGTTCTCCTGCAATCTGCTTATGTAGATCTTAGATTGATCAAACAAGTCACTTCCTCACCGGGTGGGTCACCCTTGTTTTCCTTTTTTGAGAAGAAGAAATATACTGATAGCATGTTATTTTTGTATATGTATATGCATCATTACAACAACATCCTGTGAGTCCATCGGCTATTTAGATTTTGTATCTGATCTATGAGCCTACTTGTACAAGATCCTACAAATTGTAATGGTCGTCTCCTGTAATCCATGTAAAGTTTAGCTTCCCGATCAAATAAGTTACTTTCACGTCTGATAGATGAACATATGAGGACAATACAACATGCCTTGGAGCGATCCTATGAAACCATCAAGGAACGGTGAAGGGGATGTTATGTTAGTTGGCTCCTATGATCCAGGACATGATGTAACATTTGAGGCTCTGGCAGAAAGAATACGTATGCAGCAAGAGTGTGTGTGGCAATTGGCGAGACTTCAAGACCACTATTTTCTCCTTCACCCAATTGAATGGCAATATTTATAACTTTTAGACATTATACAACGCTAGGGATGGTTGTCTATGAAACTAAGCATTGTTATATTTTTTTGTTGGTTGTTCTAAAGGAGGAAACTAATGCATCGTTGTAATATTTAGAACTATTGCTTTCAGTACGTCATTGTAAACCTTACATATTTATTAGAACGGTTGCTTTCAGAAATATTTTGGCAACCATACAAGAACAACGTCCAAAAGTTTCCTTGATGAGTGATTAAATGGATTGATTTGAACAACTGCAGAAAATGTAGGAGTTCTTATTGGCATGAAGAGTAGCTAGAACCCACTGACGGGTCTCAACAAGCACACACGATGCTCATCCTAAGACAACCCATCATCCGACAAGTACTCCATGGGCATGGACATCTGAGGCACCCCACAAGTTGCAAGCTTAAGGGGGTATATAGATAGTGCACTCGACAAGTATAACAGTTACTCTAGGTGTTCTTATAATTACTTTATCGATGACGAGTTCATCTCTTTTATCGCAGTTACTCTCAGTGTTATCATAGTTACTCTCAGTGCTATCAGAGTTACTCTTATTGTTCTCTCAGTTACTCCTTCGTGCTGTCACAGATACTCTCAGTGTGCTCGCAGTTACTCTTAGTGTTATCATAGTTACTCTCAGTGTGTATCAGAGTTACTCTTAGTGTTCTCTCAGTTACTCGTTAGTGTTGTCACAGATACTCTCAATGTTCTCGCAGTTACTCTCAGTGTTATCATAGTTACTCTCAGTGCGTATCAGAGTTACTCTTAGTGTTCTCTTAGTTACTCCTTAGTGCTGTCACAGATACTCTCAGTGTTCTTGCAGTTACTCTCAGTGTTATCATAGTTACTCTCAGTGCGTATCAGAGTTACTCTTAGTGTTCTCTCAGTTACTCCTTAGTGATGTCACAGATACTCTCAGTGTTCTCACAGTTACTCTCAGTGTTATCATAGTTACTCTCAGTGCGTATCAGAGTTACTCTTAGTGTTCTCTCAGTTACTCCTTAGTGCTGTCACAGATACTCTCAGTGTTCTCGCAGTTACTCTCAGTGTTATCATAGTTACTCTCAGTGCGTATCAGAGTTACTCTTAGTGTTCTCTCAGTTACTCCTTAGTGTTGTCACAGATACTCTCAGTGTTCTCGCAGCTACTCTCAGTGTTATCATAGTTACTCTCAGTGCGTATTAGAGTTACTCTTAGTGTTCTCTCAGTTACTCCTTAGTGTTGTCACAGATACTCTCAGTGTTCTCGCAGTTACTCTCAGTGTTATCATAGTTACTCTCAGTGCTATCAGAGTTACTCTTATTGTTCTCTCAGTTACTCCTTAGTGCTGTCACAAATACTCTCAGTGATCTCGCAGTTACTCTCAGTGTTATCATAGTTACTCTCAGTGCTATCAGAGTTACTCTTACTATTCTCTCAGTTACTCCTTAGTGCTGTCACAGATACTCTCAGTGTTCTCGCAGTTACTCTCAGTGTTATCATAGTTACTCTCAGTGCTATCAGAGTTACTCTTACTATTCTCTCAATTACTCCTTAGTGCTGTCACAGATACTCTTAGTGTTCTCGCAGTTACTCTCAGTGTTATCATAGTTACTCTCAGTGCTAGCAGAGTTACTCTTATTGTTCTCTCAGTTACTCCTTAGTGCTATCACAGATACTCTCAGTGTTCTCGCAGTTAATCTCAGTGTTATCATAGTTACTCTCAATGCTATCAGAGTTACTCTTACTGTTCTCTCAGTTACTCCTTAGTGATGTCACAGATACTCTCAGTGTTCTCGCAGTTACTCTCAGTGTTATCATAGTTACTCTCAGTGCATATCAAAGTTACTCTTACTATTCTATCAGTTACTCCTTAGTGCTGTCACAGATACTCTCAGAGTTCTCTCAGTTACTCTCAGTGTTATCATAGTTACTCTCAGTGCGTATCAGAGTTACTCTTAGTGTTCTCTCAGTTACTCCTTAGTGCTGTCACAGATACTCTCAGTGTTCTCGCAGTTACTCTCAGTGTTATCATAGTTACTCTCAGTGCGTATCAGAGTTACTCTTAGCGTTCTCTCAGTTACTCCTTAGTGCTGTCACAGATACTCTCAGTGTTCTCGCAGTTACTCTCAGTGTTATCATAGTTACTCTCAGTGTGTATCAGAGTTACTCTTAGTGTTCTCTCTGTTACTCCTTAGTGCTGTCACAGATACTCTCAGTGTTCTCGCAGTTACTCTTAGTGTTATCATAGTTAGTCTCAGTGCATATCAGAGTTACTCTTAGTGTTCTCTCAGTTACTCTTAGTGTTCTATCAGTTACTCTCAGTTCATCCATTTGAAATAAACCCATCAAACATCTATTCGTTATTACATTCACAAGTTAGTACTACAAGTCTACTTATCTAAATAACACAAATTTTTTATATCATTGTTTCCCGACACCATGATAACACTAGTAATGTTATTTATTCCTCTGTTAGTACCCAGGTTTTCGATCCTTTGTGTTGCTCGATCTTTGGAAATGTCACATGTGCATGACATGTTGCTCCATGAAGACCAAACACGTTTTTAAGGTTGAACAAATAAATACAGTTGATCTGAATATATTAAAAGAAGTAGCCAACGCCAACGCATCAGCAACCTCTTCTTTTTCTGTATGGATAACCCCTTCACTATGGGCTTAGTTTATACCCAATGAATGCAATTACCTGTCGTTGAACAAACAATAGAATATATTCTTAACTATGGCTAGTATAGTTGATGTAGCCTTTTCAAACAGAACGAAATTACCCATGTAGAAGTCAATCAAGATATTGACCACCAGTACACGATGCTTGTATGGACAAACTAGAAAGGAATAGACAATCAAATACTTAGAATGCACATTGTTTTTCATATACTTTTCCAATTTGAAATATGATGGATCTACAATATTGTATTGCAAAATTCTGGAATGTTGTTTCCACAGAAATACATATACAACTTTGCAGTTCATCTAGGCAAAATAACAAATAGTTTAAGTACAACTAGGATGAAGAACCAGTACAACCGCTCACAACCATAGACATTACTGACACTGCTATCAACATGAATCTCAGTAGGGACTGACATTCTCAGTGAGCCAAACAACATGAGTATATTTCATTCATTTTTAGTCAATTCCTCATGAGTTTTTCTCCCTACACACAGAATGGATGTTGCAAATCAAACCCAGAAATCTGTAGCTATTCAATAACAGCAGAGATGCATTATCCATGGACACCAACGTCGCGTGCTCTCCACCATACACCCTAGCGTGGTCCTTGAGAGACATCTTGTGCTCGAAGTTGTCCCCGCATGTGCAAACCCACCTCCTCCCGCAGTTCTTCTCGTGTGTCCCTCTCACGGCGAACGACTTCCTGCACAACCGGCACCCGAACGACTTCCCGTCACTGTGCTTCCTCTTATAATGGGTCTGCAAGGTCCGGAAGTCCTTGAGAGGATGTGTGCGGGGGTGGTTGATGTTGTTCCTGCAATTAGAAATCGATAATTAGGCAATTAACCTAGCGACGCACAAAACATCATTGGGACGAAACAGGCAAAGCGGAGCAAACATCCAAGCCACACCTGTTACTCTCCAATTCATGGCATCCTTGAGGAATGTACTTAGCAGTAGAATTTGCATTTGGTAACTAAAAAAAATTTGTGTACAACAGTGAATAACTTAACAGGGAGAAAAGCAGAAAAGTTGAAGCTATTGTGTGTTTCCCAGACTTAATTTGAAGAGATACTAGCAGGCATTGTAAGGAAAAACATGGACAGCACAATGAGACAGTGACTGGCATAATGAGCGAGGCAAACCTGAAAAGTAAATACTAGTGTGCAACCATCAAAATAGCTCTGTAGGGGAAGTAAAAATGTCATCCAGATAGTCACAAAAAGATGAGAATGAAAATCCCTCGATTTCTATAACTGGTAAACTTGGTGATGGTGTTGTGAGTTCGTTAGCCCAAATATTTCAGCGCACACAGAAAAAATAAAAGCAAGCATCCAAATATTACAAGAAGGCACAATGGAAAAAGGGAGAAACGACAGCAATTGGCACTAACAAAGTAGTTTTCTAGTAACCATTTAAGAAGTTACATAATTTCTTGATCCATGCTCGAGAGGAGCAACAAAATAATACATCAATCGTGAACACCCCTCAAGTTCAAGAGCTGGTGAACTTGGTGACGGCCTTGGTGCCTTCAGACACGGCATGCTTGGCAAGTTCTCCGAGAAGCACAATTTGCACGATAGTCTAAATCTCCCTAGACGTAATGGTGGGCTTCTTGTTGTACCTCGCCAGCTTGGCAGACTCCCCGGCGAGCTTCTCAAAGATGTCGTTGATAAATGAGTTCATGATCCCCATGGCCTTGCTGGAGATTCCGATGTTCGGGTGCACCTGCTTAAGGACCTTGAATATGTAGATCTTGTAGGTCTCGACGCTCTTGGCCTTCTTCTTCTTCTTGGAGGCCTTGTCTCCGTCCTTGGCAGGGCGTTTCACCGCCTTGGGCTTTTTCTCCGTGGGAGCCTTCTCGGCCTTCTTCTCCTCCAGCTTCTCAGCGGTGGGCTTCTTCTCTATAGGTTTCTTCTCGGCCTTGGGCGCCATTGGGGAAGAGGAAGTGAAGAGTGGGAAAGCGGCGGGTGGGTGTATGATTTACTCGATCGATGTAGAAAGGGTAGGTGTGGCTTGGATGTTTGAGACCGAGGAAGATGGTAATGTCTGTTACTCTCCAATCATGGCATCCTTGAGGAACAGAGGCGGCCGCCCAGTTGTCCGCCGCGGTATGTCGCCGACCTCGTCGCGGACCGCTCCAAGGGTGAGACGATCATCAGCGTCTTCCTCTAGGCTGTCTTCTTCTGGAAAGGAGGTGGTCGCTAGGGCATCCTCATCCTTGGGACCCCGCCCATGTCAGTGCGGCGTCAACAAGCTGTTACTTTGGGTCGGCGGTGCGCTTTGGGCTGACGAGCGTGCTCCGGAGGTTGGGACGATGACATGTGGTTGCTCATGCCGACGCCCAACGCCGAGCAGCGAGCAATTGGGGATGGTACTCATAAATTGATCTAATTACAATTCATACCACCGTGTCTTTAGAGCCGGGTAGTTAACTTAAGTTACCTGCCGGGTATTAAAAACAATCTCATATATATATATATATATATATATATATATATATATATATATATATATATATATATATATAATGTCATAGTAGTAATTACTAACTCCTATCAATACTACAATGATTTTAGCATAGACATGTTACACTTAACTAATATTTATGTCCAAATAATACAAAATACAATGACATATACCTATAGGTAATTCCATGTTTGAAAACATTATTTTTGGTTGGTCTTATTTATAATTCCTTGGATAAAATTGAATATGCGTATGCAAACATTTCACTTGTTGTCTATGTACATCACACTCATTGCATTTAGCATCAGGGTAGTTCTCATTGACATAATGGTAAATGGTAATTGCTCGAACAATCCATGGATGAAAGAGTCTGAAAGACCACTAGAGGGGGGGTGAATAGGGTTTTAAAGTTAATTTAACAATTATTTAACTCAAACAACCAACCACAAAAATATTGGACAAGGGCACAAGGATTTAGAGTGGTTCCAACCTTAGTAAATACTAAGGCAGTCAATCCACTACCCGGTTGCTTACCCAACTGAGATTTTGAAAAAATCAAATTTTATTACCTCGCAAGGACTTTACATAAAATTACAATTCTTTCACCAAACCCTTCGAACAGCCTTCACCTAGAAGTAGTTGCACCAAATTTGAAGCAGCCTTCTAGAAGTAACTTCAAGCTCCCCCTTGAAGTAGCCTTCCTCTTGAAGTAGCTTCCCGTTGCAACAACCTTCTTGAAGTAGTCCGAAGTCCACCTTCTCCACCGAGAAGAACCTTCTCCAATCCGCAGCCTCCAATCCTAGGAGTAGCAAGGAGAATACAAAAGATACAAAGGAACAAGAAGGAAAAACAGAAATTACAATACCACTTGTAGCTCAAGGTTTTATTTGCCTATATCAAGCATATAGATCTCCTAACTAATGAATATTGGAATGTAGGTTTAGTGGATAGGAGATGCTAGCCTATAGGACACGAAATTTGGAGCAAGGAAAAGAATAGCCAATGCTTGTGTTGCTCAATTTCTCAAAATAGATTTCCAATTGCAAGTGTAAGCTCAAGTATATGCACAAGTGTACTTTGGGTGTCCTATGGCTTGTCCTATTTATAGGAATGGCCTATGGATGCTTAAGGACATTCTATATACTTTCTAGGGGGTTGTAAGTGCTTAACTTGCCGTTAGGTACACTTTAGTTGCTTTAGCAACGACTAGTTAATTAATTCTGCAGTTGCCGTCAGAGTCCATCTCGGTCGAGGAATTGTCGACCGAGACACCTACTCGGTCGAGGTTTTCTCGACCGACAGGCTCTCTGGATCAAGTGTTTGCAACGTTAATCTCCAACTGCCAACTACTTTGTCAGCTGTGTCTAACGGCTACTTGGGTCTTTCTCGGTCGAGAAGTTTGTCGACCGAGAGTGTCTCGTTCGAAGATTTTGTCGACCGAGATTGACCCTGTTTCAATGTTTCAAATAAAGTGCTAAGTGTATGTATGAGTGTGCATATGTGACACTATTGAAGGGGATGATCTATCTAAGTGTAGTGATTGACTAGGGGAGATCTAACGCTTGATTTACATGAAGTCTAAGTACTTGTACATTATATATTTGTACAAGTTTACAATTGATTACATTTCATGAAATTTACAAGAATTCAAGCATATAGATTCCCTAGTGCTTTGTCGTCCACCTCATTCCTGCAACACTCAAGTAGCACGTTAGATCAACAAGAATGAAATGTTTGTCATCATCGAAACAAAGGGATTTATCATAATGTCAATTTAGCCAACAATCTCCCCCTTTTTGAAGATGACAAACATTTCCTAAATATAAAATAAGGAAATATAAAGCATGTGAGTTTCATACCTGAAAATTACCTTTTGTAGCCATTCTTGTTTTGCAAGTGGGTGCTGGTCGAGATATTTATGAAACTCATGTTTTATGTTTTTGATTTTATATTCTCTCCCCCTTTGTCATTTCAAAAAGATATCCAAAGAAAATCATTTCATCTTTCCCTCTTAATTTTATACTATGCTCCCCCTTAGATAGATATTCTATTAAGAACAGGGATTCAATATCATTTTTATCTAATTTAGCCACAATTTGTTTCTCAATCATTTGCAAAGGATGTTAAGCCTTGAAATGATATGAGATCCTTTTAGGTTCATGGCATACGTATTGATTTCTCACCCATTTTATAGGGGATGTTAAGCCCTGAAAATGATGTGAGATTCCCTTAAGCTTATGATGAGTGCATATTGATTTCTCATCTATTTTGCAAGGGATGTTAAGCCCTGAAAATGAAATGAGAGTCCTTTAATCTTAGAGTTCATGAAAAATGTCTCTAACCAAATGCACGGGATGTTAAGCCCTAATTTGTTTTAGAGAATTCCTTTAAGAACAAGATATATGAAATTTGTAGATTTCTTCATAACCAAAAGTAAAAATACTAAGGTCATAACAAGCTTCAAATGATGTTTATAATGTTTTGTAAGCTTTTCAATCAAATAATCAAATTTGTTTGTGTGAGCTCCCCCTTAATCTTATAATTAAGATAATTTGAGGATTCTAAGGTCACAAATTTATTTTTAAGATTTGATTTTTACCTTTTATTAAAACACATTTTGAATCAAGATACTAAGATTAAGTGCAGTAAAAGGAAGTCCAAATAAGCATTGTGTCAAGCTTATTTTAGGTCATCCTTGACTACGACCATAGCGCCCCTTGGTCAAGTTTGATTTCAACCAAGAGGCAATTTCTGCAGATTTTCAAATTAGAATGCATTTATGCCATAAAATTTTACTATTTATGCAAAATGGCCTTTTCATATGAGTTGAATGACGATGATCAAGAATTGTATCCATTTATGGTTTGTATATAGGGACGAAAGATTATATTAAACAAACCAATGAAACATAATAAGCATGGCACAATTATTTTGATAGAACAGTAGAAGCATATAATGATAATCTCATGAAATACAATGATTATGATCATTTAACTAAATATCAAAACACATGGTTCCTTTATGGATAGACAAATAAATACTTTAGGAAAAACCATGTGAATAATGATAAAAACAGTAATTTCTTTTGATTAAACTAATCATGATTTTCAGTTTTAAACCATTTACCAAAATAATCTTCATTTAGGTTCATAAGTTATCAATTTTAAGATAAGCTATATAACTGATCATACCTAATAAACTTTTTCAATCAATGAATATGGTTTGTTTAAGATCAGTCTCCATATGGAACTTTTGCAATATGTTTAAGGATTTTCATATTCATAATGTTTATCTTAACTCATGATGCAAGAGATTAATATATATTTTGTTTCAAGGATGGTTTTCACCATTTATTTTTGTTTTGCATGTAAAATCAGTCATTAGTAACAAATTGATAGCAAATAGATTATTTGAAAACAAGTTCAGCAGATTTATTTCAGACTTTACAACAGAAACCTGCTCGGTCGACCATTTCTCGACCGACAGTTCTTCTTGGTCGACAGTTTCTCGACCGAGATCGGTTTTGTATTGTTTCAGAACTGTTTTCAGTAATTGCTTTCAAGTAAAAACAAAATTATGAAAGTTAAAACTCAATTGTGTTGAGATATTGACATTTGTATATCAAGAATCAGTTTAGGTCAAATCTCAACTAGTCAAATTCAAGTTTCTAAGTTTTAGGAACCCAAGGTAGATCATCATTCCTTTTCTTGTATGGGCATGAAAATGAGTAATGTCCAAGACGCAAACAATAATGACAACTAATAGAGTCAACTTCATTTCTCTTTCTAGGAATTGTGCTCTTAGGTACAAACATAGTCTTAGTCTTGGATGCTTTAGCTCTTTTGGGTTGATTTCTCTTTGGATCATATCCTAATCCTCTTCTTCCATTATAACTAGAGGAAATTTTCAGAATATTCTCAAGGATGTCATTTCCTCTTAACTCATTTATTTTTCTTTGTAGCTTAGCAATATCATCCATCTTCTTGTTGATATCTAATTTTTCTTGATCTAGATTAGATAACAAAGAATATCTTTCTTTCATAATAATATCATAATCTAGATGTGTACACAAAACAGGTTGTTTTTGAAGATCATTTACTTGTGTTTGCAAATTTAACTTTTCTAAGGAAAGAAGATTGCAATTTGATTCTACAGATTTTAACTTAATATCATAATCTTCAATTGCCTTTTTGAGATCTTCATTTTCAGATGCAAGAGTAAGAAGTTTAACATTTAAATCATCTCTTACTTTATTTGATTTTTTAAGTTTCTTCTTGCACTCAATGTATTTCTCATGAGTATCTTGAAGACTAGCAATTAGATCTTCTTTTGGTAGATCAAAAAGACTTACCTCTTCTTCTTCTTCTTCTTCATTTGTTGTAGCAATGAGGCATTCTACTTCTTCTTTTCCATCATCACTATCATCACTTGAATCATCCCATGCAGCATTATATGCTCTTTCCTTCTTTTTTTGAGATGATTTCTTCCCTTTCTTGAGTTTTGGACAATCACCTTTCATGTGTCCCTTCTTGCCATATTCAAAGCACCTGGAAGAAGAACCACTGGAATTTTTATTAGTTTTAAAACTTTTATATTGCTTACCATTTATAATGAGAGTTTCTTCTTCACTATCATCTTCACTTGTGTCATGATTGTCCTTGGTTGATGCTTTGAATGCAATGTCCTTCTTTTTCCCTTGTTGAAGTTCACGTTCTCTTCTTTCTTCCTCTTCTAAAGTTGCCTCATGAGCTTCTAGGTTGCCAATGAGTTGTTCCATCTTTAGTCTGGTGAGGTCATTTGCTTCTTCAATGGCCGTCACCTTGGGCTTGTATTTGGGAGGAAGTGATCTAAGGATCTTTGACACCTGATCTTCCTCAAGAACAACTTTTCCTAAAGCATTCAAACCATTTACAATAGAAGAGAATTTTGCATACATTTCACTAATAGATTCATTTGGGTCCATACGAAAATGTTCAAACTTTTGTTTAAGCATACTAATTTTGGAATTCTTAACTTGAATAGTCCCTTCATAAGTTATAGAAAGTCTATGCCAAATTTCATAGGCTGTTTCACAGTTTGATATCCTATTAAATTCTCCTACTCAAATTGAACAATAGAGAATACTTACAGCCTTTGCATTCATTTGAGCCGACTTTACCGTATTGGTGTCCCAAGCTGCATATTCCACTTGAGGAAGCTCATAGGGGGTTGACACCATCCTCCATAGATCCCAACTAATCCCTTGGAAGTAAAATTGCATTCTTCTTTTCCAGTAGGTGTAGTTAGTTCCATCGAATGCCGGAGGTCTAGCCACAAGTGTCCCTTCAAGGTTGAGGTTGTTGAGCAACCCGTCACCCATTCTTCAAGACTTGGTTAGAGTTCCTTGAAGCATGCTCTGATACCAATTGAAAGACAACTAGAGGGGGGGTGAATAGGGTTTTAAAGTTAATTTAACAATTATTTAACTCAAACAACCAACCACAAAAATATTGGACAAGGGGACAAGGATTTAGAGTGGTTCCAACCTTAGCAAATACTAACGCAGTCAATCCACTACCCGGTTGCTTACCCAACCGGGATTTTGAAAGAATCAAATTTTATTACCTCACAAGGACTTTACATAAAATTACAATTCTTTCACCAAACCCTTCGAACAGCCTTCACCTAGAAGTAGTTGCACCAACTTTGAAGCAGCCTTCTTGAAGTAACTTCAAGCTCCCCCTTGAAGTAGCCTTCCTCTTGAAGTAGCTTCCCGTTGCAACAGCCTTCTTGAAGTAGTCTGAAGTCCACCTTCTCCACCGAGAAGAACCTTCTCCAATCCGCAGCCTCCAATCCTAGGAGTAGCAAGGAGAATACAAAAGATACAAAGGAACAAGAAGGAAAAACAAAAATTACAATACCACTTGTAGCTCAAGGCTTGATTTGCCTATATCAAGCATATAGATCTCCTAACCAATGAATATTGGAATGTAGGTTTAGTGGCTAGGAGATGCTAGCCTATAGGACACAAAATTTGGAGCAAGGAAAAGAATAGCCAATGCTTGTGTTGCTCAAATGCTCAAAACAGATTTCCAATTGCAAGTGTAAGCTCAAGTATATGCACAAGTGTACTTTGGGTGTCCTATGGCTTGTCCTATTTATAGGAATGGCCTATGGATGCTTAAGGACATTCTAGATACTTTCTAGGGGATTCTAAGTGCTTAACTAGCCGTTAGGTACACTTTAGTTGCTTTAGCAACGACTAGTTAATTAATTCTGCAGTTGTTGTCAGAGTCCATCTCGGTCGAGGAATTGTCGACCGAGACACCTACTCGGTCGAGGTTTTGTTGACCGACAGGCTCTCTGGATCAAGTGTTTGCAACGTTCATCTCCAACTGCAAACTACTTTGTCAGCTGTGTCCAACGGCTACTTGGGTCTTTCTCGGTCGAGAAGTTTGTCGACCGAGAGTGTCTCGGTCGAAGATTTTGTCGACCGAGGTTGACCCTGTTTCAATGTTTCAAATAAAGTGCTAAGTGTATGTATGAGTGTGCATATGTGACACTATTGAAGGGGATGATCTATCTAAGTGTAGTGATTGACTAGGGGAGATCTAACACTTGATTTACATGAAGTCTAAGTACTTGTACATTATATATTTGTACAAGTTTACAATTGATTACATTTCATGAAATTTACAAGCATTCAAGCATATAGATTCCCTAGTGCTTTGTCGTCCACCTCATTCCTGCAACACTCAAGTAGCACGTTAGATCAACAAGAATGAAATGTTTGTCATCATCGAAACAAAGGGATTTATCATACTGTCAATTTAACCAACAGAGTCCTCTTATCTTTATTTAATGTGTCATTTTAGACTTGTTGAGTGAACCATATCCAAAACCAATATTGCATTTAATTTTTTAAGTTGTCGCATGCTGAAGTCGATGATGAATATATGTGTCTTGGATGACCAATATAAAGGATAGTATATTCTCTTCATGTTTCCAAAATTTATCGTCTAATCTAAGTGGATTTTTATGTAATCCACTCATTGTTCATGATGGAAGATAGTTCATATGTAATCGAGTGTACTCGTAATGAGTATATTTATGCCCATTGTATGAAGCAATTCAAAGTTTAATGGCTCATATGAAAATAATACAATGCTTGTCAAAGTAAATTCTCAAAGAAATGTAAATATTAATAAAAGGTGGAAAACCTAAAATCTCAGATGCAGATTTGAAGTAACCACACTCAATGAAATATTTCTTCATGTATAGTTTCTATGAATATTATTATACCAACTATTACAAACTTTTGAAAGAAAATTATGATTTGATTCACATATACCTCATGCTAAAATAGTAAACCTTAAAGAAACTTGACTAAGAAAAAATTTCCCGCCTTCTTCAAATTCAGTTTGACATGTCATGATTCAAACATCGGTGTTCATATTACACGATACTATTTTTTTTCCCAATGTTACATAATATAAAATTTAATTTAACTATCACATAGGTTCTCAAACTGAAATCTAGATGCATTCAATGAAAGTGTTACATTATCTACTTCATGCTCTTTGTACTGAATTTGAAAATTGAGAACATGCTAGATATTATTTTGTTGCTGAAACAGAATATAGTCTCTTGGCATATTTGTCCTCTTATTTTTTGATATGTTCTCCTTTTTTATGCTAAATGTTTTCCAGATGAACATTGATAATACTCTAAATTTATTTATCTTGAGTTAAACTTCTCAAATACTAAGTCTAAAATATAAAATTATAATATAATGCTATAATCAAACAAATTGTAGTCATAGGTCGAACCCAACCAATGCAAAAAAAACATTACTTTTGCATGCAGTAGTGATAATACAAACTACACAAGAAAATTAGACCATAGGTAGAATTGTGATAACTTTTAAACATAGATCCAGAAGCCTACAACAGACCTTCAAAGTGAATAATTGTATGTGAGTTTGTAATGCATAATGGGGATTAGATTATGTGAATATTATCGTAAATCAATTTTACATCGATGGCTCGTCTACGAAAAAGACGCCTTCATGCCCGGGTCCATCAACTACCTTAAAAAAGGCTTCAGCTTCTCTTTTCCCTCAATTATTTATAGGAAAGGATCTCCGTGTCCCCAACAAAAGGTAAAGGGCAATGTAGATGGAAAATTATTTTCAGTTATAGATGTCGCTGCACATTTTGAGGAAGGACCGTGAGGTTGGATCAGCATCTATGTCCGGAATTTAGCTTAGTTCCTCCTCTTCGACATGGCAACCCACCAGATTGCAGATCCTTAAAATCGTGTTGTTGATGCAGATCCTTGAAATCGTTGGCACTGGTCAGAGGGCCGGTAATTAAGTACAACAATGTGTTGACCAACTGGCATCATGCACGAAGCTGTATCCTCTAATAATGACTTCAATCATCATTCGTAAGATCCAAATAAACTGGAAGTTGGGGAAGCACGAAATAAATTGCGTTGATGCAGATCCTTGAAATCGTTGGCACTGGTCAGAGGGCCGGTAATTAAGTACAACAATGTGTTGACCAACTGGCATCATGCACGAAGCTGTATCCTCTAATAATGACTTCAATCATCATTCGTAAGATCCAAATAAACTGGAAGTTTGGGAAGCACGAAATAAATTGCCAGGTCCTTGTTGATGGTTCTTTACAAGTGGTCAGATTGATTAGTCACTATGGTGTCCTTCTTGCTGAAGATCAGTGTTGGAGCCAGGAATCCAGTGGGGGGGGGGGGGGGGGGGGGGGGTATAAGGAGTCGAACTCGCTACCATCACATACCACTACCAGCTTCTTACCACAGTGAAAGCATATGATTTTCTAATTTATACTCATTACGAAATGTATATATATAAAAAACAATCGTGTATGCAACACAATCTGAAAAATGGTCATAGACCCGACATAGAGATTCAAACCTACTACTAGAAAATATGGTGCAGGTCTCAAACCGCTGTGCCAATGACGGTCTTTAGTGTTAATGTTCTTGGTGGAAAAAAATTGGAGTGACCACTGAATCGAATTTGATCCATGAATCTAAGAAATAGTGAGAATTCTTGATATCTCTCAATTCCAAGATCCAGGATTTGAATGGATGTTGTTTCATTGATTCCTCTTTCATTGATTCCGCCCTATTGTCTTTGTTTGAAGAGCAAATTTTGCCCCTTCGCGTTTCTCGATTTTTTGACCAAAAAAAATGCAACGCTATGGATACCATGGATCAGGCCGATCACCATCAAGAAAGAATCATCCTTCATATTCTAAAGAACTTCGGGTCAGCGGGGCATCTGCGCATCCGAAATATGTCGGGCTTGGACCTTTCTAGTATGACCAATAGGGCGGATAGCTAGAACTACAAATTGGAGTTCGCCGTTTCACCCCAGAGGATCAACACATACTAAGAGTGCACGCCTACGCAGAAAGGAAATCCTTTTTTTTAAAAAAAAAGACTTCCACCAGATATGGTCCAACTTTGTTGTTCTTCATGGAGAAATCTCTGTATTGCACACCTCAGCAAGATTTGGGACCCCCTTGATCCAGCAGTCTTCCCAAAATAGGACTCTTTTTCCATTACCAATAGACCAACTTAAGAACCCGAGAGGGGGTGACTATTCGGTCCAAGCAACAGACGAGTGACGGAACCAAAGTCAAGTCCCGGTGTGAATCATAGCCAACCAGCGCACTGTAAAAATTGGATAGGTTCGATCTATGGTCATTGGGGTCTCCTAAAAGGATCTACTAAAGAAAAACCATCAAATTGCGCTTAGTATACCAACCACTACTCGGGATTGCATGAAAACCTATAGGTCTACCTTTGCAAATTTAATTCATCAGATTGACTCTGCTATAGCATGCAATGTCATTGATATATGTGATGAAAAAGGTATAGCTATTTACACAGTATATGATAATTTTATCATTTGAATAACTTCGTTTTTCTAAGGGAATCGTCATTTTCTATCAGGAAGTCCTTGTAATTTACAAGCTCGGCGTATTTCGGATGCGCAGATGCCCCGCTGACCCGAAGTTCTTTAGAATCTGAAGGATGATTCTTTCTTGATGGTGATCGTATAAGACCGAATCCATTCGATTTCTAAAAAAGATTACTAATCAAGTTTTAATTAAGATAAAAGAAATATATAAAATTGATTTCATTAAAATAGATATATAAAATCAAATAAAATTGAACTGTCTCAATTCTCGAGCAATTGCACCGAAAATCCGAGTTCCTTTTGGATTTCCTTCTTGATCAATGACAACCGCTGCAATATCTCCCTTATGTAACATGTTGGGATTATTTAGCTACTATGTTTACAGAGGCAATAACTGTAAATGCACCAGAACAGTTGGGAAATATTCAAGTACCCCAAAGAGCCAGCTATATCAGAGTAATTTTTTGTCCAAGTCACTTCTCTTTTTGTCCCAGTCACTTCCTTTTTTCTTTGTGAGTATCAGGAATATCCCCATTCATAGGTCCGAGAAAGGAATCGCCCCTGACTCCATTTCATGGTCGGGGCGATTAGCAGCTACAAGGGAATCCCTCCATTTCATGATCAAGTTCATGAAATGTTAGGGTCATTTGTGACTCTTTGGCTAGATCCTACCGGTGCTCTCTCTATTTATCTCGCCCCTACTTTTTCTCTCTTTTTGTAGGACAAAAAGGTAGGATTCGAGTTTTGTAGACGCACTGATAGGAGCCAGCCCCTTGAGAAGCCGGAATTGAAGATCTTGATGGATCGTTAAAGAATCATTGGTTGAAGATTAGATAAAAAGCAAGAGCAACATGCAGATATATTAATAAAAAAACACTACAAAAAATTTATGTGTTTTTCCACGCTTTAAAATAGATTTTTCCACTCATAAAAGCGTGGAAACATACATTGTCCACGCTAATAGCAAGGGAGGCAAAAATTAGAGTAGAATTTTTTCCACGTTGTCAAATGTAAAAAAATTTCTCCACTATAAGGAGTGGCCACATATTATCCACGCTGTTAAGTGTGAAATTTTCTCTCCACCTTTTAGTATGGAAATTAACTCCACGCTTAAAAAGTGTGAAAAGATCCATATCTGCTGTTGACGTAATAATTGGCAGTCAAATTTCTTTACTGTGAAAAGCGTGGAAAAGTGAATCTAAGGTGTGGAAAAAATTGTAATTTATTTGAACAAAAACGGAACCATACACACACATTTTGACATTTCTAAAGATTATAAACGTTTAATGGAAGCATTCAATGAATATTAGAGCGGCAAAAACTTTTTTAATTGAACTGGGAGCAATTTTATTCACCTTGCCTCCCGCACAAGAGATTCATATTAAAAACATTCAGTATCACATTCAATTTTCATGGATGTAACTGTTATGCATGTTTTCTGCCAAATATTTACACCAAAAATAGCACATACAACCTCCAGATGTAGCAGACTAAAGCAAACCTACAATGCGTGATTTCCCCTAAACCTGAAAATTGATTTAGGCAACACACGTATCAATTCTATTAGAAAACAGGACAACCGTCCACCATTATTCCCTTCTCCGTCGGACAGTGAGCCAGAGGGCAGGGGCTGTCTGAGGCCAGCAGCTCCTTGTTGCATTTATCTTGGATGGATTCCATGAGCCACCATGTTGTTCCCAAGTAGACGAATGCTGCAATCAATGTTCCCACAACCTGCAAAATGAAGCGACATGTTACACTAAACCAAGAAAATAATCTGCTTTTGGCTAGCTATGGCAAGGAAATCAAAACTGGTATTCAAAATCATACAACGAATTCCAGCCCAAAAGAATTCTAACCTGCGCCATGAACATGGTTCTCGGGGGAATCTTCATGTAGTGACCAAGCTTGAAGTCTTGGAGGAACTCCAACGCCCAGTGGTGGAGCCAGAATTTCCAAATAGGTGAGACACAACTGTAAAATGGCAATCTTATTCAAACAACAAAAGGCACAATAAGTAAACTAATAAATTAGGTAAGCGCTAAAACTGGAAATTAATTAATAAAAGAATGCACATATGGCGATCAATATTCCAAATTTGTTAGAAAACTATGTGACTTTTGATACTCCTAAGAAGAGTTGTTGAATAACAATGAATATTGAAATAATATCAACCAATTATTCACATGTGCACGTTTACAGTTACAAATTTGTTTCCTGTTTCAAAAAAATGTGGCAACTCTTATATATAGTTATACGCAAACTCTAGTCATCTTCTTTTTCTATTGATTCTGTATTTTAGTAATAATCAGGTTAATAACAAATACTTTATAATTGACATTATAAAAATGAAAAGAAGAATCAATTGTCCAGATCAAATTCGTGGAAGATGAAAATAAAAAAATATAAATAAAGACTAGTAAAGAGGCGAAATATGCTTGATCAGTAGGCAAAACTGAAAATAAAGCATATGAAGCATGCTTAAGCGGCAGATCTCTTTGATATGCAAACAAAGACAAATAAGATGACAACGCTTGGCAAGTTTTAAGAAAATATAGATACAAGTCATTAGACGAGAAGGCTATAAATAAGCAGATATATTGTACCGAAACCGTCGTTGCCTTGCGTGAAATCTGCAGAAAAAACTCCGTCAACAAGTCAAAACGGGCCAAGTAACGTTTTTTTTAGTAATTATATATATCATTAGCACCTCTATATCCGTTTCAGCTTGGTGACTGATGCCGGAGACTCTGTCCAAGGCATAACGGTAACTGCATATTCACATAAATGAATTCGGAAACTTCCTTTCATATTTGTTAAGCCCGCTACTACAGCGATTAACTCTTCAAATTTGAATACATTGATTGTAAGGAATTTTTTGCAAAGAAGACAAATTTAGATGATACATAATATTGTCGGATATTCCATTTTTATAAAAATGTCAAATACCTTAACAAATTATCTTTTTTTCACTCCCGTGCTACAAACAAATCTAAGAATGGTTAGCAAGTCAATATGAACTGACCGAAACAGTAGATGCCGCTGAAAAACCACCAACAGGTTGAAATTGGCTATTAAAATGATGGGGAGATGATAGTTCCACTGACTCTTTGTCAAAATGCCAACCATCAGGAGATTGTCCAACCATTGGCTCACCAATAAATCTGCAAAATCACAATATCCAAGTAGACTGTGTCAAGTTAGAAGGCAAGATTTTAGAGAAAGCAACTGTGAATTAATTCTACCTGCCCCCCGAAGATCCTTGAGGACGTGTGTTAAATCCAGGACCGCAAAATGAAGGCCCTCTGGACATTTGGATCAATATTAGTAAGATCACAAATATTTCATTCCCATACGTTGAGGTCCAAAAAAATGAAGAAATTCAACAAACCTTGACTCTCCAGGTCTAGGCCTCTTTGGGTCAGCAAAACGAACAATCAATGGATGTTCACATCCCTGACAATATATATATCAAATAGAATCAAGAATCATCAAACTGCAAAAACGTAAAAACACGTTAACAAAATTTGTCATCGTACTCTCATCAAGTAGTTTCCATTAAGTCCATTTATAGCGGCTAGTGCCATCTCCCTGCTGGAAAATTTCACAAAACCACTTCCTTCAACCCAATAAAACATACAATGAGTAAGAAGAATAGGCTAAGCACTGGATAAGTATCACTAGTTAGTAAAACAATAGACAAACCACGGCTTTGCTTCAACTCATCTCTCATAAGGTACACGTCTTCAACACGTCCATATTGAGAAAATATCTGAAGACAGTAGATATTTCACACAATCAAGATATACATATATATTGGACTTCAAATATAAAAGCATATGTGCCGATTTGCAAACTTCTATTGGATTTACCTCCTCAACCTCCTTCTCAGATGCTTGTTTATTGAGTGAACCAACAAATAACTTATGTTCAACAGCACCTATCATTGCAGTAAAATTGCAAATTCCTGATCAATTGGCAGTGTATGAAAAATGAGGTCCAAAATAATATTAAGTTGGCAGAGATACTTCTCATACAAAAAGAATCATTAGCATTTCCATCAAGAAACGAGATTATTATTGTCAGAAAACATGCCTACTGTCTCAATTGTCTATTTACAAGAATGGTGTTCTACTTAAATGTTGTCTCAGTTGCAATCTTACAACAGTTGTCTCTGTTCAATTACATTTTGTTATCAACTCTAATAATAGTCTGCCTGTCTCACGCTTTGTAGTTATGATACATTATTGTCTACAAAAAGGGGGAAGCAACTTCCATAGCAAAGTCCAAGGAAAGTATCAAATTGATACAGAGAATTATTTGTACAAATGAATTCTATTTGATAAACTTGGACACACTTTATCATTATTATGAAACTGGGGTGTCCTTTACATGTGAGCCATTTTCATTTCATATTTCTATTACAGAAATAAATAAATAAGGTTAATGCAGTTAATAAACCTTGTCACGTTTTTTCATTGATCTTTCTTTGGTTTGTAATTTCTTTATTGTTCTACAATAAACTTCATATACATACATCAGTAGTGAGGGATGGTGTATGTGATTTGAACCTCTAGACCGTGGTTGCACTTCTAGCCTCCATGTAGTTCATGGCATAGCAGAGGCAACCACTTCTGCTAGTCCTAAATATACATACCTATATGCATGCATACATACATTATTGGAGAAGGATGGTTGCGAGTGGTCTCGATTGAGGGCCCCCATGAAGGGACTCAGGTTTGCCCTTGGACAAGCCTCCTAAATTTTATCACCCCACTGCATGTCTGACCTCCATGTAGTTTGTACAGTAGCAAGGGGGCTTCAGCTAATCCCGTGTATACATACATATAATCATACATGCATACATATATGTGTATTTCAGAATTAAACCTTGTTGGAAGAGGACAGCAACTTCAGGGAGAAAGCCACATAGCGCATTGAACAATTACACGGCGTGTGATGACGTACTGTAACTTCTAGAGAGTCACACAACATGTGGAATGGGAACATAATATGTAATGTAGTATATGGCAAGCACCTGCCATACACGGTGCATGTGAACTTTTGATGAAGAGCCTGACCAAAATATGAACCAGCATATGTTGGATGAACACAACACTTGGCTACACAGCATGTAGGGACAGAGGCCCTCAGGGTGCAATCATCCATACCTCTTTGTGCCAGATTACTTTTGGCGTAAGGAAGACTTTGTAAGAGTGTCTGGGAAGTTTGAGCTTCGAGATTGCTTGTTGCCAAAGTTGCAAGAAGCAGGTCATAGAGTATTAATTTTCTCTCAGATGACTCAGCTAGTAAATATTATTGAGATATATCTCAAGTTACACGATTACAATTATCTAAGGTTGAACGGCTCAACAAAAACTGAAGAACGATGGACTTTACTCACAAGATGGATGAAGATAGACAACAGAGAAAAGGATATCGATCAAGACTAATGGAAAAATATGAGGTGCCTGAATGGGTGTATTCAGTCAACAAAGATGACACGAACAAGAAGCCAAAATAAGATGTGTAGTACTAAGGTCACTAGTAGAAGGCAATGAAAAGAAGTGATCCATGCAGATACACTTAGTGACATGTAGTGGGTCAAAGTTGTGGAGGATAGAGAAGAATTTTCTAAATTTTCAACCAGATCAAAGAAGAGAACAATCTGCTGGATGGCACTAATTTAGCATCTGATATTTTGGCTGAACAGAATACACAAGATCAGAAATATAAAACTAGATTAGTAGGAAGTGAAGAGATGAGTGATGACTATGTAAGTCAAGCTTCAAGAAGACAATCATCTAGTATTCTGCAATCAAATAATACTCACAACAATGATGATGACGACGGTGGTGATGATCATTGTGAAGGTACTACTACTGGTAGTTGGTGTGGAAATGATCTTTCAAGGAGAACACATAAGAGAAAATGTTCGAATCACGTAGTGGTAGGTTCACCGTCAGACTACAAAGGATGCTTTGGCTCATAGAAGTTGTGTAGTATGGATTAGGTATTCTTATTTCTAACTTATATACAGCTAGGGAGTTGTAGGCAACTCAGCAGTACTAGCAATCTATTTTATGAATGACCTTATAAATTGTACTTCCACGAAAAAGTTGTAAACATGAGGGAAATTTTTATATAAATATTTTCAGATATTCCAAAAAAAGGAATGAATTAATGAATGGAGAAGCAAGCAATAACTCACTATCTATGGAGATCTTGGATATCATTGGTAATTTCCTCCAACACGAGCATTGGACTTGATATACACAACACGAGCATTGTACCTCTTGACAAGTAAAGTTGAAAGTTGTTAGATAGACAAATAGAACAGACAAAGCATACAAGTGGGGTTACAACAAGGTAAATGATCAATGGTTTTTTCTCCACATAGATGGATGAAAATTCAACCTGATAGGATGGATACATAAATTAGAAAAATGTTAGTTAAAATTGCATCGAACACCCCCAACGAGCTTTCATATATAGTATAGATGAGTAGAACTATAATATTCTAGCAACAGGTCACATGAAAGAGAAAGGAGTTAAGGAGACTTACAGAATGAGACAAAGAAGTCACCTCTAACTAGTTGACCAGTGGAGACAGCACATTATTGTCATGCATTTGATAAATAGTACTTGATCAAGCAGTTCCTTAGTGCCTTGAAACCCACCAAATGAAAAGTCAATGAGTGCCTAATATAAATCCTTACCAAAATCATGGCTCAACAAGATGGTGGAAACCCCTACTAAAGAATAAATCCACACCACCTTCACAAAGACTAACTCCATCAAAGCAGTAGGGAGGATGTGGTAGACAACCACTTTTCTGTCAAAAAAACTGGAGCTTCAGTCAATGATGTTTTATTAGATAATGGACTCTCCTAGAACAATATAAGAGATTCAGAAGCTGACCCAAATTTTCAAGCTCTTTCATAGATAAATGAGCCTTTGTAGATAAAGATCTCACGAGGAAAGTTAGACAATAGAGTAGAGAACTCCTAAAAAGCCAGAAAATATACACATACAAACAATGAGGATCATAAAAGGCTGTATCATTTGAGGACATTTTATATTGAGAATTTAACATGTCAATCCAAAGCAATCATGCAACAAAACCAAGCTTGGAATGTGTAACAATATCCAAGGCATGGCCATTTAATGGAGGGAGAAGCAAGCAATAACTCACTATCTATGCAGATCTTGGACATCATTGGTAATTTCCTCCAACACGAGCATTGGACTTGATATACACAACACGAGCATTGCACCTCTTGACAAGTAAAGTTGAAAGTTGTTAGATAGACAAATCGAACAAACAAAGCATACAAGTGGGGTTACAACAAGGTAAATGATCAATGGTTTTTTCTCCACATAGATGGACGAAAATTCAACCTGATCCAGGTTGATTAGACAATATCTTTATGAAATTAGTCACACAATCAAAAGATCCAACTAACAACAATCACAATGCCTCCAAAATTTATAGGAACAAGAAGGGACAAAAATGAATCTAGAATCCCCTTCATGACCATAGTCACAAACACCTTCACAGATTGTAAAACAACATGCCATTATGGATGGTTATGCCAGAGCCCAAAACATCAATCAAGGGAGTAAGAAAAACAAAGACCCAGGAACAAATCAAATTATATTTGAAGCCTACAAAGAGAACACCAACATACCTTTCTAAAGCAAGAAATGATTATTTCAAGAAAAGGTTATAAACTGTACAAGAACAAAAACGAACAGTTCAACAATTTCTTTAGAGGAAAAACATCAATTACTTATGCATGGGAGCCAAACAACAAGAGACACTAGATAACCCAGACAAGATGGGGCACAGAAAAAAATAAGAAATAGCATGCCTTCAAGGCATGAATAAAGCACATACTAAATTTCATACAAAGTTCTAAACTGGCATCAAGATCTTAATAGAAGTTAAGCTAAAAAGATCTTATGAGGCCATGTTGTCACTAGATTTATTAACTTATGAAAACCTAACAGTAGATCATTCAAGATAATCAACATGCCATTATAAACCAAACGATTAGAACTATGATATTCTAGTAACATGTCACATGAAAGAGAAAGGAGTTACGAAAACTTATAGAATGAGACAAAGAAGTCACCTCTGACCAGTTGACCAAGGGAGACAGATAGCAACAAGTTTGTGCTCAAGTATGTGCTCATGGTTTGAAAAATTAAGCATCTTGTACACAAAAATAAAGGGCCAAACACGATATAAAAATAAATCAGACTAACATGTAGCATGTCTGCACGAGTATGTCAAATCCTACAATGTGGAAAATAATCAAGGGAAAGTTGGGAGTTAAAATTGCAGCAGCTATATATTATCTCTATTTAACCAGGGTTAGACAGTAACATAGGTGTTACTCCAGGGTTCTCCTGTTGAGAATAAGACAAGGAATGATTACAAAAGTCTCTTGAAGTGGTCATTTCTAGACCAATTTGGATATAAAGTAACATTTGATCATTCACAAACTGAGAAATAAATCTACAAAAATTATGTTTAAAAGGCAATAGAAACTTTCAAGAAATCTGCAACTCATTTCATCATCTTGTAGAAATATCGATAGCAAACTATCTCTATAATATTGACATATTGATGATAAAAATGTTGATATAAAAAAAACATATAAATAAAGAATACAAACTACATATGCAAATGAAAAAGTTCATACAAAGATGACAATTGTTCATAGCTCTATACTGATATAATAAAATTTGAAATAAAATGTAACTGTCCTATTGAACATAAACTCCTATTCTTGAGCTATTTCAGATCCCATCCTTCATTCTTCAGAAACTCGAATCATATCCAACAACCTACAATGTCCAAGAACATTGCATCAAAGACTGATAGATCCACTTCAAACACTACACTATATGTTTACCTAATCATAAATCTGAACAACACATTCACATTGAGTGTAGACAGTAACTAGTTGTTAGAAAGAGCACTCTATTAGTATAGATAGTTTACCAGCTATACATAGGTTACCCCTCATCACCATATAAAAAAGAATAGTATAAAAATATGTGAAATGCATTTCAAAGAATTTTACCTCTTCATCATCCACATTCCTTTCATGACTTTCCGTTCTAGTAGAACTGCCAAGCGCAATGCCATTCCTAGCAAGTGCAGCAGTGATGCAACTTAGTTGAGATTGCAAATTTGCATGTTCTTTTTTTAATTGTTGGTTCTCTCTCTCTAATGAAACATGTCTATTTTTCAACTGCTCATTCTCTTTCTCTATATAAATGAGTTTTCCTTTGACATGTGTTAAGTCTCCTTCACAACCACTTTTGCTCAAGTTAGCCTTCAATCCAAAAACTTGACTTTTTTTAACTCCATGGCCAAATCCAACTATCCTTTGGTTTGAAAGCTCTTCATCATACATCATTTCATTAAAAACCTCATCTTCTATAGATGCCCTAGGCATTTCAGGATTCTCTAAAATACGATCGTCCACCAATTTTTCAGCTGTTTCCTGGAAATTAAGCAACATGTATATTACTTGTTATGTCACATATAGCAAACGATGTCTAGTTAACAAAAAATTAAAGTAACAAACCAGAAACTCTTTAGTATTTGTGTCCTTGATGTAGCTTCCATCTTTTCGTTGGTGAGTCATCTTCCAAACTTCTAATATGCTAGGCTCTCTACTTTCATTTATGGCCTATAAAATTACATAATTAATGTTAATAAATTTGAATCCCAAGGTAAAATTCAACCAAAGATGCAAGTCCACAACATCATGTCTCACAAATTCATGCTTCTTTTGTGCAAAACTTTTTGATCCTGTGGTATGACAATCAGCCTTTTGGGATCGTGCTCTCTTTCCTATTTCTGAAAGTCTCTACAGAATCATACGAAGGTAGTATATCACATTAATCTATAATAAATAGGTGTATGTAATATGTTAAACAAATTTTTGTGAAAGAGTATCACCCACCATCCCTGTCGGCGAAAACCAGTAGCTAACCAAACGCACCCATTGCTCTTTAATGACATTTTTTGGAACTTGGCTTGCAATTTGGGCTTCTGTTTTGTTGGGATCCCAGTAGAGAGATTTCAATTTATGCTTGTAGGTTTTCCATTTTCCATTGACATGTGTTAACACCTTTTCATCAATTTCCATGTCATTTGGAATATGAAACTTGCTCTATTAAAAAATAAAAAGAATTTTAAATTGAATACCAAATGAAATGCATGTATATATAAATATGAAATTAGATTGCTTACTCGAGTTAACCTCAGAATGTCGAGTTTATAACAGTCATGCACTTTGTGCCAGGTACTTTCCCCAATAGGACAGAGAGCCCCCCTCTTTGCCACCTCTCCCAAGAATCTTACCAACAAATGACCCCCTTTTCCAATTGGTTGTTTGTATTTGTTGAACTTGACAACATATTTCAATGTCTCTAGAAGCCATACTTGTGATACATGCACTTTACCTTTCTTTATTCCAAAATTTCCATCACAATCTACAAACAGTTTGTACACAATAATAAATTCAGTAGTAACTTTGTTGATGAGTAAAAAAGGAAAAATAAAAAAACTGACCAACAGTTTGTAGGACATCATCCTCATGAAATGAAATATTTTCATTCCAAGCTTCACTTTGAGGGAAATCTGAAGCTGGTTGGGAATCTTCTACTTCATCATTACGATCTCTTCCACCTTGTTGTGATCTTGATGCACTCATATGCTCATTTTGACTTGGCTCAGTTGACATGACATTGGGCCTTGTTCTTTTATTTCGCCACATTTTTCTTTACAAACTTGAGCCTAAAACTAAATAAAACATGACAACATATAAATCGTTAAACATTGTGTTTCTAGATCAAGATTTCCATGTAAGTTTGATAACAACCACACATGATTTATGGACGTCAAGTGAAACTTGTATATCTGAATTCAACACATGTATCATTACTAAATTCCAACATACACCTATACTGCATTTCATAACACCATCTGCATTAAATTTCAGCACAACATAAATGAAAAATAAATTGCCAAGTAAAGAGGAAAATTAGGAGAACATTGACCAATAATTGACATGTAAAGCATCTTTTTTTGCAAACTATCCTCATGCCATATTCAACTTGGGTCAACAACATCAGTGACAAGATCAGAGACTACCCCGACATCAAAAGAATCTCTAATCTTATGTTGAACGACATGTAACCAAGATGTCTCTATTTCATCCTCTACATAGAAAACCTGCTTTGCTTGGGATGAAAAAATGAATGGATCTTCCTTCAATGATCTACCAGTGTGCATCAACTTAGAGAAATTCACTCGAATGTGATTTTTGTCATGCTTGAATGCCCTTGCTGAAGTTATATCTACCCAGTCACATCGGAAAAGCACTACTTTACAAGTCCCATAATAGTCTAACTCATAAATGTCAGTGAGTCTTCCATAGTAAGAATCTCCATCAGCTTCCACCATCACTCCAGAATTTTGTGTTTTTCTATCTCTTTCTCGATCTAATGTGTGGAACTTATAACCATTGATTATAAACCCCTTTATCCTTTTGGCATAAACATTAAGTCCACGAGCTAAGGCCCTTCTTAACACCCCTTCTTTGGTGCTCAAATCAATATTTGGTCCCTATAAGAGTATGAGAAATATTAGCCTTACTAATTAGCATTGTATCCGGTCTTCAAAAACATTGATTATGTATTCATTACCTGAGCATTAAGCCATCTTGAATAATCTTCTAGCAACCACTTTGCCTCTAATGATTGATTCACTCTTACTCCTTTTTGCACACACTCTTCTCGCTTGTGATATAAAAATTGTCTACAATAACACTATAAGTTAGCTCAATTTTAAACTTACATATGTGTGTATATTAGGTTTAGAAACACATCTTACTCCTTCAAGTCCTTCATAATGTCATCATAGTGAAGTAGCACATAACGATGTGCTTGCTCCATGCTTTTTTCATCAAGGCGAATGACTTTTTCAGCCCCAACAGAACGTCCACCAGAATTGAACAAGTATAGACCCTTGTTTGGAATGTTGTCATCATTTCTTTTAGGCTTATTAAATATTGTCTCAGAACCTTCCATATATCTAGAGCAAAAGGTAATGGTCTCTTCCAAAATGTATCCCTCCGCAATAGAACCCTCTGGTCTAGCTCTATTTTTTACATAACCTTTCAATCGAGCTAAGTACCTATATAAAAGTCATCATGGAATAAAATATCAAAATGAATCACATCAATAAATTAGGATAAAATATAAATGAATGACCAAGTATATTCTAACCTTTCAATGGGATACATCCATTGATTCTGCACTGTACCACCAAGCTTTACTTGATCAACCAAATGAACCAAGAGGTGAACCATGATGGTGAAGAAAGGAGGTAGAAACTCCATTTCTAGACGACAAAGTGTTTCCACAATACTTGCTTGTAATTTATCAAGCTCATTTAAATCAATGCACGTAGAGCACAATGATTTAAAGAAAGAAGACAAATTTGACAACACATCAACAACTTCAGTTGCTCCTGATGCTCGTAATGCTATAGGAAGTATATCTTGCATGAGGATATGATGATCATGACTCTTAAGATTGATTAATTTTCGTTGTTTCAAGTTAACAGAACGAGAAATGTTGGATGCATACCCATCAGGAAATTTTAGCTTAGCTAAGACATTTAGAAAGCATTCCTTTTGTTTAGAAGACATATAGTACGACGCTGGAGGCATAAAACATCTCCCATCTTGATGTCGGAGCCAAAGATGTTTCCTTAAATTGTTTTCCTCAAGGAATAACCGAGCATTTTCATCATCTTTACATTTACCCTCCACATTTAGAAGTGTTACCAACACATTTTCACATACATTCTTCTCAATGTGCATGACATCGAGATTATGACGAAGACACTTAAATTCCCAATATGGCAAATCAAAAAATATGCTTCTCTTTTTCCAAAGAACCTCAACTTTTTCATTATTGTCTAGAATAACATCATTGATTATGGAAGCATCTCCTCTTTTTCTTCCCCTCTTCTTAGTAATCTTCTTTGGAGCCTTTCCATATGCAAAGCATAGTCGTTCTTGTGCTTGTAGAATATCGCTTCCAGATGTAGGAGTTGGAGGATGACGATACTCCTTAGTACCATCAAATAAACTGCTTTGAGAACGAAAATGATGATTATTAGGTAACCACCTACGATGACCACCATAACAGATCTTTGACCCACATCGATATGAATGAGTATTTTCAGCACAACAAGGACAAGCATAATAACCTTTAGTGCTCCAACCCGACAACATAGCATACGCTGGAAAGTCGCTTATGGTATACATCAAAGAGGCTCTCATCTTAAAATTCTCTCCCATATGAGCATCATATGCATCAACACCTTCCCATAACAACTTCAGCTCATGCAACAATGGCTGCATATATACATCAATGTCATTTCCAGGACCAGATTTTCCAGGAATTATTAAAGATAAAATCAAGGAACAAGGTTTCATACATAGCCATGGGGGTAAGTTAATGATACTAAGAATAACAGGCCATGTACTGTAGTTTGTGTTTTGTATCCCATATGGATTGAATCCATCACTAGCAAGGCTGATTCGCACGCTACGAGGGTCACAAGAAAATTCTGGATACATTATGTCAAACTCTTTCCATGATGCTCCATCTGCTGGATGTCGTAGTTTTCCATCTCTAACTCGACCTTTCTCATGCCAAATCATATCTTCTGCTATTTTTGAGGACATATACATCCTTCTCAGTCGCGGAATTAAAGGAAAATACTTCATGACTTTAGCTGGAGTTCCTTTACATTGTGGTTCATCTCCTATAAAAGCATCATTGGCATTACCTTTGTCCACGTTCCACCTAGATGTTTGGCACACACTACAACGAACCTTTTTTGAATTTTCACCCCAATACAACATGCAGTCATTGGGACAAGCATGTATATTTTCATATCCAAGGCCCAACTCCTTAATTAATTTCTTAGCTTCATGATAAGAAGATGGGAATGCAACCAATTGTGGAAAGGCATCCAATAAAAGCTCCAACAATTGACTAAAAGATTTGTTTGGCCAATGAAACATACATTTTAAATTGAATAATCTTAGCAAAAATGAGAGAGTTGAGAAATTCTTGCAACCGGGATAAAGCTCCATATTTGAAAGCTCTACTAACTTCCTATATGTCTCATCACCATCAATAACATGAGGAGAATTTGATTGATGGTAAGGAATGTCATATGGCGTGTCCCCTCCATTAACATCACTATTTGATGAATCCCCCACATATGTGGTGTCCCGTCCCATTGCATCTCTCAGTAACCCTTCTATATCATCTTGGCCTATAAGATTCACTTCATTATTAGAAGTTTGTTCACCATTATTCACTTGTTGGCTTCCAAGGAGATTCTCAATAACATTTTTTGGACCATGAAAAATCCAATTTCTATAATCTCTAAAAAATCCATGAAACAAAAGATGTCTTTCCACCTCGTCAACATGAAACTCCTTTTTCCTACCCACTTTACATTTCTTGCAAGGACAAACAATCTTATCATCTACCATTCCAGTCTTAGCATATTCAAGAAATTGATAAACTCCATCAATGTAAGCTTGTGATCCAACAGGTTGATCAATCCAACTATTATCCATATTTAGAATGTTCACTGACCAAATCTACAATAAAGAATACTCATTTCAAATATTATCCAATTGGATAAATATAATAGCATAAAATAACATGGGACATGATTTAACATGAGCATACTATGTGGTTAACAACTTGAATTTTTGACCCACCAACACAATAGGTCAGATATTGTCAAATTAAGTTTAGTTAAAATAAGGGAAAGCTAGTTTAAGTTTAGCTTAGATGTGGGTCAAGTTGGTAAAATAAGGATCAATTTCCCTTATTCACGACATGTTATATGTGCTTTATTTCAACTTACAAATGATTAAAATTCATTGCTGAATAGTATACATGTATGATGTAGTATGTAGTTTAATGTCACTAAATTTACATATGCAAGACTAAAAAATATGCCATTTTAGTGAAAATACGGTCTACTTTAGGCCAAATAAGGTATGATTTTCTAAAATAAATTCTAGTTTGCCAAACTCAGGTCTTATTTATGTTTGGTATGGAAGGGTCACCTTATAGTTAACTAGTATACATGGATGATGTAGTATGTAGTATGATGTCACTAAATTTACATATGCAAGACTAAACAAATATGCCATTTTAGTCAAAATAAGGTCTACTTTAGGCCAAATAAGGTATGATTTTCCAAAATAAATTCTAGTTTGCCAAACTCCGGTCTTATTTATGCTAGTTAAGGGAAATTTTGAGTGTGTTTTGTATGGTAGGGTCACCTTATACAAAATCTGGTATGATTAGGCAAAATAAGGGCAAGCTAGTTTGAGTTCAGTTCAGATGTTGGTCAAGTGGGTAAAATTAGGATCAATTTGGTCTAGTTAGATCAAGTTATGTGTGCTTAATACCAACTTATAATTGATTAAAAATCATAGGTAACTTATATGCATGGATGTATATTCATGGACGTAGTAATAAGTAGATGAATGTCACTAAATGTACATAGCCAAGAGTATACAAATAATATATATATATATATATATATATATATATATATATATATATATATATATATATATATATATTATAAATTTTACTTATTCTTGGTTTGTCTTATTCTGACTTCTTCCTACAGAAATTCTACCATTTGCATGCTCTTTTTATCCCATTTTCTCTCACCAATTCGTACTTGTCTTCCTCTTACTGTTGTTTCATTTTCTTCATGTTAATTCTGTTGTCCCTGATTCTCCTATAGTTATCAATTCAAATTAGACTTACAATAACATTTAATGAATAAATAATACATTATCGCATATAGTATCATGTGTATGAACATTAAAATATGTAACTGAAAAAAAAAGTAAAAACAAAAATGCCCAGACAGCCTAGGCGCCCGCCTAGGCGGGCTAGGCGCCCCTTAGATTAAACCCACCGCCTAGACGCCTTGACAACCATGATGCACCTAGAATTTGAATGTCAGTATATTATATCTATGTAAGACTTGAGCAAATATATGTAAAATTTAAAAATTTAGAAAACATTTTGGTATCATAGGTTTTCTAATAATTTAGAAAAAAAATTGGCATTTTAGGTTTGCATGGCATGGGATTGTATTGGTGTAAGACTAACCAAATATGTATAAAAAATTAGGCCAAATAAGGTCTGGTTGTAGGTCAAATCATGTCCCATTTGGCCAAATAGTGGCTGATTTGACTAACATATGTTTAATTTTGCCCTGTTTAGAAAGATCCGGGAGTGTAGGTCTAAATGGGTCATCTTACACCATTTAAGTACTTTTAGGAAAACAAAGTCTTCTTTAGGCCAAATATGATATGGATTTTAAAAAATAAAGTCATATTTGACCAACTTGAGCCTAATTTATGTTAGTTCAGATAAGATTTTGGTATCTTAGGTTTGAAAGGGTTATCTTACAGTAAATTAGGTACGTTCAAGAAAAATTGTTGCAAGCTAGTTTGCTATAAGATCAAATATCTGATAAATGGGTATGATTAGGATCCATTTCGTCTTATTTCGGTCATTTTATTTTTTCTTTTATGTCAACTTAGAATTGATTGAGATCAAAGACAACTAATATACATGCATGTCCAAATATATATTTCGAAGTCAGTAAATATATATGTATTACCAACAAAATATATGTAAAAAGTTGAAATTACTTTTAAATGCTTAGGATCTCACCTAGGTGCCAACAATCCAACCTACACGGTTAGGGTTTTCATGTCACATAATTGTATTGATGTAAGACTCACCATATACATATAAAGATATCGGTACGAGGGATCCCAACATAGGCACCCTTGGGTGTGCGATATTTCTTAACTACCTTGACAAAATAGAGGAAAGTTACTGTTAAATTAGTTTAGATATAGATCAAATAGGTTAAATGAGGATCAATTAGGTCAAATTTAGGTCACATTATGTATGTTTTATGTCAACTTTGGATTGATAAAGTTTAGTGAAGAAAAGGGGAAATTGAAGTTGATAGTGCTGAAGAGGTAGTCAAGATTAGGAGAAAGGATCTAATTGTAGATCTGCATATATGTGTGCTGGAGGGAATGAGATGTACTTTTTTCATTAAGCTTTTAAACTTCATTTTGAATGTTTGCTTCCAGATGCACCACATTTTTGTCAATTTCTATGTTTCCCTTTTAAACAATTCCATGTATGAGACAAGTAGAGTATGTGTATATGTATATATATATATATATATATATATACATATATATATATGTATATATATATACATATATATATATATATATATATATATATATGTTGACAAAACTATAAATGATGTATCTGCATGTAGCTCGACACATTCTTTTGGTTAAGCAATTTTTGATTTAGGGCAAATAAGGTCGGACTTTACCATATGAGGTCTAATTTTCCCAAATAAGTTTTAGATTATAGGATGAACTTGGTTGGGTTATGTTTGGAAGTGTCACCTTACACCAAGATTTCGGCCGAATAAGGAATAGTTTGTTCTGATTTAGGATATATTAATATTTAGTAGGTTAAATTAGGATCAATTAGTTTGATTTTAGGTCAAGTTATGTGTGTTTTAGGCCAGCTTTTGATTATTTAAGCTTAGATAAAAATGGCATTGTCATTGATGAAATTTTATAGGTATTCAAGTAAGGGAGAGAGTTGACATCTCTAGGATCGTGTAGATGTGCATTGGAGGGAAAGGGGTATACTTTTGCCATTAGGATTCAAAGACAAAATGGGTAGTACATGTGCTCAGAAAAAAAAATATTTTCAACAAAAATTATTTCCTTTGTATCTAATATCAACTTCTTATTTCTTTCAATACTGTTATAGTGATTACATATTATCCTATCATTTCTCTACTTTACACCAAATCAGGAATATATAGGCAAAATAAGGTCTAGCAAAAATACCCTACCCGACCCGACGATACCCGACCCGACCACGCAAAATTTGGGTTTTATTGGGTTTAGTGGTTTTGTAGGCTGACACTTGTGAGTCACGAACTCAACACTTAGAACTTATCGTGTAAACACGCGGGCATGGCCAAACCCGCTCACAACACTCATTAACCCCTACAGACACACTCGGTCTTCTACTCTCACGGTGACACAGACCCTGCCCCGTGGACTCTCCCTCTCTGCCTCAGTCTTCATCTAGGTTCCAGTGTCCAGTTCCCTCATGCGGCGGCCGCTGCAGGATTTCTAGTGTCCAATTCACTCATGCGGCGAACGCCACGACCCTCTCTCTGTCTCAATGGCTGTCACCACTACACAAACTCACTGATCTTCTCACCCATTCTAATTCATAATGTGTTGCGTCCCCTCCCAGTTCAAGCAGAGGCTGCGATAGAGAGAAGGAGACAGAGGTAATTGGTCTCCAGTTTATGCATTAGATCCATAGCTGTTCTTGCCTTTCTGATGGTCTGACCCCCTTTATCCTTTTATTGGAGGTGTGATTGCAGAGCCGTGAAAACTGCACAGGTGTGTTTCCTCCTTCGAAGGCTCAGAGATTATGAGCAGTACTTGTGTGTGAGTCTGACGTTGTGTGTGAGTCTGACGGAAGAAAAACACCTGCAACTACAATCGAACCAGAAGATGCCTGGCATTCCCAGCAAACTGGGAAAGAAGAGGAATGCGGCCTACATTCGATTTCGAAGTCGACAACTCATAATCCCCTCAACCATCAAGTGCCTTGGACGAACGCTCAATTCCAGTGAATCTTGGGCCTCCGCACTCAGCAGCACATTTCCTAAATCTGTAGTGTGTGATTCAAATCAAACTAGAAGATGCCTGGCGTTCCCAGCAAACTGGGAAAGAAGAGGAATGCAGCCTGCATTCGAGTTCGGCGTCGACAACTCATAATCCCCTCAACCATCAAGTGCCTTGGGCGAACACTCAATTCCAACGAATCTTGGGCCTCCGCACTCAGCAGCACATTTCCTAAATCTGTAGTGTGTGATTCAGCTGGAGCCAATGTCACTCGCTGCCCTGCTTTCTTCTTCTAGCAAAATTTAGGATTGGGATGTGGGTCCATCACATCTGTGTTTGGGTGTAATTTAAAATAATATTTCTTTCTGGTGTGCAGATTCTGATGAGTCATCGATTTCATCATTTGGTTATTAGAAAGTTTATTTTTTCCATTGATTTTTTTGGAGCTTTTTGTATCTTGAATTTATTTAGTTTGACAATATGTAGCTATCCTACGTGATTCTTAGAATTGGAATCTGCAGATGAATTAATATCACGTTGTCTTATCAAACGATCATAAGATCTGGATTTGAAGTTTGTTATTATAATGGAACGGTTCATCACCATTTTCTTTCTCCTGAAACTCTGTTTCCGTCATCTGTGCTTGCAACTTTGTAGAAAAGACATTCTAGAAATGAGCAAAGTACTTCTATTCTGGAAAATGATTGTTAACATATTTCTATTTCATTAAGTACTTGTATTCTGAAAATTAGAGCAGTAATTCTATTCTGGAACTGAGTGTAATGTACATATCCATGACTAAACAAATATAATTATATGTGTGTGAGTGTATTACCAGCCAAATATATGTAAAAACTTAAAAATTACTTTCAAATGCTTAGGATCTGACTTATGTGCCCACAATCCAACCTATATGCCTAAGGTTTGCATGTCACAGAACTGTATTGATGTAAGATTAACCAAACAGATATGAAAAAATTGTGAAATATCTTTAAACACGTAGGTGCACAGGATCCCAACATAGCCACCGTTGGGTGCGCGATATTTCTTAACGACCTTGGGTGCAGGATATTTCTTAACAACCTTAGACAATAATTAATAGTATGAATATAAAGATCAATATAGATCACAAAATGCAAATCTGAAATAGGGAATAAAGATAGAAATATTATTGTGATTGCTACATCCTTAGCAGTGCACAACGCATGCCTACTGTTAGATTTGAATAAGGCAAGATGTGAGAACAAAAGAATTTACACACCTCTAATGGTCAATGAAGAAAATTAGAAATTGATTGCCGAAATTTACAATTTGTAAAAGACAACTGAGAAGAAACAACATAGCACAAAAAACCTGGACTTCTTCCTCTAGATGATGTTGGCCAATGTGAGGAAATTGGGTTCCCACGGCGTCCTCTCGTTCTCAGCTAACAACTGGAATAACATGTATTGTGAGGAAGGAAAATTTATCCTAGAAATAAAAGGAAGGAGAAGTCGTGGACGGAATTGCTATCCTAAACTGTTGGCATCAACCTAATCAGAATCGTCAGGTAGAGTCATTACCTTGATTGCCTTATGAATATGGTGAGGCGTCGATCCAACGACCTGTCCAAAGCTGTTGATTTCTCAGACGCCGTCAGCTTTCAGCCTCATGCTCCTCTGAAAATCCATGTCGGCGCGCGCCGTAGAGCAACGAACGCTTTGCGAACTTTATTCACCGTTGTGGCTGGATGGTAGGAAATAGGGGGGAGAAGATGGGCGGGAAATAGAGTAGTGGCCGAGAGAAGTTGTGGCCGGAAAGCGGTAGAAGTCATGGCGGGGTGCTCGGAGTCGCGGGAGGTGAGGGTTGGAAAGGGGGGAGTGTGCCGCGCGCGGAGTCGGAACGGTGGGAGTGGGGGTTGGGGGTAACGGGGTTCCCGTGGCATCGTAACAAAGGGTTACGCTTTGTTTCTTTTTTTTTATAAAAAATAGCCAAAATATTAACGTTTTGTAAAGGGTGAATAATATTGAGTGGCTACCAACAGCCGGTTGTTGTAGTGAAATCAGGTCCAGCAGTTACGAATAGTAGGAAAAAACCTGGCTTGCATTACATGGATAGGTGACTGTCTTATTGTAGGATAGAAAGTAGAGTTTCATGAATAACATGAGACCTTTTTCCGTGGCAGATTAGCTATCCTACGACTGACAACCCCGACACGGGTCCTTGTGACGTCCTGGTATGCAATTGCGCTGCATGTCATGCCGGCCGCTGTTGCACTCGTCAATGAACAAAAGCTTTGCCCTTACAACTAAATGTGCCCCCTTAGACCGTTTATATAATTCAGGAGTTGACTACTCACAATAACAGAGGTGTAGATAATGACGAGAACGGTAGATGGAACGGTAGATGGAGAGTCCACCTATTTACGGAATTATGAGGACAGAAGTGTAGATAATAAGGAGGACGGTGGATAAAGAGTCCAACTAATTACAAATTATGAAGAGGATGGAGAGGCTCTATACAATAAGATATATATATATATATAGAGTCAGGCTAGAATACACTCGAGTGTACGGATCGCACGAATACACTCAAGTGTGTTTGCATATCAAGACTTTTTTTGCAAAATGTAAACCGTTGATCTTCACCGTCATACTATAACTTGGCTATATACAAATTTTGAGCCCATTTGGATGAGTGTAAGTCACTCATCCAAGGGCAACAAAATCGACGCACGAAACTAATTTGAAATGCATAATTTTTGGGATCTTCATAACATGAGCTATACATATCCAAATGTGCTCAAATTTTGCATATGAGTTGTTCATGAGATGTTTAATAAGATCAACGGATTAGATTTTCAAAAAAAATATTGCATCATGAAAAACTACTTGAGTGTATTACGCTCCGGATACACTCGAGTGTATTCTAGCCTGACTCTATATATATATATATATATATATATATATATATATATATATATATATATATATATATATATATATATATATATATATATATATATATATATATATATATATATATATATATATATATATATATATATATATATATATATATATATATATATGGGCCCATCTTTATTGTCTGCACGGCTAGCTACCCGCCCACCCTTCCGATCATTTTTTTTATTTTTTATTTATAATTGTAGATGACTATTTTGTCTAGCTCTCCAAAAACTTTTAGTCAAAAATAATATTATTTGTCCCTCCAAAATCAAAAAATCCGTCCTTATATATATCTGATGTATATTTTGTACAAAGTTACTCTTTTATTTGTGTAGTTACTTTATGATCACCATAGTTACTTTTTTGGCCAGAAAAGTTACTTTTATAGTTGCCAGGTAGCGAAAATCCAGGCTACCCGCGCAAGCAACGAATAAACGCCATATATATATATATATATATATATATATATATATATATATATATATATATATATATATATATATATATATATATATATATGGGCTCATCTTTAATACCCGCGTGGGTAGCTACCCGCGCCCACTTCCTGATAATTGTTTTTTAAAAAAATTCACTATTATAGATGAACATTTTATCTAGCTCCCCAAAAAATTTGATCCAAAAATAATATCATTTGCCATCCAAAATAAAAAAATTCGTCCATATAATTACTGACTGTATATTTTCTGCGCAATTATACTTTTGCTCTCAGAGTTACTCTATATAACAATACAATTACTCTTTTGATTCGGAAGAGTTACTCCAGTGTACCATATAGTTACTCACCCGAGTTACTCCGGTGGGTAGTGAAAATTTGGCTACCCGTGCGGGTAACGAATGAAGAACAATATATATATATATATATATATATATATATATATATATATATATATATATATATATATATATATATATATATATATATATATATATATATATATATATATATATATATATATATATATATATATATATATATATATATATATATATATATATATATATATATATATATATATATATATATATATATATATATATATATATATATATATATATATATATATATATATATATATATATATATATATATATATATATATATATATATATATATATATATATATATATATATATATATATATATATATGGGCCCATCTTTATTGCCCGTACATGTAGCTACCCGCCCACCCTTCCGACCACTTCTTTTCAAATTTTTTTTTTCACAATTGTAGAGGACTATTTTGTCTAGCTCTCCAAAACATTTTATCCAAAAATAATATCGTTTGCCCCTCCAAAATCAAAAAATCCGTCCTTATGTATATCTGTTGTATATTTTGTACAGAGTTACTCTTTTATTCGTGTAGTTACTTTCTGTTCACCATAGTTACTTTGTTAACAACAGAGTTACTTTTTTGGCCAGTAGAGTTACTTTTTTAGCTGCCGGGTAGAGAAAATATAGGCTACCCGTGCGGGCAAAGAATGAACGCCCTATATATATATATATCTATATAAATAAATATATATATATATATATATATATGTCATTTTTTTATTGCCCGTGCGGGTAGCCTGGAGTTTCACTACCCGACTGCCAAAAAAGTAACTATAGTGATAAGAAAGTAACTACACGACTAAAAGAGTAACTTAGTACAAATTATACATCAGATATATTTTTGTGGGGCAAATGATATTATTTTTAGATGAAATTTTTTGGGAAGCTAGATGAAATGCTCCTCTACAATTGTGAATTGGTTTTTGGAAAAAAATTAGAGGAAGGGTGGGCGGGTAGCTACCCGCGTGGGCAATAAATATGGGCCCATATATATATATATATATATATATATATATATATATATATATATATATATATATAAAGAAATGTGTACCGACCAATACATGTAACTGATGTGTACCTGCAATTAAAATGGCACATATAGAGTGTGTTCATAAAATCCAACCGTATGGATTGAGTCATGATTGTATGGATAAGATGTGCGTAAAAAATCATAATCATATCCCATATTGATCGTGAGATATACTTATATCATCCAACGGTGTCTGCAATTTCTACAGCTTACCGTTCATTAGAAAATAAACATTTTCTTTCCTTAGATGATCTGTAAATATCATATTGTGTCAATTTTTTATACACATATTATCTAAGAGGTATACATCACATCTGTAAGGTTAGATTGTTCATTAGGATTTTACAATCTTCATTAATGACGATGGGTACATGTAAGTGACCGGCCTAAATTGTGCGTCCAAAGGGAGAAGCGGATTTGAAGTAGTCAGAATTTTAAATTTATAACCCGAAACCTTCTAGGCCCCCGCAAATTTGTTTACGGGGTCGAAGTAGATATACGGAGTCAAACACAGGGACAAGGGTAGTAGTGTTGAGAACGTTGAATCGACACGCTACACTCCAGCAAGGGTAAAGGGATGGTAAAATCCCCCAAGGGGAAACACCAAGGATAAAACAAAAGAAAATTATCTCCAACTAGAGCTACAAGGAAGATTAAGGTTTTAAGCATTTATCAGTTTTTAGGGGTTTTCGTGCAACGGAAACAGAGAGATAATACTAATGCTAAAGTAAGGTACGAAGGAGAAAACTTTGGTAAAACAAACGGCAGCAGGAATATCCTGTACCCCTCCTCTCAGAGCGGGTACCTCTAACCAAGCATCAACACCCCTCTCGAGGTTGCTGGACTTAAGTTAGAGTGGAGAGGTTACTAAAGCAACTCCGATTACGGGCACTCTCGTACTCCAGAATCGGACCAAACACTAGAGCCACAACACCTCTCTCGAGGCTGTTGCAACGGGAAAACACGATTCAGAAGCTAATCAAAACGCGATCCAAGCGTACAAGCTAGAGTTCAGATGTTAAACATTACAATCATCCAACAAAGGTGCCAAACATAAAGCAGCAGATAATTAAACTCTTCTATTTCCATAAACAAATAAGGGTCTGATTACATTGCATAAGTAAAGAAGTAAATGACGGAAATAATAAAGATAAATGTCGTCTTCTTGATCTAGAAGTACGACATACTACAACAGACCCTCCAGCCCGATACCGGGTAGGAGCCTTCCCCAGTACAACTATGTCGGGCGACACGCTCATGACGGGCGGAATGTATCGTGCGAGGCGCCCTTGCCCAATTCAATCATGTCGGGCGGCACCCTCTCGGGCGACACGTAGTGACGGGCGATGCGTATCGGGGTTCAGTATCATGCCGGGCTAGAGTGATGCTTCTAGTATCGGTCATTTGTATCGGGGATCCTTGTTGGCCGATATCAACCTGTAGTGGTGCCCGAGACGACCCTAAGTGAACTATTCCCTCCCTCTCGGGATGGGGAAGTGCTCACCTAGAATCGCCCGACACAACCTCTGAGGCACGATACACTAGCTCTTGCAGCTTTCCTGAGTTGGCTTGCGCAGGGTTCCGACCTGTCTTTTCGGCTTCCTGTAGCTTCTATTTATAGGCAGCGGTTGGGGAAGTTATGGTGCTCAGGGCGCCATGTGTCCTTCATCAGCTCTTATTATCGCGGAGTCGGTGGACGACCGATATCAGTATCGCCCGGCACAAGGATGTCGGTTTTCGTTCATCGTGACGAGTGGCGCGTGCCGTTGGGTGGCCTGTATCGCGTGACAAGCTTCAGTTGTCGTGGCAAGCCTGGCTCCCTGTCGGGTAAATAGGCGTATTGTTCGTTAGTTCCTTCTTGTGCGGCATCCTCATGTCGTGCGTCGGTGTATTGTGCTACCCTATCAGGCAGTGAGCATATCGGCCGGCTGGTGGGAAGGTTGATGCAGGTGGAGCATGTTTGTGGGCCGGGACGGGCCTTATTGCTGATAAATGAGTCAAAAAATGGAGGAAAACTCTGCAAAAGATGAAAATATTGAGTTAAGAGCGTAGCGTGACATGTTATTGCAAAAGTACATATAAAAAGAGAGGAAAATAGTTTAAAAGGGAAGTTTTGATAACAAAATAAAGGTCAAAAACATCACAAAATTAGGTTTTATAAACTCCCCAAACTTAGCATTTTGATTGTCCTCAATCAATATTTAAACTTTATTTTGTGATGCTTCTTCTTGACCGATATAGTTTTCAAGCCAAGGGGTTGAGCGAGCATTGATATGTCTTACTGAGAATACGGCTCGACCACAAACAACAAACTTTATTTCTCCTGCCTTATTTAAGCAAAAAATTCTCCACAGCTTCGGCGAGACTTGGGTGCATGATTTCGAAGTTAGCTTTCACACCAAACAACTTTTTGGGGCAGAGAGTTGTGTGTTGGGTAGGTTGAGGCTATTTTGGGTTTTTCTTGTTTTCCATCAGTCCATCTAGGTATGGGTCCGTTAGCGGGCAAGTGGTTCCTGCAGTCCAAGTCAGTTGGCTTTAGAGCAGTGATTTCACATCCTACGTACCACTTCTCCGGATCTACCATGCCTAAAGATGCGTACTTTTGGAAAACAAGTGTGTATATATTTCTTTTTTTTTCTTTTCTCTTTTCTTTTATTGGGTACAACTCTCATGCTTTTATTTACTCTCATAAGGCTACTTTCTCTTTTTGGGATTTTTATTGGGTAAAGGGAGAACCAGAGGGATTTTTGCTGTTTGGGCAGCTTTTTCCTTCTGCATGCACGTCTCTTAGCTATAGCGAGATTATTTTTTTCAAAATTTTGGCATGGAAAGTCGTAATCTTTTGTTGTTTGAGGCTGCATTATCAGAAAGACATAACAAAACTTGCAATACCTTAGGTACATACAAAATAAACTGGCAAGAAGTCGTATCAGGTTTTTACTATACAATGTCTTTGTACATATGCATGGAGATAAGATAAACAAAATTTTTCAAAATTTTTGTATGAACATATATATGTGCACATGATATAGAGAACAAGAACAAAAGAATAAAGAATTTGAATCTGAAAATTTTTCAAAATTTTTTATACCTCTCTCACTAGTACATGGTACCCCCCCAAACTTACTCCACACTCTGTCCCAAAGTTGTGAGGTAGATAAGGTGAGGTAATGTTAATCTAGTGAGGGTTAGCTGGTGAGCGCGCCTGCGCTAGATATAATCTCCCACACATATTCTCCTCATTTGCTGTGATAGTCGATGTGGTGGAGTTGGTCAGGCGTCTCTTCATTTGATATCCATTCTAGGACGAAGATGTCACAGTCGTTGGATAGAGGAATTTGATGTGGACTACGGTGGCAGAACTGTAGCTCGTGCCACTTGCTTGCTGCCGTTTCCAGGAATGGTTCTATCAGCGATGACACCTCGTCGTAGCATTTTCGAACTAAGCACTCGAGGGATGTCAACGCTGCTGATGTACACATCACTGGATGATCTTTGTTGCTGTCTGAGTTGTTGTAGAAGATTCCTGCTCATTGTCGGGTGTACATAGTTAGGAGCGTCCAATGGTTATAATGCAGGATGGGCATGAAAATTGTGTGTGGGACCCCGCTCTCTAACTCTGCCAGAAATGCTTGCTTTGCTCCTGTTTCATCGGCGAGGCAAATGTTATTGAACAGCATAGGATGAGCTATGTATGCGTGTTCGAACCTTGGTTGTATTGTTTGGATGTAAGCGGCCGCCACAGATACAACCAAGCATCCTCCTTCTTTTACCATGTCCCTTAAGTCATCAACCGGGACTATGACATTGTCTGCCTCATAGATGACATCCGCCGGGGTAGAATCAGCCAACTTCAGAAGGATTTCATTGACCTGCTCCTGCGTGAGTGTAGCGCACGAGAAGCGGTCAAAATTGTTGATCAGACCTTCTACAGTTTCAGGCGAAGCAGGGTCTTCAAATCCGTGCACTTTCTGTAGGATCTCTAACTGCTTGCCTGCCCCATAGGTGTCAGTTGCCATCTCAGCTTCTTTCTCCGGGGAGCTGCTGGTTTGTGAAGATTCATCTTCTTGATCGCTGTCCGGCAACTCCTCTGGTACCCCTGCGTCTCAGAAATAGCGCTTGTCTTTGATCAGCAGTAGGGCGTATATGCTCCTGAGGTGGTAGAAGTTTTGGGCCTAGAGATGCCTCATATATCCAAATATGTTGAGTAGCTCCATGGCGCGTAAGACGACGAAGGCACTGTTTCCACTTCCCTCTTCTACTTGGACGGGGAAGTCTCGGATAGAAAAGAAGTTCCAGATTTCGTTGTGACATTTGGTTCCTTGCTTGATAGCTCGTAGAAGATGCAGCGGTAGAAGCCTCAGATTTTTGTCCTCTGGGTGACTGAAAACAAGCCCGGAGCGTGGCACCTTGTTGTTGTTGTAGCTCAGCAGCTGGACGTCGTGGTTCCTGAGGTCTGCCATGCAGAGGAACCATATGTTGCAGTGCTTGTACGGTGCCAACACGAGGTTTGGGTTATGCATTTCTATGTGCTACAGCATGTTGGCCACCGCAATGGAGTCTGGTACTCCCCACATCAGCTTTCTAGCCAAGGTCGGGGTGGCATTGTATACTATCTTCCGATCTGTCCTGGTGCTGATATTCTCAATGATTGCACCTTCAAGGACCCTGAACATCTTTTTGCCGACGATGGCTGGCGAGCGAAATATGCTTCGAAGTGCTCCCCGTCGTACGGAGAAGTATCCGTCGCTCCAGACGACGTCTTCTTCATCTGCCTGCGACCTTAGGACATTGTTTAGCAATTTATGGTCTTTGATCGTCAGGTAGCTGATGGTCCTTCTGTCGAAGTCAGCCATCTCGAAGGAAGGTATCTTTGATGGCGTAGAGAACTTATCTGCCATCGAGCGTTTTCCTATGGGGAGGTTTCTTTCATTGGCGGCATAAACGCCCCCCCTTTCTCCCTCTGATTCATTAGAAGAGTCATCCCCGATGCTGATCTCTTTGTTATCATCTTCAATTTCGTCTAGGGGGACTGAGGGAGCTGTGTCTTCCAGGCCTAGGGAGCTCTCCTGTCCTGCTGGAGCTCCGTAGGTTGACCTTGGTGGTGTCCCCTCCTCGGGCGTTGTGGATGGCCCGCTGGAGGAGGAGGAGGACGCTGGTCTTGAGGACGCTGCCGACGAGGAAGGTGGAGAGCCAAAGCCAGGGGGCGACAGAGACCTTCTCAACTGCCTTCGGTGCGGATGGTCGTCTCCCCTGTTTAGCCTCTCCTTGATCTCGTCGAGGCGTTGGAGGGCTTGCTGAAGTGTCGCGTTTAGAGTCTCTACTTGGCCGGGAAGGCTAACTAGAGTCAGCAGCTCCCGTTCTTGGCTATTCAGCCTTTGATTGAAAAATGAAAACTTGCGGGTTATAGAATTAAATGTAGCTGAGTGGCTCTCTGTTACCTCCCACATGTAGTCAAGTTCGTGCCCCAGCATCTTCCCGAGCGACGGAGGCGTTCCTGCAGTTCTCCCTCTCGTCCCCGCAATACTTTGCTCGCGTGACAGTCTACCCAATGAGGTAGAGCATATCTCGATTGTTCGCAAGGTAGATGCCGTCGGGTGAGGTGTCGGCACTCTTGCGGCCATTACCGCCTCGCCTTATCGTCGTTGTGGAGATGGCCGTAGTGTGGGTGGATGCTGCTCCACCTCAACATTGTTGGTGATCTCTTCAACAGCTGCTACATGGGACACCGGCGGCGGTGTCGGCGTCAGCTGTTTACCTTCGAGCTCCATCGCTAGGATCTTGGCGAACACCTCATTACTGGCATCCGGCTGAAGTTCTTCCTCAACCTCTACATGCACTACAGAAATTTTGGGGGCTGCGGTTGTCTCTTCCGCGGCAGCTCGCGTAGTTATTGTCTCGGCGACCTCAACGATCACCAGTTCTTCTTCAGCCACCACAGTCGTTGTTGTGGTTGTGGCTGGTATAGTAGGAGCGACGACAACTCTATCAACTGTTGTCGTCGGTGGCTCTGGAATCACGGCTGGCTCGGTGTAGGTCGTTAAAGCTTTTTCCTACCTTGGGTTGAGAGGAATTGATTCTCCTCTCACGGCCACCCTTTTCTGAATTTTGGTAGTCGTGGCGTAAGCTGCATCTACTACCACAGCTTCTATCTCAGCTGTAGTGTAGATCAGCTTTTCTACGTCGCAGGTGGCGCAGTGAGGGAGCAGAAGGAGGGTGTTTGTCCTTGCACACTTGTATAAATAGCTCCTTCCCTCCTTCTTTATAATGCTGGTCCTCATCAGGTATTTGAGATCGATCAGCTAATCGCCCCTCGTCCTCGAAAGACTGTGTGGCTCCTTTGGGTACCTATGCCCAGCCGCGATTAGGTTGACGATGCCACCCATACAGTATTCTTTGGTGGCATCCTTTATTGGGTGCAGCCTGTTCAGCAAAAACCTCCTGAGGTTGATCACTCTTCCCTCCATTATGTGCCACATGACGTGGAGTTATTCGGTGTAAATATTGTTGGACTCGTTCTTGCTGAACAGCAAGCACGCCACCAGTTTGTGCACTATTCTCCAAAAACATGAGTGCATTGCAGCCACCTTGCTTCCCGACTTAAACAATGACTCGCCGGTCAGCCTATTCCAGAGTTCCACGGGGTTGAACCCGTCTCCTTTGGTGATTCTCTCACCGTTATTCATCAGATTCTTCTCTTCCTCGTTGGAAGAGAAGATCTCGTTTAGCAGCTTCTCGGAGATGGCTTGCTCTGAGTTGTACAGCAACACTTGTAGTCTATCTGCTCTGGTGTATTCTTATTTTTCCACAGCAGTATTCTTCACTTAGCAGAGAGATGACATGAACTCCCTCGTGAGTTCGGTGTAGGAGGCAGATCGACTGAGGCCGATCTTCCTCAGTCCTGCCGCGACGAGGACGCTCTTCAGTCTTTCAAAGATACCCAACTGAATGAAAGAAGACTGGTGACAGAACCTGCTCGGCCTGTAGAGCTTGGTCGCCAATTCTACATAACGGCGTACGTGCTCGTCATCTCTCGGCACGAACCTTCCTGGTGTGTGATCCAGGGGTTGTACCGCTGCTGTTGGTGCTGTGGTTGGAGCCTCCACTTCTCCTGTCCTTGTTCTCTTTTCTACTGTTGATGGCCCAGCCGCCTCGGGATTCATGTGTTTCTACCCGACAGTTGTCGCTTCAGCTGCGTCTTCGGTGTTGATTCTTCTGCCATGCTCGTCAACTCGAACAACAATCTTCTTGGTACGGGCAATTTTTGTTAACATTAAACAAATTCATTGATCAATTAAATGTGCCGATATTAAGGTAAGCAGAACTAAAATTTGATACTGGCGTTTATAAAATGAAATGCACTATAAGATTTGGCCCGATACAAAAATGACTCGACACCACTGTATTGGGCGATACAAAGCTTTCAAAGATGTAGGCTCGTTCCCGATACGAGATCTGGGTATCGTCCGTCACGTCGAAAAAACATCTTAGGCGATATAGAACAAGACGATACAGAGAGAACTGCTCGTCAGGAAAGTCGCCCAACATGGGTGTGTCAGGCGATACGGTTGTGAGAAACAAAACGCACGACAGGGTCCTCCTGAAAGAAAAGCAATGTTTCGCTCGACAACAAAACAAGTGAGGCGGTGTAAGGATGGGAAACACGGCTATCGCCCGACATGGAGTATCGGGCAACGCGAGTAAAAGGCGTGTCGCGCGACATACGTATCGGGTGATACAAAGGAGCACAACTAAAGCCATTCGTCCGATAAGTTATGTGCGATAGGAAGGTCGTATAGGGCAAGCCGGGATGATACGGCTGTCGGGCTATACCTTTGTTGTTTTCTTAAACTTTCTGCGTGACACGAGAGTAGAAGAACGTTGCACGACACGGGAGCAAACTCAGGGAATCACAACACGATACAGGTAGGTGAAAATAGTAAAGGCAGTATCCCGACACGGTAATATCTCTGTTCTTTATATAGAAATCCCAACCGGGGGTAAAACTAGTAATTCTGAGACGCACGTCGGCCGTTGGTATAAATCATTCCCGAGACGGGCAATCCATCCGTCGACACAAGAGTAATTACTCCACTTGCATGATACGGGTGTACGCCTCCAGGCATGCCATCCGTCACGGCATTTGCGATGCCTGAAATAACATCGCCTGTCATGAGCGCGTTCAGTGTGCCGGTTGAGCTGTTGCCCGATACGAACCCTTCAGAGCAAAAATCAAGAATAAAAACTTAAAAACAAAGGGGGAAAAAGCGGTCGATGAGTAAAACATCATTGGCCTAAGGTTTAGATCCCGGCCTCAGATGGTATTATCCATCCCGGTCTATAAAATAGAGCGGTGGCCCATAAAACAGAAGAGTCAGCGCATGTGGTGCATGCACTGACTCGGGCCTTATTACATTCCAAATGTTCATAATGTTTGTTTTGCAGGAAAGTAAATTACATCCTATTCTAAGAAAGATAAGAAAGCTTGGGATGCCTCTCGAGAAGCATTGTAGTTTTTGTCTCCAACTTGACGTCTTCTAGCTTCTTCACTCCTTAGCCTCTGGCATCATCCATCTCGTGCAACTCAATCCCCATCTCTCTCGATCACACCCCTGCCTTCATGGCAGTTTCGGTATTGGATGGTATTTTGCCTGAGGGATTCTTTATTAACTCGGCCATTTGAGCTAATTTATGATCAATTTGGCGTTGATGCGTCTGCATATCCACCATTTGGACCTGCAATGAGTTCAAAACACCCGAATTTGATAGCACACTCTGCCCTAACTGGTTATTAATTGTGTCCTACCTTTTTACAAAATCAAACAGTTGTCCAACCACATCTGATTGGCTAGAAACCTTATCCTGCACTTTGACTGATCCTTGGTACTTAACCTGCCCCTGAAAGTTTCCTTTGTTCATCTGGAAGGAGGTGATTTTGGTGTACTGACTTGGTCCTCCCCTCTTCTCAAAAGCTTGGGGTAGCTTAGAGGAGCTATGCAGCTTATGTGAGTTCTCAACTACATCCTTGTTGCCGTAACTGAAGCTAGGGTGGTCCGGCCTTTTGAAATTTACAAAAGAGACATTTTCAGTCTCTTCGGTCTCAGATTCAGTATCGCTTGATGCGTCTGGTCGGGTGTAGATGCAATTATTTACCCCATGCCCCTTCTCCACATGTAACACACTTCATTACCTTTTCAACCTGCTTCTTCCCTTTTCCGCCAGATTCCTTCAGCTGCTTGACATCCGTAGCTGTCCTCTGGATCTGAGAAGTAATAGTCTCCAGAGCCTTGGATTCAAAAGAAGGTCCTTCACTAACCTTCTTAGCCTGCCCTCTGTCAGATCTATCATAATCAGTGTCGGCTTGCAGCTCGGCCATGTTTTTGATGATCTTCTCAGACCTGCTCGACTTCTTCCCTAGGAAGTCACTTCCTGCTGCAACATTTAGTGAAACCCTTTCATCGGGAGTTAGACCATTATAGAAGGTTCTCGTTGGGCTTTTGCATGCAGGAAGTTATCCTCTGTCTGTTCCTCGCTGTCTTCTTAGTTGGATAGAACTTGTTCACAAAAGCATCCGCCAGCGCTCCCCATCCATTCAGAGCTTGGTGGGGCAGCCCCAGATACCACGATAGAGCCTTATCTTCCAAAGAGAAGATGAAGCCCTTGCAGGAGATGACCTCCTAGGGAACACCCCGCATCTTAATGGTGTCGCAAATATTCTTGAAAGCATCCAAGTGGTGATAGGGGTTGTCGTTCTTGAATCTCCCTCTAAAGATTTTATTTTGGATCATGGAGATTACATATGGCTTGAGCTCAAAATTGGTGGCGTTGACTCACAGGATGATGACAGGGCATCGAGAATTGTTAGCCTTTGTGGAAGCTAACTCCCTCAGAGTCTTCTCTTCTTCTTTCTAATCATCATTGTCACTACATTCCTGGCATTGTTCTTGATTATTGTGATTTCTTCCGTGCCTTTGGTGTTGGCGACGTCTATCACGGCGATGTTCTTCCTTGAACTGCTCCATTTCTGGATCTTCAAGTTGATCATTGTCGTCGTATCGGTCGTTGACCTCAGGTGGAGGCGAATTAGGCCTAGCCCTCCCTTGGCGTTCACCTTCAGAATGGGGGGGCTCAACGCGAGGTGGCATGCTGGATGGTGTTGGTGCTCAGTTGAACAAAAAGCCTTTCTTCTGAGTACCTAGAATTGCACGAAAAATCAAGTTAGAAAATATGTTATTAATAATACGAGTTATTCATTTCAGGAAAAGAATAATAAAAAAAAGAGTGTTGTCAAGCTCATTTCTAAGCTTGAGGCATGGGAGTGTAGTTAGTGGACTCAGGTCCATCAACAATACCATTTTACCTTGTCCCCGGCAACAGCGCCAAAAAGTTGACCGGCCTAAATCGCGCGTCCAAAAGGAGAAGCGGATTTGAAGTAGTTGGACTTTTAAATTTATAACCCGAAACCTTCTAGGCCCCCACAACTTTGTTTATGGGGTGGGAAGTAGATATACGGGGTCGAACACAGGGACAAGGGTGGTAGTGTTGAGAATGCTGAATCGACACGCTACACTCCGGCAAGGGTAAAGGGATGGTAAAATTACCCAAGGGGAAATAGCAAGATAAGACCGATAAAACAAAAGAAAACCATCTCCAACTGGAGCTACGAGAAAGATTAAGGTTTTAAGCATTTATCAGTTTTTAGGGGTTTTCGTGCAATGGAAATAGAGAGATAATACTAATGCTAAAGTAAGGTACGATGGAGAAAACTTTGGTAAAACAAGCGGCAACAGGAACATCCTGTACCCCTCCTCTCAGAGCGGGTACCTCTAACCAAGCATCAACACCCCTCTCAAGGTTGCTGGACTTAAGTTAGAGTGGAGAAGTTACTAAAGCAACTATGATTCCGGGCACTCTCGTACTCCAGAATCGGACCAAACACTAGAGCCACAACACCTCTCTCGAGGCTGTTGCAATGGGAAAACACGATTCAGTAGCTAATCGAAACGTGATCCAAGCGTACAAGCTAGAGTTCAGATGTTAAACATAGCAATCATCCAACAAAGGTGCCAAACATAAAGCAGCAGATAATTAAACTCTTCTATTTTCATAAACAAATAAGGGTCTGATTACATTGCATAAGTAAAGAAGTAAATGACTGAAATAATAAAGATAAATGTCGCCTTCTTGATCTAGAAGGACGACAGACTACAGTAGACCCTCCAACCTAATACCGGGCAGGAGCCTTCCCTGATACAACCGTGTCGGGTGGCACACCCTCTCGGGCGACACGCTCATGATGGGCAGAATGTATCATGCGAGGCACCTTTACCCGATACGATCATGTCGGGCGGCACCCTCTCGGGCGACACGCCGTAATGGGTGATGTGTATCGTGGTTCAGTATTGTGCCGGGCTAGAGTGATGCTTCTAGTATCGGTCACTTGTATCGGGGATCCTTGTTGGCCGATACCGGCCTGCAGTGGTGCCCGGGACGACCCTAAGTGAACCATTCCCTCCCTCTCGGGATGGGGAAGTGCTCACCTAGAATCGCCCGGCACAACCTCTGAGGCACGATACACTAGCTCTTGCAGCTTTCCTGAGTTGGCTTGCGCAGGGTTCCAACCTGTCTTTTTGGCTTCCTGTAGCTGTTATTTATAGGCAGCGGTTGGGGAAGTTATGGTGCTCAGGGCGCCACGTGTCCTTCATCAGCTCTTATTATCGCGGAGTCAGTGGACAGCCGATATCAGTATCGCCCGACATAAGGATGTCGGTTGTCGGTCATCGTGACAAGTGGCGCCTGCCGGTGGGTGGCCTGTATCGCGTGACAAGCTTTAGTTGTTGTGGCGAGCCCAGCTCCCTGTCGGGTAAAAAGGTGTATCGTCCGTTAGTTCCTTGTTGTACGACATCCCCATGTCACGCGTCGGTGTACTGTGCTACCCTGTCGGGCAGTGAGCATATCGGCTGGCTGGTGGGAAGGTCTATGCAGGTGGAGCATGTTCGTGGGCCGGGACGGGCCTTATTGCTGATAAATGAGTCAAAAAATGGAGGAAAACTCTACAAAAGATGGAAATATTGAGTTAAGAGCATAGCGTGGCCTGTTATTGCTAAAGTACATATAAAAAGAGAGGAAAACAATTTAAAAGGGCAATTTTGATAACAAAATAAGGGTCAAAAACATCACAAAATTCGGTGTTATCAGTAAGCTACATGTAATCGGGTACACAGTTCTTTTAGCCATATATATATATATATATTTATATATATATATATATATATGTATATATATATGTATGTATATATATATGTGTATATATATATCTATATATATATGTATATATATATGTACATATATATATAGTATATATATATGTACATAGATATATATATATATATATATATATATATATATATATATATATATATATATATATATAAATGTAGATATATATGTAGATATATATATGTACATATTGGATGCCATATGAGCCATGAGAGGTAGGATGACCGAGTACCTCTGGCAACCCAACCCTAGAAAGGGTCGTGCATGTTAGAGTGAAGGATAGCTCCTTCATTATTGAGGTTAGAGAAGAACCTATGGAACCCCATGAGCTGATATGAGCATGGCATAATAGGCAACATGTATGTATCAGTAGTGCGAGTAATAGGTTGAAACCTTGGCTGAGGGAGTTTGATGGATAGCTTATGTGATAAGTATAAGGGGTTATGGATAACCTTGAGCGAACCTAAGTTGACCATAGGCTTCATCTAGCTAAGGGCATGCTTTTGAGGTTGATCCTTCATGAAGAGAGGACCTCTAATGGTGAGTTTGGATGTAGGGTTATCTCTAGAGAGAGAAGGAAACCCAACAAGAAGGTTGGAAGCCTAAAACCCCGAGATATGAGGAACAATGGATGATAGGGGTTGCCTCATGATCGATCCCTGGAAGTTGATGATATCTTGATTGCCTTTAGAGGGACCAAACCCTAGAGAGAGAAGATGAAGCTTCAGGTACCAATGTGCCTATGGTATAGGTGTTTACCTTCTGAGGTAGGAAGAAGAGTTCCTTAGACCTAGAAAGGTTTAGTAACAGGTTATGAGGCCTTGTACCTTGTTGGTTGTCCTTAAGGAGGACCCAACTCTAAGTGTTGCTCGAGTTGAAGGATGATAAGGAGTGCATGTCATGCCTTTTGCATGCTTGGTTCGTAGTTAAGAGATAGAGCATGCAGTTGGACACCTAAAAGTGAACCTGATTCCTAGGACTAAGAGGGGAAGTGGTATACCTAATGCTCATGATGAGAATTAAGTTGTTATAGTTTCGAGCATGGTACTCCTCATGCATAAAGGAAAATGGAAGCCCCTTATGTTTAAGGTATGTTTGATGAACCCCTCACAACTATGTTGATGATAAAGGAAAGTATGATCTTGATCCAACACCGAGGAAAGAGGATAAGTATGACCTAGCATGGTACAGTAGGTGATTTGCTTGTGCCTTACTAGCTTTCTAGGGTTAAGTAGGCTCATGTGGATGTAAACCCTGGACCTAAGAGCTTTTGTGACCTTGTTTTCAAGAGGTAGTTTTCCTCCCATCCTGGGAGAGGGACCCCTTTGGTAGGGTGTATATCAGTTTTGTTGGTTTAAGGTAACCTAAAAAGGTCTCATAGGATCTTGAGAAGCTAAGTGAAAAGTACATGGTATGAGAATGAACCTATAGACCCATAGATATCCATCTCTAAGTGCATGTGTATGTGGTACCATGGAGGTAACTGGTATGGGGCTTGACTAGGGTAGGCAGGTTTCCATGATCCCTATAAACGGATAAAAATCAGCCCATGAATGCAGAAAGAGAGATGATGAAGGCTTGGGTAAGGTTCTAAGGTGAACATGTACTATAATGGAGAATCCTAAGTCTATCCTAGGGTCAGGTAGGGATAAGACCGATGAAAGTAGGAGTTGCCTAATTCCCCAGTTGCACATGACCATAGGGTCGGGAGGTAACATCTATCATTGTCTGAGGGCCATGGGTTAGGAGATTGATAACCTTCCTGAACTCATGGGACCCAAAGGGCAGATGAGTAGGGCACTCTCTTGATGCATGAGGGAAGAGGGATGACCCCAAAAGAGCCGGTACCCTATAGACTTAGAGGAGATGACCAAGGATATAAACCTCAGTAGGTTCAAGACTAATTTGATATCATGATGTCTGTGACGTAGAGACATATGTGGCATGTTGCAACTTAGATGTAAAGGTGTATTGGCAAGGTGGGATTTACCATCTCTACTCTTGGAACAGGAAGAACTCTGTATTGGACTGCAGCCAAATGCTTATTTCTTCTTGTTATGGGGGTGATAGATAGGACATTACACATGCCATACACCAAGGATAAGTGATGGTGTAGGTTGGAACGTTGCCATGAGAAATGGGGATAGAGAAGATAACCTACCCTGGTAAAGTGAATGATACCTGGATGGTTTGCAAACACTAAGAGGAATGAGGTAGTCACCTTATGAGGATGTTTTTTTTTTATCATGAGCTATGTGGAATTTACAAGTTATATCAGGTTGAGTTTGATCACCATGATGATGAAATCAGAAAGTGTTCTCAATGAAGATAGACTTAGAGTTAAGAGTTAAGATGATAAGTGAAATACATGGAAGTGTATGTCTTCCACGTTACCTAATACCTAAGGATGTGAAGTGGTAATGGATGCTCTGGTTGAGATACATCTGACTTGTTTGACTAGAAGCTAGAAGAGGTTGTTTGGCTAACCCTAAGTTTGAAAAGGAGAGGTGTTTGGATAACACTCAAATGTAACAAGATACGTTGAAAAGTTAAGGGTTGGTTGGTTAGCTAGTCTAGTCCTTGATGCAATGAAAGGATGGTGGTAGAACCTCAGATGCACTTCTTTGGAAAAGAAGGTGATGAAACCCTGACTAGAGTGGTTTAGGGTTTCAAAGGAATCAATCTTGAGGAATCATGACATACAGGTTATCATGATTGAATATCACCATACATTGTGGTAAATGGCAATAGCACTTTGGATGATTAAGATGAAGTTGCATGTGGTTTATGGCCATGCAAGCCAGAAGGTAAAGAACGAACCCCAATAACCCAGTGTATCGATACAGAGGACAAAAGAGGATCAACAATATATATTGGTTTAAACAGATGATTTGGCTTTTACACTAGTAAACTAAAAAAGTTAAAGGAAACTAACCAGTAATCATGTGGTGGAAAGATATGAATTATATTTAAAGGTGTTGAGAACAGGTTTTCACATCAATGATGAATGATGAAAATCAATTGTTCTTGAAACAATGAAAGTGAGGTATGGATCCAACACCCACCCCTTGATAGTGTAGTACAACCCTAATTTGATATAACACTCCCAAGCTTATACTAAATTTCACCCAACAAACCTTTATCCCCAACATTTCCCACCCACTCCCGTGGTCAAGACAATGTTGTTGAAATACATCTCCACACTCTTTTGCATCTCTTCCCATATCATGAAAAGATATTAAATCAAACACACAAAGTGTCTAGCTAACCATGTAGCAAGAAATCAACACTAATTGACTTTAGAACAGTGGAACAACTAGCATTATATTTGAGATTTGTGTTCAAACATGTTATGACATGGATGTTATGTTGCCATGCCCAAGAACAAGAGTTATGCTCATCCATGACTAAGGAATGCAGATTCAAACAGTAGTATATGAAGAAGGGCATAGTAGTAGAGAGTGAAGAATGAAAATCTCCAAAGAAATAAGAATTCCATATAGGAGTCACAATTTTGTTCTTTATAAATCTCTTTCTCTAGAAACCTTCTCTCCTGAGTGAATTGAATAAAGATAAGAAACATTTGTATAAATTGTCAAAGAAGAATTGAGGAAGAAGAAGGTTCTTTCTCACCTAAACATGCTTTCTCCTACATAATCATCTTCTTCACTTCTTGTCTCTCCTCTAGACATCTTTCTCTCCAAATGACCCACAGTAACTTGTCCAAGTCGGGTTGGTATGTATTTTAAAACGTGGAGCAGTTTCCTTTTGATTTGGAATAAAATTATATGTAACAAGGTGTGTTTGTGGGAAAGATGGCATATTACTTGTTCTTTCAGTACTTGAACTGTTGTGCATGAGAATTGCACCGGGTATTGATTTGCCAACACAACATGTTGCTTGCAAGTCAGGGAACTGAAAATTTTGAAATAGTGGGACACAACATTTTGAGATAATGACATGTCATATTGTTGAGACTTTTTGGGTCATTAATTCTCATGGATTGAGTGACATGGCACATTGGATAGCTAAAATGTCATCTGAAGTGCTTTTTGTAGAAAGCAAAATTCCAGCTAGGGATATTTCATGTTGGTTGATAAAAACGACATGTTTCCGACATATTCTTTAGGAATTTACTTCAAACTTAAGGAATTCTTAGGAAATGTTATGAATGTTGAACCATAATTAATTAATCCCCATTTTTATGTCCAATTATGAATACATAATTCAAAGTTTGGATAAATATTAAAGAACTAAAAAATGAGAAATGTAGCATGATTAAGAGTGAAATTTGGTTGAAGCTGATTTGATATTGTAACCAAAGTGGTTGAAAAGATTATATAAAATGTGCACATCATATTCCCCTAATATTGAGCCATTGCTTGTCATCAAGGAAAAGGAAACAAGGATACATAGCAGAAGAACTAGAATGACTCAAACATCAATTCAATGAAAGGGAAGAATTCAATCATAACACAACAATCATTGTCAAGATATTGCGACTTGGTAAGAATTCATTTCAACCACTCATGATTTGAAGTTAAGTCCAATTAGGTGGTCAATCACTTTTTACAAATCAATAGGATATCAATGAATAGAGATGTGATGACAAAGCCAAGAATGTAGTGAATATGCAACCAAATCCTTCTAATTATAAGGATAAATAAAAATGAATTTCTGATTTGATATCAACAAATCTACAATAACTTCTTCTCAAGCAAAATGATTTTAAAATGATGAGCCTCGGGTATGACCCACAACTTCTAATGAAGGCTTATGAGCACATCGAATGTTGTTTGGGGTTTATTTACCCTCATCTGACATAATTCCTAACCTACATTGGGTCGGGAGATTATATGGGTGACTTAGCCATCTTCTGTAGGGATATGGAATATTTTAATTTGAGAAAACATATGTCCTTTTTTAAGCATGATTCAGATCCCATTTGGAATGTTGCATTCTTATGCTATTCTAATATCCTAAAAAGCAGAGTCATACATATAGGTGATTCAAAACATGGAACTCTTTTATTTGAAAAAAAAACTCATAAATAGTGTCGTACAAAATGCACTATATATTTGGAAAATTCATCACAAACACTACACAAGGCTTTAATGATGATGAATTCAAAGTATATGAAACATTACATGCATTGATCTAAGAGATAGAAAAATGAAAAATATGCTAGAGAAAAAAATATCAAGGCAACATGAGTGATTGGCCAAATGTTTTCATTAAATTGATGAATGTGCATGCTAGGGTTTTTCAACTATTATATGAATGAGTACAATTGTTTAGCTAAAAGGCAGACAATTTCTACCCAAACAAAAAAAATCATCTTGGTCATGCTTAGATTTTCACTAATCCAAAAATGGGAAAGAAAACTAACAAAAAGTAGAAAACTGAAAAATGAAAGGGAAAACTAGAAAACCTACAACTACTATCTAGTTTCTCTCCCCCTAAGCTTTACATTTTTAGTGACCTCTCTACATGTAACAAAATCAAGTGGATAAAAATAGGATAATTATCATGGTGATTGAATCGAAGTAAAGAGTTGGTTCCCTAGCGACAATCTAAAATTGTTGCCCCAAAGTATCTCCATTGATAGTCTATTGAAGAGGAATACTAAGGTGACAGTGGTGGTGGCGGTGGCCTCTATGATCGCATGGCATAGTGGCCCTTAGAAATGTTCCACATGTCTATCCTCTACATCATAGAATGCACATATGTTTACTAGCCAAGAGGTGAGTCGACTAGTTAGAGAGTTAAACCAATCAACCCAGATTGGCAAGCACAAATATACACAAACAAAAGGTTCTTACATGTGATGTAGACCTAAGTGGTAGTAATTACTTGTGGCTCCAAGGTATTATAAGAGTTATGGCCATAACCATCACTAATGTTTTATATTGCATATTTACATTGTGGGATATAACATGTATATGATACATAGTACTATGTGGTGATTGAATGAATATATATATATATATATATATATATATATATATATCCCTCAATAAAACATATTAAGTCCAAGATGCTTTCCTTTAGTGATACACACAAAAATCTTGATCGACTAAGAATGGGAACCCCAAGGGTGGTGGGTTATCTATCTCGTAGAAGTGTGATGGTAATAATGTGGGACTTCCAAGCGGGGTGTAATACTATCATGTTGGCTTTTGGGTCGGGCTTATTGAGTGTCATTAATGAGATTAAGCACCAAATGCATATGAATGACTATAGAAAAGTTTGCAGGTATCATCTATCCATGAATTGCATAAGATGCAACTGGCAGATGGTGCCTACCTTAATGATTTATTGTGGACGTTGGTGTTGCCGGGTAATAATTGAATTATTTTGGATCTTGGCTCACTAGAAGCTTATTTGCTACAATCTTCCTAATTGATAATTGAGGATTGTCAATTTGATTAAAATAATGAGAGCGATATCTAATTAAAGACCAAATTCACATTGTCAATTTTAATCAAATCATATCAAAATTGAGTTTTTAACATAATTGCAAATTCCATTTGTAGAATCAAAGGGAAACATACAAAAAAAACTTTTCTTTGCAACCAATCCTTGAGAATGAGAAGTTAAATGGGAATAACTTTCATGACGGGTTCAGGACATCGAGAATTGTTCTCACACAGGAGTGCAACCTCTAGGTCCTGGGGACACCAGATCTAGATGAACCTCTTCCTAGTGCACCTAACGATGATAGGAATGCTTATAAGAAGCGTATGAAAGATGTCATTAATGTCAAATCCCTAATGATGTGCTCCATGAACTACATACATCATGAGAACATGGATGTTATTGATATGGTCATAGATCTTAAGAACATGTTCCAGGATCAGGCAAGACATGAGATACATGATGTCTCCAAGGTGTTGTTTAAATGTAACATGGCTAAAAGAGATCCAATAGGTCCTCGTGTACTCAAGCTCATTGAGTTTGTGTGGAACCTTTCTAGACTAGGATTCCCCTTGGGTCAAGATTTGGCCACTGATGTGATTCTATAGCCTCTACCCGAGTCGTACAGTCAGTTTCTCATGAGTTATCACAAAAATGACTTTGACAAGTCAATGATGGAGTTACTTGTCATGTTTAGAACAACCGAGACACAAATAAAGAAAGACAAGCCCAAGTCTGTGATGATGATCAGTAAGACATAGGGGAAGTCTAAAGGTAAAGACATAGTTAAGAAGAATTCTAAAATTGGCCAGAATCCTAAGTCTTGAACTCTCAATGCAATGGGAGGAGTAAAGAATTGAGGGAATTGTCACCACTATCACTAGCATGGACACTAGAAAAGGAATTTGTGTCTTTTCCTAGAGGAATTCATGGAGAAGAAGGAAGCAGTAGAGAATTCTACTTCAAGTATATACATTATAAGATAAATCTAATTACTTTTTCATCTTGGGTATGTGATACTAGATGTAGATCAGACATATGTTGATGTGGAGGATCTGATAAGAAGTAAAGCCGTTATTAAAGGTCAAGTATGTATTGTGCAGATTACGAGCTGCTGCAGCTTTAGTCTATATTTAGAATTTATCTTAGCCAAATTGGCATGCAATAGAGTTAGTTGAACTGCTATTTAATTATGTCAATAATAGAAATATTTACTTTATGCAACAGGTATGGACAAGGATGATAAACCAATAAGGAGTTGTTAATGGTTCTATTTCATGGATGTGATCTTGTGTGGCAATGCCCCAAAAATCTAGTGATTTTTATATGAAAGTATCTTAACATTGTTTATAACATAAATACTAAAAGGATTATAATTGATAACTCAAACAATTTGTAGCATTGTCATATAGAGCACATAAATAAGAATTGCATTACTAGAATCCATATAGATGTTTATCTAGACTCTTTTGGTTATTGAACCAATAAGAGACATGCAAGTCTTATTTATGAGAAACATGACAAACCACCTCTTACTAGGTGTAGTGGGGGATCAAGCTTTCTATTAGTTCTTATACAATTTGATGTATAAAGTTCTTTTAGAATAAATGCTAGAGGTAGTTATTTGTACATAACTATATTTACTGATTATCTCAGTTGATATTGGGTTTGTATTTGATGAAATAAAAACTTGAATGTCTTGAAGAGTTCAATGAGCTTATATATGAAGTATAACATTTATAAAAGTATTAAGAAAATTTGATATGATCAATTGTTGAAATACTTTACATTAATAGTTGAAGGACCTTCTCGAAGGACTGTGATAGTGTATCACAAGTCAACTCCACCTGAAACATGATGATGTATTAGAAACAAGTCATTACATCCTGATGTATATTGATGTATTTATAATTTAATCTAATCTTCTAATATCCTCATAGATATATGCTTTACACTAAACAATGTATTATCTAAAATGGTTTAAAAGACATCATATGAGATATGATTTGCAAATTTCCTATTTGATCAGCCAACAAATCAACCATATGCTATTGAGAACCAGAATTTGAAAGGTGGCTTAAGGACATTGTGGAGTCCATGTAGACTAACAAGGTATGAGCTTGCTAGTACACCTAAAGGGGTCAAACCCATAGGATGCAATTGAGAATTCAAGATAAATACCAACATAGATAACCTAAGAGGACAAATTTCTTATAAAGGTTTCCAAATAAGTTCAAAGTGTTGAAAATAATGAAATCTCATTTTTGGATTGTCATCCTTGTTATTGCATTTGATATAGACTATTAGATTTGGCATATGAAGAATAAAACCATATCTATTAATAGGAATAATTGAAAGGATGTGTACACGACACAACCTAAAGGTCTTATAACTTCATTAATGAAAATAAAGTCTATAAACTCCAATGTTCAATCTAAGAGGATGCAACAATCATTTGAGAGCTAAAATCATTTGAATTGACAAGATAGTCAAAGAGTTTGACTTGAGTCAAGCTAAAAGATAGAATTTTTTATTACAAAAAATTTATTGGGGGCATATAAATATTCCACATTTTGATGGGGAATAACCTCTTAATAGTGTGATTATTGAGACCGAGCATGGAAAAAACCTTCAACAATGAAGGATTAGGTGAAACATCCTATGAGATAGTAACTGAGATCTATTGAGATAGTTCTAGAAAGTTTCATAACCTTAAATGAATACATATAATGCTGAAAGGGTTCAACATGAAGGATTCAATGTGAGGGAATCTGACCATGATACAAGGTCTAGCCTCAATAACCCTATGTTTTGATTCTTATGAAGAATGGAAAAACATGAGTAATATGCCATATGCGTGAGAAATTGGATCTATCGTGTATTTTGTACTCATGTCATTTTCTTGTATGTATTGGTCATGACAAGTTGATACTATATAGATTCCATTAAAGGTCATTGGAATGTCATTAAAAGACATCCATTAGTACATCAAAAGCACTAAGAATTAGTTTCTAGATTTTGGCAACAAGGAAGATTTGGGTATAAGGGGTTACACCGTTGCAAGCTTCCAAAATGATGGAAAGTGATAACAATATGAAATGTGTTTAATTGTAAGTTGGAAGAGTTCTAAACTACAGTCTAGTATTTCAATTGTAAAATAGAAGTCGAGTATCTTGATATTATAAACACAAAAGTGTGTACTATATGAATTTATAAGTTCATATGGATGAACTTAAAGATGTTCCAACCATTGATGACAAAGTAGAGATACTATGACAATAATGGAGATACTAGTTAGGCAAGGAATATCAGATAGCATATTATAATAGTTCTATCCCATACAAAATGGCGTATAGTGAAGAGATGAGAAAAATTCAATATACCAACTAAAAGTAAAGTGTTGCTAACCCATTGGATTACTACTTGCACAACATAAATATGATTGACATTTTACAATCACTAAGAATAAGATTTGTGAGTGATTGGTTCTAAGTGCATGTGAGAGTTTGTTGATGTATGCCCAGAGAGCTAATCATATGATGATTGTGATGGTATATAAAATAAAGTATTTGATTAATAATAAAGTCAAACTTCCAATTCATTCTGCTTCACTTAGTTATGAGATAATGAGGAAACGTAATGAATGCTTGAAGAATGATATTACTCAATAACGTATGTCTTCATGTGCTTGACTTGAACAATGAGACCATAAAAATGTTAAGAGTCTATACGTTCTTGTTATGTCCCTTATTGGATGTACTATAGAAGACTGATAGACAATAGAAAAAATTAACACTAAATTTTGTGTTGGTTGATGAAAAAATCTCATTAGTCATGATATGTGATGTCAAACCAAGCACATAGATACTTGTTGGGGAGCAATGTCTCAGATGGACTCACCTTGAGAGTGACACATGGAAACCATAAATGGTGGTCATAGTCATATCTCATAGTGTGGGTGGTGATTGTGGTTCTTGGACCTAAATCACTACACTCATCACATGGTCATGCGGTGTGCTTTGACATCATCCAATGTGACCTTGAATAAGGGTTTCTATAAAGGTGATGATTGGGTGCACTAAGACACATGGGGATGACTGTGAGTGATGTAGATGGGATTTTTTCCTCCTATTAGAGTTTGATATCCATACCACTTGATAAGTGAGACAAAGAAAAGTATGCTCATCCTCATGTGAATCAATGCCTGATATTGAGGTCAGATATATCTCAGAAAATCTACTCCAGTTCAAGAAAATGGATTGAACATTGATTGTATATTGATTCCATGCCTTGAGTTTATTCATGATGTTAGAGACAAAGGAATTAGACAATCAATGTAACACCTGACATAGATTGTAGGTTGAAGTTTTTCTACAAATTTCCATTTACTTGGGTAGTAGTGATGTGTGACTAGGCACCACTCTTTGCTTGTGATGTCATAAATCAGTTATGTGTTGGTTATGTATGCCCAGAGAGCCAATCATGTGATAATTGTAATGGAATAAATGTAAATGATTTGATTATTAATAAAAGGTAAGCTTCCAATTTATTCTATCAAATTCAGTTTTGAGATAATGATATAACATTATAAATGTCTAGATAATCATATTACTCAATGACATATGTATTCAAGTTACTAACTATATGGATGAGATCATACCAATGTTAAGAGTATATATACGTATTCTCATTATGTCCCTAATAGGTTGTTATTGTGGAAGGTCGATAGACAACAATGACACATAAGATCAGAGTGTCATTTGATTTATTACTAAATCTCACTAGTCATGATATGGCGATATCAAACCAAGACCACAGATACATGTTAGAGAACAATGTATTAGACAAACCCACCATGAGACTAACACATGGAAGTCATTTTCATGGAATTCATAGTCATGTCTCATAGTGATGGCAGTGGTTTTGGTTCTTGGACTTATAATCATTGCACTCATCACATGTCAATGGGTACACTTTGACATCATCAAATGAAGTCATGAAACATGGGTTGTTATAAAGGTGATGATTGGGTGGCTTTTACACATGGGGATAGAATGTTAATGATAGATATGGGATTTGTCCCTCCTACTGGATTATGATGTTCTAGGCCTATTGATTAGTAAGACTAAGAAAAGCATGTCCATATGCATGTGAGTCAATATGTGATATTGAGCTTACATATGTCTCAAACAGTTAGCTCTTAACTCAAAAAACATGATTGAATAATAATAAGGGTGACTACTCCATGCCTCTAGTTCAATTTGAACATTATTGACAAAGGAACTATATAGACACTAGGGTCACTAGATGACCATTTGAGTGAACTGAGATAGTCATCTCACATGGGTAACATGGTCTGATTTGTTTGAGGGAAGGTTCTAGATATTTCGTAATTCATTTGAGTTGCACATTACTTGTTCTGCAAGAAAATTAATATGGGATATTAATTGGAATCAAATTGCCAATTTTGTGTACAACTAGGAAACAACCAAACTATTGTCTGGACAATGCTAAACGACCGTATGGCATGCCATACAATCGTATGGGCTGTTACAAGTTGTGAAAATTCCAGAATTGCTACAAAAATTTTGAGATCTTCAGGTCGCTTCCACTCCCACACAGATTAGAAACCTAGATCCAAACCCCACATATAAATAGAGGGGTATTGGCTTCACAGAGAACAACACATACAATTGAGAAATAGTTGCTCTAACAAACGTTGTCCACTCTGGTTGTGGTAATTAAGAGATCCTAGGATAGTCCTACCCAATTAGGGAGGGATAGCCAACTGAGAGAGCTACGTACATCATTGTTGTGGGAGAGCAAGTTGGTGACTGATACACCAACATGAGGGATGACTTCTTCCTGATTGTTCTAGTAGGATGATAAGAGTTCAAGCTAGTCTGTGTGGACTACGATAGAGGCAATAGGTCATTATCTGTCACTAGGAGGACAACGTCAACCAGTAGTCCATGACAGAAGGAGTAGTTGAAGAAGATGAGGTTCGTGTTTGCAATCTGAGGTGCAAGCTAGGAGGCACAATAGTCAGACGAGTCCCAGTGCAACAAGGATTCAGAGTTGCATGTCTAAAATGATGCAGACTTTCATCAGACTTGCTCCAGGACCAGGTATATCCTCAAAACCATCCTTCATGAATTGTAGTTATCGATGTGATCTGCTGGTTATGGGGAATATGGTAAATAAAAATTTTCATTTCCACTTCCTGCTCTATAGCCATATTTCCTTACAGTGGTATTAGAACCAACATCAATTTACTATATTATGAGATAATTGATATGATTAGATTTTGTTTTTTTCTGCTCTGTTCTTGCATGTGGTGCAAATAATATCTTGTCAAATCCAAACACCATGATAATCTCAAACTTATATATATGATATATATATATGGAATTTGCACACGTCACCCTATAAGAGGTTTTGATGGTGGATGTGTAGCATGGTTATGGCTAATAACACCTAAATTTTGTGCATGGTTGTGTGGTTGGTTTATCCCTTTATCTCAGTCTTTGAACCAATCCTCTATCTTATCTTTCCCATGTAAAGTTAATTCTTTCCTACCCTTTCTCCCCTCAAATGTAACTCGAGGTTTCCATATAATCATGTAAAAGTTGGATAGTTTACTTTATGTTATGACAAAGATGAAGATTTCCAAGGATGACCTGACTAACTGAAGGATCGTAGAGGACATAATGGATAAGTTGGAATGATATCCTAGTGGCCCAACCAATCCACTGGCAGTGCCAGCCGTTGCTGGATAGAAGGACCAGACAACCAGTGACATGACCTAACAAACTACTAGGAGACTAGCCGATCGATTAAAGGGTTGAACCAATCAACCCAGATTTCGAAGCACATATCCTCATCAACAGTAGATTTCTACATGTGATGTAGAACTAGATGACTATAATTCCTTGTGGCTCCAAGATATTACATTATGCTGGCAATAACCATCACTTTCATTTATTTCATGTTTTCATTGTGGGATATATCATGTATATGATGTGTACTATATATGTGGTGATTGGATAATGTATATGTATTTATAGATCTCCCTAAATAAAAATATTAAGCCTTAGATGCTTTCCAAAAATAGCACATATGTAAAGCTTGATCGACCAAGCGTAGGTGATGCCAAAGCGTGGTATGTCATCTATCTCGTGGAAGTGTGATGGTAATGACGTAGGTGCCTCCAAAGCGGGGTGCATTGTTGTTGCGTCGGTTTTTGGGTCTGGCTTAACTAGTGATTTTTAAAGAGCCTATGCCCAGAAGCATGCAAATGATTATGGCAAGGAGTTGTGCATATCATCTATCCAAGAGTTTCATATGATTCAATTGGCATGATGGCCTACCTAAACAGTCAAGTTGTGTGTGATCGACCAAAGCTGACTCGTGACTTGATAAAATATGGATCTTGGTCCACTAGAATATTGTACATTGTAATATTCTGAATTGATATTGAAGGCTGTAAATTCGAATAAAATAGTGGGAGAGATAATATTTAAATACCTAATTAATATCTTAAAAATTTTCAAATCAATTTAAATGCAGAATGGTTTTTGAAAAATGCAAAATTTCTCTTGTAGAATCAAATGATGAACAAATATGACTTGCAATTGGTCCTGAACAAGGACAAACTTGACGAAAGAAATTTTGATGACTCATTTTTGACTTTGAAAAGAGTTCTCAATGAAGAGTGCAAGCTCTACATCCTTGACAAACCAAATCCTGAAATACCTTCTCCTGATACACCTACGGCACAAGTGGATGCTCATTGGAAGCATGTCAATGATTCCTTGGGAGACGAAGTACCTTACGCTTAGCTGCATGAACTATGATTTTCATGAACAATGTGAGGAAATGAGTATTCTTGAGATTGTGACATGTCTTAAGAAGGTAACACTTGGTTTTGAAAAGAATGACAGGGATGCTATCTTAAAGGTGCTACTTTAGTCAAAGCTGACAGAAGGAACCTCAGTAAAAGAACACGTGCTCAATATGATTGGACATTCATATCATCTTAAAGAATTGTGATTCATCTTGAGCCAAGAATTGGCCACTAATATGATTCTAAGGACTATTCCTGAATCATATATTAGTTTCATTGCATGTTATCATGTCAGTAATATGGCTAGATTGATGTCAGACTTGCTTGTCATGTTGATTCATGTTGAAACAAAATTGAACATGGACAAGCCCATGAAGGAGATCAGTGGAGTTGAGTCCAAGGATCAAAGAAAGACTGAGAATACTTATGTGGTCAAGCCTATATCCAAATATTCAACACGCAAGATTAGGAGAAAGAAATGTATAAGAAGAACTCATCCTTTGTACTTGAAGGCATATAGGAAGTACAAGATGGGGATGGTGATCTCCACTCTAGGTATATATGTTATATAGATAAATTTATACACTTCATCATCATGGGTATTAGATACCAAATGTGGATGTCACATATGTTCTCATATGTAGGATCTAAAAGGAAGTAGGCCTTTAGGAAAAGGCAAGGTGGAACTGTGAGTTGCTAACAACGCAAGAGTTGCGCCCAGTGCAGTTGGAACCTATAGTATATCTCTGCCCATGGGGCTTGTAATAGAGTTAAAGAACTGCTATTATGTACCTGCTATAAATAGAAATATCATTTCTATATCTTGTTTGGACAAAGATGCATTTGAATTCCATATTAAAAAAGATTGATGTTCTACTTCAAAAGATGGGATCATTTATGGTAGTGCCCCTATGGCTTATGGTCTTTACTTGTTAGATCTAAAGATAGATGTATATAATGTTAATACCAAAAGGCTAAAACTCAAGAACTCAAATAAAACATACCTTTGGCATTGTCATCTAGTGCACAAAAATGAGAATCACATATCTAGACTCCATAAAGATGGTTATCTGGACTCTTTTGATTTTGAATTAATATAGACACGTGAATCTTGTTTGATGGGCAAGATGGACAAGACCCCTTTCACTGGTAACAATGAGAGGGCTAGTGATCTATTAGGACTCATATATATTGATGTGTATGGACCTTTTAGAACATCCGCTAGAGGTGGGTATATGTACTTCATTACTTATGTTGATGACTTCAGTAGGTATGGCTATGTTTAATTAATGAAACAAAAGTCAGAAACTCTTCAAAAGTTAAAGGAGTTTATGAATGAAGTACAAAACCAACTTGGTCAAAGTATTAAGGAACTTCATTTTGAATGAGGTGGGGAATATTTAAACTAAGAGTTTGAGAACCTTCTTAAAGGCCATGGGATTGTATCCCAATGGACTCCACCTTGAACACCTCAGCCTAATGGTGTATCAGAAAGAAGGAATCACACATTCCTAGATGTGGTGCAATCAATGATCAGTTTTGATGAGCTTCCAACTACCTTCTAGGGGTATTATCTAGAAACCTCCACGTTTACACTAAACTGAGTACCATCTAAATCAGTTCAAAAGACACCATATGAGATATGGACTAAAAAGCGTCCCAATATGTCTTTTATGAGGATTTGGGGATGTTAAGATTATGTTAGAAAGATGTTTCTAGAGAAACTTGATCCTAAATCTGATAAATGCCAATTTTTTGGATATCCTAAGTAAACTAAAGAATTTTAATTTTATTCCATATCTGACAACAAAGTTTTTGTTTCCAGAGATGGTGTATTCCTAGAAAAGGAATTTATTTTCAAAGGAATTAGTGGGAGAAAAGTGGAACTTGGAGAAGTTTGAGATCGACAAGAAAACATTAAACCAATAGATGTACAAGAGGAACAAAGAGAATAAAAAAGTGTTGTGGAATCTCAAATTCCTCAAGTAACACATGAACGTCATAGATCTAATAGGACATGCCTCTAGGCTGAGAGATTTGCATATCTTGTAACTTAAGAAGGCAGTGAATTTGTCATATATGATGTGACAATTTCCTATCAAGATGTTACAAAGGGACCAAAGTCTGATAAATGGCTTGAGGCCATGAGATTTGAGATGGATTCCATGTATATCAACAAAGTATGGACTTTGGTGGATCCACCAGAAGGGGTAAAATGAATATGGTGCAAGTGGGTGTTCATGAAGAAGATCAAAATGGATGGTAAAGTACAAACCTATAAGGGCATATTAGTCAGACAAGTTCAAGGTGTTGACTATCACAAAACCTTTTTTCCAGTGTCCAAGGTTATGTCCATCAGGATCATGCTTTCTATTGTAGCTTATCATGACTATGAATTTTGGCAGATGGATGTTAAAACATCATTCGTTAATGGTAATTTACTCGAGGATGTGTATATGACATAGGCTAAGGGTTTTATCAATCCAAATGATGCAAATACAATCTATATGCTATAAAGATCAATCTATGTATTGAAGAAAGCATCTTGGAGCTAGAATCTACATTTTGATGAGATAGTCAATGGGTTTGGCGTTATTCAAAATGAAGATGAACATTGTGTGTACACGAAGGTTAGTTGGAGCATAGTGACATTGATGAAAGCATACTATCATTTTTTGAGTTGCATTTTTGGCCCCGTTTTGTACTGAAAGCTCTTATATACCCCGTGAATCTGCTCTTATATAATTTTCCTCAGTACAAATGATTATTTAGAATTTTGATAAAATACATTCCCCTCTATTGCAGGATTAAGCTTCACACTATGTGCACCAAACTTTTGATAATTTAGACCCTATTTTCAATGACCAATCCCTTCATTAGAAAGCATCCCCATCAGTTAGAGGATTCATCAATGTAGTCCCATCAACCCATAGAAACATGACCGCCCCCCTCGATGAGGGTCGCAACTGAGATGAAAAGGATGCCTCAATCGTGACCAAGGTGGATGTCATGACCATGACTAAGAACACAATGTCACGACCACGACAATCAGCACGCACAGGCCCAACTCAGCACGGATGGACAGAGGCCAACGTGTAGCGACCACAACAAACCAACGTGACCGTGACACACCAGTGCGACTGTGGCACACAGGTGCAAACACGACACCCCGACACGGTCGGGCACACTTTGGCACGATCCTGTTGAGGAGTACCATAGTAACCGTTATTGAAGGCCAAAACCACGACAGCTAATTCGGTCCACTCTAGTTCTGCACCTATAATTTGATGACCCCTCCTTCATTTGAGGCATCACTTCCACTCCATGATGTCGAGCCAGCCAAGGAAGACGATGAACTTCTGCCAAATCCAAGGTGTCCTTGCTACTCTGCCATCTCCAATTCATCAAGATCTATCTCCTAGACATGAAAGTGGTGGGAGTTCATATCTGTATCACCCTTCACCATCAGCCATCCACTGCTCCATCTCCTGTGTATAAGAGAACCAAAAGAGAAGGAAGAAGGAGAGAGAAGATCATCCTCGCCTATCTTGGTGTTCTTCCACTACTCATCCAGATCTGCCCCGCCATCATGTAGAAGACTATTTCTCCACCGAGACACGACCATCTTCTTCACCATGACCATGGCAGAATCTTCTCTATCTCTTGTTCTTTTTGTTTCTATTGTGAGGAGCGAGTAGTCCATTTCACTGGGGTGGGGGGACTAGCCCCACTTCCCATACATACATGTTCTTCTTATGACATTCCATGGCTTGTATATAACTTTTCATTTCATTTTTAATCGTTTAATGCATGTTTTGTGGATTGATCACTTGCCTTGCATGATTTATTATATTCCTTTCTTGTGAGAACTTCAATAATTAGGATTTGAATATCTATTGACATGGTTGATGCCCGAATGAGAACTTTTAAAGGGATATCTCAGGAGTAGTAGGTGTGTGATATGTGGGTAACGAGACATCGAGCCTATGAATATGCTTACAAAAACTATATTTCCTAGATGAGGGTTTTCTTACTCCATTTGGATAATTGTATCTTTCCTAGATGTGTTTGCATGTGTAGTGGTGGTGAAACCCGATTCCACCCCACTGATCCCCATCATTTATCTAAACTCAGTTTTAATCTGACTCTTTTAATTTCCTTGCTATTCGTTTAACTAAACCCAAATCAACTCTTGTTCTAAATTATAGTCTTAGTTGATCTATATTCAGATAGCAAGATTCTTAAAAACATTGTCCGTTGGGATTCGATCCTTAACTGTACTACGATAAGACCCGTCCACTTACGCATGGTACTATTGCACAAGGTTTTTGTAAAAAATTAGGGATTTCAACCCTAGGCGTATTTGTTAGTGTAGTAAAAGCCACGTTAGACATTCCTCATACTGTATGTAGATGACATAATATTGATGGGGAATGACATCCCTACTTCATAAAAGGTAAAGACATGGCATTGAAATACATTCTCAATGAAAAACTTGGGAGAAGCATCCTACATCTTAGGGATAAAGATCTATAGACATAGATCAGAAGACTTTCTTGGACAAAGTTAGAGCACATACATTGAAAAAGTGTTGAAGCGGTTAAGCATGGAGAACTAAAATAGAGGAAACCTTTCAGTGTTGCATGGAGTGACCATATCTAAGAGTCAATGTCCCAGTTCTTATGAAGAAAGAGACAACTGAGTGAGATTCCATATGACTCAGCAATTGGATCAATCATGTACACAATGTTCTACACCCATCTAGATGTCTTGTATGCCTTGAGCATGATCAGCAGATATCAGCCAGATCCAGGTGATGCTCATTGGACATCTTTGAAGAACATCCTCAAGTACTTGAGAAGGAATAAAGTTCAATTCTTGGTCTATAGTAGACAGGAAGAGTTGGTGGTAAAGGGTTACGCCGATGCAAGTTTCCAGACTAAGCAAAATGATTATAAGTCGCAATAAGGATTCATGTTCTGCATCAATCATGGAGTTGTTAGCTGGAAGAGTTCTAATCAAATAGTTTCCAATTCTACAACAAAAGATGAGTATAGTGCATCGAGTGACGTAAAGGAGACTATATGGATAAAGAAGTTCATTACAGAACTTGGGATTGTTCCAAGAATCAGCGAGTCAATAGAGCTATATTGTGACAACAATGGAACTATTGCGCAAGATAAGGAACCTAGATCACATCAACGCTCAAATAATATACAAAGGTGGTATCATCTCATATGAGAAATTGTACAGTGAGGATATGTAAATATTTGCATAGTACCAACTAAGAACAATGTTGTTTATCCCTCGACAAAGGAACTTTCATAGAAGAATCATGATGGTCATGTAAGGTCACTTAGAATACATTCATAGGTGATTGGTTCTAATTGCAAGTGGGAGTATGTTGGTTGTGTATGCCTAGAGAGACAATCATGTGATGATTGTAATGGCATACATTTAATTGATTTAATTATTAATAAAAGGCATGCTTCCAATTTATACTGTTTAATTAAGTTATGAGATAATGATGTAGCATTATAAATGTCTAGAGAATTATATTACTCGATGATATATGTATTCAAGTTACTAACCTTATGGATGAGATCATATCAATGTTAAGAGTATATATACATATTCTCATTATGTTCATGGTCGGTTGTTATTGGGGACAGTTGATAGACAACAATAACACATAAGATCGGAGTGTGAGTTGGTTGATTGCTAAATCTCATTAGTCATGATATGGAGATATCAAACTGAGAACACAGATACATGTTAGATAACATTATATCATATAGATCCACTATGAGACTAACACATGGAAGCCATATTCATGGAATTCATAGTCAGGTCTCCCAGTGATGGTGGTGGTTGTGGTTCTTTGACCTAAAATCATTACACTCATTTCATGTTGTTGTATACACTTTGACATCATCAAACACAGTCCTGAAACACAGGTTGTTATAAAGGTTATTATTGGGTGGCATTGACACATGGGGATAGAGTGTGAATGATAGATATGGGATTTGTCCCTACTACTGGAGTATGATGATCTAGCCCTCTTGATTAGCGAGACTAAGAAAACCATGTCCATGCACATGTGAGTCAATATGTGATACTAAGCTCACATATATCTCAGACAAACTTCTCTTGGTTCAAGAAACAAGATTGAACAATAATGAGGGTGACTGCTCCATGCCTCTAGTTCAATTTGGACATCAGTGACAAAGGAACTACACAAACACTGCAACACCAAAAATTGATTATAGGTTGAAGTTATTCTCCAACTTTCCATTTACTTTGGTAGCATTGATGTGTAACATTGCTTGTACAATCATAAGTGTTATTGACCTTCACTGAAAATGTAATATGGGACCTATAGGGTCACACACATAGGTCTTCACCTAGAAGAGGAGTTTAATCTTGAATAACGGTTGAATTAAGTACTAAAATGTTCATGCATTTGATTCACACAACAAATAGGCTGACAACACCGCCAAACGCCCATCTCAAGTGTTGAGACGGCCATCTGTAAGTGCTAAATGGCCATCTCAATTGTTGATACATGTGTCTAGGGAGTCAATCCTATTATGAGTTCGAATCGGCTAAGGAAGTGAACCGATGAAAGGCATCGTCTCGACTCGGGTCACCAAATGACCATCTGGGTGAACCGAGATGGTCGTCTCGCATGGATGAGATGGTTATGTTCGATCGAGGGAAGTTTCTAGATATTTCCTAATTTTTTTGAGTTCACATTACATGTTGTGTAAGGAAATTAATATGGGATATGAATTGGAAATGAATTGTGAAATTTGTGTATAACTAGGAATCAACCAAACGACCATCTGGTTTGTGCCAAACAATCGTCTGGCATACCAGGTGACTATATGGGTTTCCAGACGACCTTCTAGGATGTCATAGGTTGTGAAAGTTCTAGAATTTTTGCAAAAATTTGAGATATTTTGGCCTCTTCCACTCCCGCACATATTGGGAACCTGCACCCAAACTACATCCATAAAAAGAGGGGTACTGGGGGATTCCCATAACACAACACAAACAATTGAGAAACAGTTGCTATGACAAACAATGTCCTCTCTGGCTGTAGTAACCACTAGAGGATAGGAAGTCCTACCCGACTTGGGAGGGATGGACAAGGGAGAGAGAAAATGAGATCATTGTTGTGGAAGAGCAAGTTGGTCACTAGTACACCAATAGGAGGGATGACTCCTTCCTCATCATTCTAGTAGAACAACATGGGTTCTAGGAAGCCTTTGTGGACTAGCAAAGAGGCGGGAGGTCATTGTCTGCCCCTGGGATGACAACGTCAACCTGAAGTCTGTGACAAGAGGAGCTACTGAAGAAGATGAGGTTCGTGGATGTAGTTTGTGGTGCAGACCAGGAGGCACAACACTCAGATGAGTCTCAGTGCAACAAGGATTCAGATTCACACATTTATGATGATGTGGACTATCACTGGACTTACTCCAGGATGAGGTATATCCTCAAAACCATCCTTCCTACATTATAGTTATTGAGCGATCTATTGATTATGGGGAATATGGTAGATAGAAATTTTTGCTTCCACTACATGCTCTGGAGCCATTTTCCCTACATTATGGACATTCATTACCAACGTAAATTGGAACCTACATGGTCACACACATAGGACACACCTAGAATAGGATTTTAATCATTAATGATAATTGAATTGATTACTAAAGTGTTTAGGTATTCAATTTGACAAATGAATTAACTAAGTAGACACCCAACTGATTAGTTCAAGGGTTGAAATGACCGGTTGGAGTGTCAGGTGGATTGGACCAACCATACATGGAGGTGCTCAAGCTGCTTCATCTTCTTCGTAAAGAAAATATGAGCTTCCATGAGATTCCATGGCCATCTTCCTCTATTTTCTTTCTGTTTTTCTATTTTTCTTGATCATGTGTAGCTAATACCCTTGGTGGTCCATTGGGGGATTAAATGTCACTTTGACACTATGTTGGGGGAACATAACTTCTAATGAACATAATTTCATTCTAGGATAATTGTCTCTTACTTCTATCTTGTTTCCCTTCTTCTACTTGTGATTTATGCTTCTAAATATGGATTTCTTGTTGTTTGATGCTTGAAAATACCTAGATTCTAGGGGAAAAAAAATTGTATATTGCTATCTTAGGAATAGCTCCTAGGTCCAACTAGTGGATATCTAGATAGCACCTGATCATTAATATACAAATCTCTTCTACTAAATCAAGATGTGAGATCTAAGTAGCTAGTGTAAGAGTGATTAGTGTAATTGCCTAGAGTTTTCTCAAGGCTATATGGTGAGTAACATGAGTGAAACACCCTCATCTCTACTCCCCCTTACTACCTTGGCTCTCTATTACCCCAAAAAAACTTACCCTAGAAACATAGACTTTCCTAGCCCTATTATAATTACACCTTCAACCTAGTTCAATTGAGCCTTGTAAGTTTGGATAGGGTGTGTAAGGGTGTAGTTCCCCCTACACACACTGCATACCATCCATGGCCAACGAGCAACTTAGGGTAACTCAAATGGCACTTATCTTGTTATTTGGTTTGGCAATATGGAATGACTAGATAGGAGTTTCATGTTATATCACCCCTTGACTTGGATTCTTGTGACTTTCCCCCAAACAACCCTCTCTTCTCATAACTTGTTTAAAACCCATCATTCTCTCTTAGCTATTTCATGTTAGTTTAGTTAATTGCTTTAATTGTTCTTCGTCAAGTGCATTTTTCTTGGTAGTTAATCCTTTCTAGGGTGCCCGCAAGGGTGTGGCTCACTGGTGATCAAACCGTGAACATAGGTACGGGTCTCAGGTTTGAATACTCACATGTACGAATAAACTAAGATTTATGTCTGACATTGTCTGCACCAGAACTAATGAGTTGCATACTTGATTTACCATACTCCTCCTATGTCGAGCCTCCAAAGGTCAATGAGGGGTCAGGGAGAGGAAGTCTCCTTGATGACTCATTTTTTTATCCTTGCTAGGGTAGTTAATGCATCTTTCTGCTTCTTAATCTAGATAGTAGCAGTTTAGGTTTCTAATTTATTTACTGCCTTAATTGCTAGTCTAGTGTGGTCTTGTTCTCTTTATTAAGTGATTTCTTTCTGTGTTAATTAGAATTTTTGCTTAGGATTAAATTAGGGCTTTTCCCTTTTTCTTGTTCAATTTCTTGCATCTTAGTGTAATCAACCCAATTCAAGAGTAAACCCTCAAAACCCTAATCTCCTCTTTAGGAACGTATCTCACCCTAACTGAGGTCTAGTTCCCCCCCTCTCCCTATGGATCAACCCTTATCTTGCCTCATTCCTATGCTTAACATGACCCTATATGCTTGAGGGTGAAGATTGATTGGTCTAAGTGAATGTGTCAGACTAGGTCCGTGTAAATTTTTAAAGATCAAACTGTGTTTTCCTAGGGTTGCATCTAGTCACTGTTTAGTTGATTAGAATTTGGACCTAGGAAGTGAAAATGGACCAAGTTTTATGGCCCATTTCCAGGGATAGAAAGTGTCATAGCTACCTACTAGTTGTGGTATTGGTTCTCCCCTTTGACACCATCTTTTGCCAGTTTACTTCTCTGTGTTTGAGAAACACACTAGCTTTTTGGCGTTGTTTTTGGGGATAGATGCACTCTCCCTACCTAGTTAGTGTAGCTTAGATTTTCCTACTACCCTCACCATTTGTATTCTTTATTCTTTGTTTACATTTTCATACTTGTCTTCTAACTTAGCTCTTGTTGCTTGTTTGTTCCTTGTGCATGTGACAAATATGCATGCTTGCACTCTTGTTGCTTGTTTGTGACTTGTGTAGGTAGAAGAAGACATCAACACCAATAAAGACAACACTAGGAGGCTGAAATGGTAGAAGATGATGCCCAAATCCCCCCACCGCCCAAGCCACTCTAGGAGCACATCACTCTAGGGAACTACACCTCCCCCATTGCCACCCTATTTGACCAAATGTCGGGCCAACAATTTTCCATCCCACCATCCTTTCTTGGACTCCTATCCACCTTCTATGGATTGAGAATGAGAACCCATACCACCACTTTTGGTAAGATATGCCCAGAGAGACAATAATATGATGGTTGATGTTGCATATACCACAAGGATTTGATTATACTCATAAAGGCAAGATTTCAATTCATTTTGCTTCATTCAGTTATGAGATAATGAGGAAACATTATGAATGTCGAAAGAATGAAAAAACCCAATGATGTATGTTTTTAAGTACATGAATTGGAGAATGAGATCATACAAATGCTAAGAGTATGCGCATTCTTATTATGTCCATAGTCAATTGTTATTGTGGAAGGTGGATAGACACCAGTGACACATAATTCTGGAGTGTGTGTTGGTTAATGATAGAATCTCAATTGTCATGATATGGAAATATCAAACCAAGCAGACAAATACATGTTAAGTAATAGTGTATTAGACATACTCACCTTGAGAGTAATATATGAAAACCTTCATTGGTAGTCATAGTCACCTCTCATAGTGATAATTGTGGTTTTTATTCATAGACCTAAAATCATTGCATTAATCTATCATTTGGTATACTTTGACATCATCAAACATAATCCTGAAATATAAGTTTCCATAAAGGTGGTGATAGGGTTGCTTTGACACATAGGGATAGAATGTGAGTGATAAAGATGGGATTTGTCCCTCCCACTAGAGTTTGATATCCTTGCCACTTAATAAGCGATACTGAGAAATGCATGTGAATGCACATGTGAATCAATATATGATATTGAGGTCATGTTATATCAGATAGTCTACTCTTGGTTCAAGAAACATGGGTATACCATTGATAGGATGCATATATCCATGCCTCATCTCACTCTGGATATCAGAGATAAAGATATTATACAATCAGAGCAATACCTTACACAAATTAGAGGTTGAAGTTGTTCTCCAACTATCCATTCACTTGGGTAGCACTGATGTGAGACTAGGCACCGCTCTCTACTTGTGATGAAATAAGTTAGTTATGGACACTCACTACGAAAAAAACACTATTTATCTACAATTTATCTAATTACAGTTAATTTACATGTAGCTCAAGCTATTTTTGGCTACACAAATAAAAAAATATAACCAAAGTAAATGTAGTCAATCAGTAAGACTATACCTCACTATATTTTTCTCTTTATTTTAAATTTAGTCATACAAGTATAGTTAATTGTAGTTTAAATAACTAGTAAAATGTCAAACCCAAAATTCATTCTCCCGCGTCTCACTCCACTTTCACACACAATACTCCCTCCCTCCCCCTATTCTCTGTGATCTCCCCGAACTCCAAACAGCAGTCTGCACGCAACAACTGCCAATCTGCTCCATGCCGCCTCGCTACACACGATCCCCTCTGACCTCCGTCTTCCCCACCTTGACTGTAGACGGAGACATCTCCCCCATCTGGCTGCAGGGTTGGCCGAGCATTGTCCCTTATTACCAGATTTCATCTGTTCAGCAGCGCCAATCAAGCCCAGAGCTTTCAACGATGGAGTTTTCCCCATTTCGCTGGAACAATGATCTTTCCGCCTGACACCAGTGCGACCCCCTCTTCCTTCCCGGCTCACCCAAGTCATTCCGAAAATTGGACTTGTACTCCTCTCCTACAAATCGTCTGGCCTCTATCCATCCCCTCCAGTGTGTTTTCTTCTCCTCGCGACTCCCCTAATGTGGCATTTTCTCCTTCCCCGACCCTAATCATGTTACTTGGCTTTGAAGATGCTCCTTGCCACCCCGATCGTGTGCGGCGCTATCTCCACTGCGGTAGCCTGTCTCCATAATAGTAGATCATCTTCTTGATAGTGACATAAGTTAATTTGATCTCTTACCCATTCACACGTGACACTCTCCTTACCCGCCATCCACTTCGGTAATTCTTCCCCCACAGCAAACCCACCAACCACTGCACTTTCTTCCTTTCAACATATTCTCCTCCCACCACAGCCCCCAGTTCGATCATGCTCTGCCCTCTTCTTTCCATTTTCTCCCATCTATTTGAACCTAATCTCCGAACTGCCAGAGAGGAGACGCTAAAGGACGATCAATGAGGAAATAGAAAAATGAGATGGCTAAGTTGGAGTGCAGACAATCAAGTTCAAGGTTAGAGTATACTGATTTGGTGCCTTCTTCTCGCACTCACAATGAGGTAACATTCCCATGCCCCATTTACTGAATGCCCTATACTTTATTGACACTTGTATTGCTGAAAACCCTCAAGTGCTCACCTAGATGCAAGTGTTTCCTACACACTTCCAATGTTTATCAGTAACACTGATTTGTCCGCTCCCACTCTTCTTTTATTCTTGTACTGATTTGCCTTATTTTATAGATGTAGTGCTTTGGCCCCTATTTTAAATAGATGAGCCCAATGTGGATCGTATATGGTAATATTAAAGGGAATTATTAAGGATTCAGGGTCGATGGTCTAAGATGTGGATCAGTTTTTTGTGGCTTTAATACTGATCAACACATTTAATTTATGTGATCATTGATATAGTACTTTAGAAGAAGGTATATGTTGAATTCTTTGACCAAACACTGAAGGATAACTGTATAATAGATAACCCTGAGATGGTGACCTGAAGGACTAACTTTTCACGTCTGTAAGAACTACATATTCAGAAAAGACTAGACAAACTCAAAACGCATTAAGAGGTGAAATTGAAAGTTGGGCTTGGTATCCGATGTACTTTTATTGGGTCCATGTCTTATAGGAGCAATACATGAGGTATGGAATCTAGAAATATTATTGTTGATGTATGGTTTAACTTATTCCTTTATTTTATTCTATTTGGAAGCTCTATCGTCCCATGTGGTGTATAAAAAACATGAAAGTTAGGTAGGCATTTTTTCCACTGGAGTACCATTTACAACCAAACAATCTAAATTACACATTAACCGAAAATAGAAATCACTATAGGCTCTTTTGATACTATTTGAATAAGAAATAATGTAGGACAATTGTAGGACTTAACATAGATAGAACACACATGTACCTATCCGTTTATGAATGCAACAATTGTACCAAACTTGGATAGCTTCCAGGGTGCTTGGTAGTCTTTGTGATTGGTCTGTTCAGTGCAATGTTTTCTTGAAGCAAGTTCAATATCATGTTTGTTAGAAATATATTATTAGTGTATGATTGTAAAATATGAAATGAGTGTAGGTACTTGCTCTGTTATTATGCATTTACTCACAATATTCATGCAGGTGATATGGATATTGATGTCTTTGATGGTGGCATACTTTTCTAACCATGGTATAAGGACCAACACAGTGAGATATATCTTAGCGTATAGATCAAAATAGTCTCTGTAACCCAAGCATCATGTTCTAAACTCATGAAAGTATTACATCCATTCAACTAATGTATTTGGATATCATCAATAACTAAGCTTTTCTTGTGCAACATGGATTTTCTTTAGAAATCTATAATTATTTTAATGGGGATTTCAGGCTTGCAAACTAGGCTCCACTATCCAATCTCCTACCAATGAATTCCCCTTTGGATAAGGATGTATGCCAACATAGTCTAGAAATTCATTATGCATATTTTATTGGAGTAATTAATCCATGTGTATTGATGTAACATACTGCATAACCAATCCATGTTTGTGTATATAATGTATAGAAAAGAAACTATGAAATATGTTCTTAGTTAACTCATCAACATCTCTATTACAGATTGAGATAAAAAAAATTAGTTGTGTTATTTCAGTAAAAACTATAGAAAATAAGAAAATTAATTATGTTATAGATTTATGCAGAACTACTGCTTCATTCAACAACGTTGTCCAGATCTCAATAGGTTCTATAAAGAACAAGCTTCAAATTTACATCTTAACAACATGTGACTTTGGGATAGTGCTAATAACTTGACTCGAGCTACTATGTGCACAAAACTGGGCTATTTAGAAGTAATTCAGTTAAATTATTATCCAGAGCTCAATAAAATATAATTAAATCATTAGTTAAGAACTAGATGATGTTGAATTGAATTGAGTTTGGTCATAATAATAAACCCAACAGCTAGAGAGATAAACAAGAACTGACTCATACAATACATCAAGACCATATAAAGCTTCAGATGAAAATCAAGTTCACATCCTCTTTGAAACTCAAAAATAACCGTCACTACATCCATGAGCAGGACGTACATGAATAGAACCAAGAATATCCAATAACAGGCTAGACATTGTTTGGACTAACTCTTAGATGATCGATGACAAATACATGCTTTTTAATTTCTATCATTCCGAATTGACTTGGGTCTTTATCTTATGGTCTGAAGATTTAGCATGCATACTTTTTCATGTAAAAATTTATTACACTACAGGATGGCCTCTAGCATATAATGTACTACTACTGAATATTAATGAAATTGGTTATATAAAATATTTGGTCTTGAATGTTTCATAATAAATCCCTTTATCTGACTAGTGACTATTAATGGTGAAGGGAAAAAAGGTGTTAGTGTGCTTGATTCTATATAAATGTATCGTTATTCAACACGGGTTTGTATTTCTACTTCAATCCAATCTATCCTATTGACTATTTTCTTCTTGTGTAAAAATAGAAACACTTAAGGTGTTAGACATGCATGAAAGGCTAGGTGAGGCACCACCCTGTAAGTTACTATGTTTTTCGTTGGTATATTTTGAATTAGTATTACACGAGAGTTTATGCCTTCCATTTCTTCATAATCTTTTATATCTTTTTTTCCTTCTTCGCCATGGTGGCATCAAATTTCTTGGTAGAAATATAAGGAAAAAGGATTATCTTTTAGATGTCAATGTGGTAATGTATGAAATAATATGTCACTTTATGATAACCCTCCAGATAATGGACCAATATTCTATGTGATCTTAAAGACATATATATTTGCACATGATGTTGGATGTTCAGACAAGCTTGCTTGTATGTCTACTATAAATTCTGGAATAGATGCTAGTTTTTATTTCCCAAACCTACAAATATTTTTGGCAAACTAGATTGACCAATCACATCTTTTGTGGTTTTTCTTCAGATTCTTGGAAACACATTCCTTTATGTCATTCTCCGCAAAGATTTGCACTCCATGTATAATATAATCTCCCCCCACATTGGCATTACTAAGGGATAGTCTTGTGTGGCACGTAAGTAGATTTCTTCTACTGCTTAGCACCTTGAACATTGTTTAATTGATGTAAATTGTCTCTCAACTAAGTTACTGTTGGTCATTAGTCCATCATGCAGGAACTGCCATAAAAATTAGTCACTAGCACAAGTTATAGTTTCATATCTTGGACCAACGAGCTTGTGACAGAGAGTTCTGGTATACAAGATGATTTCTTGGTAAGCTTCCTTAGACAAAAAGGTACCTTTAGAATCTTCTATACAAACCCATTCGTCATGCTCTACTGTTGGATCTATAATAGGAATGCCAAGGATATATAAAGTCATTCTTCTTCAAACTAGGCTTGAAGTAATTAATTGCCAACCACACCAGATTTTTTGTTTGCTTTTCTAAATTTATATTTTTATTTTCTAATCCAAAGATACATTTAGAGTTAGGAGAATGAGCTGGATTGTACATGTGCAATATGTATTGCATATCTTGCACGTATTTATCTTGTGGGTTGGGCTAACTGTTATCTAATTTATGCAGAGATCATTCTTTGCCAAAGATGTTCACCAGTTAGCTTGTTTACCTCAACTATACAAGTTAAAGAAAGAGATTCTATGAAGGACAAAAACATATCTAAACAGATGCATCTGAATCAGGGAACACTAAAATACATTTGGACATGAATATGAAATCAAAAAAAGGCTCTTTACTAGAAATAGAATTCCAAATAGGCTTTGAGAACTACAATGTATATAAATGATATGTTTGAATTTACCAAATTTTTATTTAATAAATTACTCATGAATCACAGTGTATATATATATTTTTTGAAGTCACCGCCTTTCATTCATATAGAAAAAAAATCAAAGTACAAAGAAAACATCGTCTTCAGCTATTGTTTTCTAGCTTATGGGAAGGAAAGACCAGTGCCTGACATGACCAGCTAAAACTAATGCCTCCTTTGCAATCAGGTGGGCTACAAAGTTATAAATTCTTTTCACATGAAAAAAATGAACAGAGGTGAAAAAAGAAGCGAGGTAGCATATATCATCCGCCAACATCCCCAGGTAGTCCGGTCTCCTCCTCACATCTGTCATAGCCGTTATCATGTTCAATGAGTCCGAGCATAAAACCAGTTGGTCCCCTTGGTCTAGCACCATTCGTGCAAGCTGCATCCCTTCCCTAGCTGTGGCTTCCGCAACGTCTGAGTTCCACTCCACCCGTACCCTCCTTTGCATAGCACCCAAGAAGCCTCCCCTCCCGTCTCGTATCACCGCCCCCAAGCCACAGTCGTCGACTCCTTTGGCGGCTGTGTCAATGTGCTGCCACCTCCAGTTGTTGTCCACCCCCATACCTCCCAGATCGCCAACCTTTGACACCCTCCTACACATGCTCCCCTCCCGGTCCACCACCCCAAAGCTGTTGGGCATTGGGCCCCCGCCCCCGTTTGCTCTCCTATAGTCGGCAATCATGGCTCTGTAAGAGAAAAGGATAGGGCGAGGGGAAGGAGCTTCATCTGTAAAGATCTTGTTGTTTTGACAGCTCCATATCGTCCACCAAACAGCCATAAGCTCATCCAACTCTTCCACTGTGTAGCTATCCCAAAGGGCAACCAAATCATCATGCAAGTTAGATCCCAAGTCCAGGCACTTCATCCTATCCAGCCAGCTGATCTGTCTAACTATTTCTACCCCGGTGCATTGTCCAAGCATATGAGGGATGGTTTCTTCACATGTTGTGCATATTGGACATGTTTCATCTGCCGTAACATATCTGTCTCGCAGCCTCGCCTTTGTTTCTATGCTTCCCATCGCTTGGGAGTCAAGATCTATCAACGCTTCTTTGTTGTACGTGCGTCGCGGGGCATATGACGGTCGAGATGTCTCCTCCTTGTAACTGGACTCCCCACTGTCCTCCTTACTACCTTGGATCGCCCCCTGCCCTAGGTTTTCCCTCGCCGCCTTTCCACCCTGCCACCATTTATCCCCCTTATCCATGGACTGCGCCTCCTCCTCCACTTGTGCGTACGCCCTAGTTGCAAATGATGTATCCGACATTGCCGTCCTAGAACCGCTGCGTGTTTGGAAAAGTACCTTCCTCACCCTAGTGCTCGAGCCCCCTAGGAAGTCCTCCTCTAGCGCCATCCTCGGCCTCCTTAGAGAGGCCTTGAGCCAAGATCCCCAGCCCACTGGTTCTCACCCTCCTTGTCGAACTCCACATAGTCCTTGTCGATATGGCCCATCATACCGCAGATAAAGCAGAACGACGACAGCCTTTCATACTTCAACTCAACTTCGACTATCTCTCCATTGGCCCCCCTCACTTTCTGGATCCGTTTGAGTGGTTTGTTGACGTCTATTCCCACTCGAACACGCGCTGACGTCTCCCATCCTAGCGCATAACAATCAAGCTTGATCACTTTCCCAATCTCCTCCGCCATCGTCTGGATGGCCGTCTCCGTGTGAAACCCTAACGACGCATTATAAATCCTAACCCAGAGATGGCATTCCTTGAACCATATCCTCCCCGGCTGATCCGTCGGGTCCACCTCCTTGATGAGAAGCATCTTATTGTCGAAATTCCAAGGACCTCCATCAATTACCTTCTGCTTATCTTTCCAGTGAGTGAATTGGATAGCGAACGTTGTCGTGTCAATTGACCTAAACATGACGCCGCCCGACAGCCCCCAAGCCTGAGCTAGGGTTCTCTTCATGGCCCAAAAATTGTATGATCAATCCGTGTTCAAGCGCCCAATTAGTGCCAACTCCACGTGCTCTGGGACTCCACCTCCGTCTGCCTCCTCTATCTCGGCCACCTCCTGCTCTTCATATGTGATCCTAAGTCTCACACTGGTCGGCCAAGGACTCTTCCATGCTGAGCGCACCGAACGTAGCCCTGAGTGAGATCAAACACCCACATCTGCACTTGAACCTGCAAGAGAAAAGAAGATGGGGACAACCTCTTAGGGGGATGGCTGCCACAACCGCAAAACCCTAGTCACCTTGTGCGTCGCCACAGAGATGACAGGGTGCGCGCAGGCAGAGTATATTTTAGGTAGCACCTAGTTATGGCTTCTTTTTTACAGTGTATATATTGTGGGGAAGTACCAATCAATTATCAACCTGAGCAAATTTGTCAAAGATGACTATAAACTGAACTGGAATTGAGTGAAGGACAAACATAATTGATGCAGTGAGTGTTATGTAAAATCTGAAAGTCTTGTGGATAAGATATTTATAGTAGACATTTTCAGAGAAATGCTTCAAATGCTTCACGGATGAATCTACCTTAATGGATGCTTAGACATGTGATAGCTGATATATATCTAGAACAAACTAGAACCTTTGCAACCTGATAGTGATAACCCTGTTATATCTTGGCCCAGTGTTGCGGCCAGGTCCGAACACTAGCTCTGCCATCATAATATAACATGTGCACCATGATAAGCCCATACAAAATATATTTTCAATTTAGTATCTATCAAACCTGCGATATGTCAAAGAAATAACTTGTCTTCAGAATCCTTATCAATGACAATGAGATGAAGCAACTTGACATGGAACTGGACCACTAAAGACTGCAAGCCCTACAAAGCATTTGCATGCTAGGTAGACCATTAACCAAGCTCAAATGATTGTGGGTTTAGATCTACATTTTCGTTTATGTCAATACTATTACCTTGCAAGACCTTCCCAACTAGCAAATGTGCCTTTCAAATGTTTGTTAATCTTTTGCACGTTGTGACGAGCGTCTTTAGTTTATTCCCTATTTTTCGTATCTAGGACTTTACATTGAATAAATACATCATTGTGGCCAAGCAAATCATGAGCTTTGCATTACTTTTGTACAGTTTCACGTTCATCATCTTATGATATTGATAGAGCCACTAAGTAGTTCACCAAATATGGATATCCTTTCTTTATTGCTGGCTTCTTTGTCTCGATGGTTTGTCCATTCAAATCGTCATCTACAGTACATGAACGATTGTCCTTTTAAATAGCAGATATCAACTGGTTTCCATCATGACATTAATGTAACATGTGATCTCTATTTGACTCCCTTGTTTCGAACTTGTTTACCTCAACTATACAAGAATACAACTGAATTTGAGAGGGGAAGGGATCCGTTCTACAAATTTGTGGTTTCCATGTACTGTATAAAGAAAATGGCTCTTTGATTGAACAATAAATCAACATGGACATTTCTTTTCTCCAGAATTGAAGTTGTTTTCTTGAATAAATGAATAAAATTATGTAACTCCAGGAATGTGAAATATATTAACTTTTATAGATTAGAATTTCTAAACACCAAATATTTTTTTCTCCTTCCTATTCAGATATCTCTGCAGAATTGTACTCTAAAACTTTGAGTTCCACTTTGGTTTTATCAAAACTCATCAACTCGTAATATGTTTCCCATATATTGGATATGTTACATTTGACTGTACAGTCTATAAGTTATTGGTAGATTTTTGTTTCTATTTAAACTTTTGTAGTTTGAATCAAAACAAACCCATGATGAAGAATGTTAGATCATCGCATCTTCATGAGACAGATTGTTATTACATATAAAATGGGCACATTTGGCATTTTTTCCGTCCATTTACATTATATGGTTTTTAAGTTTAACTCTAATTATATTGATCTTTATGCTCCAGTCACCTAATGTCAAAGCCTTTATTGGTCGGGTGATCAAATTTTTGTTACACAATATATTATATATATATACCCCTTTCTAGTTTTTGCTGGGAGTATAATAAGTTGAGTTTACCATACTTCCTAGCTAGTCTTATAACTCTTATTGTACAACAGAATATGCGTTCTTGCTTTCATTGTGTTAGTTCTATTAAATCATGCACGTGATGAATTGGTATCTTTCATAAGGCCATTATCTCTGTAACTAATCAAAGTAAAATGTTTTCTGTTTTATTTGTGGATTGTCCTTTGCAATTTTTCTTACTTCATGTGTTATTCTAGTCAAGTTCTGGAAGGGTTGTTAGACGATCAGCAATAGTTACCCCATTGCTACCGCTTTGCATGACACAAATTCAGCTCATATTCAGGGATCTTGACGTGTTGAGCTTTTAGCTCAGCGGTTACAATTTGAAGTTCAATGAATTATTGGTACTGATGTTGAGAGTATTATTTCTCTTGTTCTTAGTAATTATGTTAAAGATCATCAAATTTTTTATACTCTCAAAAAAGACTAACTAAGGTCCTACTAAAGGTTGTGGAATCATCTACCTATTCCCCTATTAGTTCAACCCAATCAAATAACACTCACGATTCTTTATTTTCTTATTCTGTGTTTGATATTCCAGAATGTTTAGAAATTTGGAGGTGACATACTTTTCTGCAGTAATTTTTATGAGAAAAATTATTCACAAGGATCCAACCAGTTTCAATGTAATGCATGCATATGGTCATCTAGATTCCTGTTTGGTTAGGGAATGCTCAATCCTCTTTCTCATTATGCATGTCTGTAATGTATGGGTGAGAAACATGTTGAACAGAGGCTCTATCCTTGATGTGAAACAACTGGATGAACTAGAAAAGCATCTGCACAGTGGAGCACGGGTTAGAATCTGAACCTACAGAACTTTCATAGATTTGGCATAGAAGAAAAAAATCTAATCAATTGCAAGGTATTAATCTTGTCACTCCTTGCCAATTTTATAAGCATGATATCTTGGAAGATTCTGAATAATGAGACTGATGTTGTAAGACAACACTATTATGTAGTATTATCACTGGAATTATTATTGCATTTTGTAGTAGAAAGCACATATATTCTATTTTTTAGACGTTCCTTTGTTTGTTCATGAAAACCTACAATTTCATATGATTTTGTGATTACATACTCACTTATATAGCTCTACTTTAATGATATCTTATTTTGATTAGTAGGTTGAGAACCAGGCTACATATGTCATTATAATGTAGGGCTTCAATTTCTACCTTCATTGCAACTAACAACCACAATGTTAATTCTGCTCGACAGATCATTGTCAAGACAGATTAAATGTATTTCAAGTTCTAGGATTGACACTGCAGCAATTTTGGATTGCCCTTTTGAGTATCAAAATATCATTTAAATGTGTAGCCTCACAACCTTGGATTTTTACGTTGTAAACTGTTTGATGGATTTTCACACTACATCTTCTATAAACATTGGCACCATACAAGACTGGACTACACAGGTTCAAGCCCTGTCTTTTTCACTTTGCATGGCTTATCAATGTTTCCTCATCTGGTTGAAGTTTCATAATATCTATCTCCTCACTTTGGTTTTAATATCTGTTCTAGTTTTGATCCATCATTGAAACCATACAAATGGTAAACTTTGTAGGCGGGTATGATAAACATAACTGAAATGCATATCTTGGTGCACATATATATCAATGGTAAACTTTGTGTGCCACATAACAGGTCAGTCCATTTTCTAAGTTTTGGGATAACTATTTACCAAATAATAAAATGATTCAATGGATGTAGTTGTCAGTCAGAGTTTATACCAAACATCAACCTCATTTTAAGTGAATTTAATATTACCGAGCTACACAAGTTGTTCCCCACATTTCCAGTAATTCCCCTTCCAGTATATCTATGCCTTGATTCTTTACAGCTCCTCTGCTAGCCATTTTCCTATTCTGTCCCGAACTACATAAGTTGTTCCCCGCATTTGATTAGTTTTAACTGGAGTGTCTACATTCATATGTGTACCACCTTTAGCCATTGTCTTAGCCAAATGAACCTCATTTGCCTAAGTCATTTGTGCCCCTCTTCAATCTTCACATCTCTAAAACAACTGCCTCTTCTCTTACAAAGGGCTACACCAAATCATTTGATCTTATTTTATGTCTTCGTAGTAACTCCATAGTCTTTTTCCTATTGATTCATTCTTGTTTATAGTGGTTCTTTCATATTTTTCTGAAGTTGTTTTCTGCAAGCTTTTAATTTTTTGATAGACAAAGAAGAGGCATGTTTCTGATTTCATAGAAGCAACTCAAAAAGATATAAATGCAAGTTACTAGGTACTTCATTTACTACAACTTGTGGTTCACAAATTTACATGTTACTATCAACATTGCTATCTTGATCACTATGAATCAAGGTAGTTCTTTCACAGTTGGTACACGAGCTCTGATCTATTTGAGGTGTTGGTGAAGATTGGATAGTCTCAATGGAAGTTTTGTAACCATCCAACATATCAATGTTGATCTGGCATGCATTGTCTGTATCCGGATCACAGACCAGCAGCAACCACATAGATTCTACGCAACCAAGGAATGGGTGCTCTTCCTTGAATAAAAAAACCATCACTTCTAGTATGTGATTTTCTAAGTGGCCCAGACTCTCAAATGTGCATTATTTCTGAGAAAAATCACTCTCACGGTCTTTATTCTGTAGCAATGTTATTGCAGAATCCATGATGCTAGATACAGGGTTAGCCTTCAGTACAACTTCCATCACATCCTCGTCAATGTGCCCCAACACGACCACTCTTCCTGAGTATGAAATGTGTTACCATACCCATTTCAGATTGACACGACTAGGGATAGATACACAGGAATTGGTGAGTTTGACTTTAGAAGACAAGCCCAGTAAGATGATTTCATGTAATAGTTGGGTCTCATCACATGCCTATCTTGCTGACCCAATTGCTATTTCATCACTGCATCTAATAGGTTATATCCTTTTAGATGGATATTCTTGATTTGGAGATGGTGACTGCATCTAAATTAAAATAATGATGATAGTTTTTGGTTGAGATCTGAAACATATTTGATGTCCCTGAAGGGATAGTTCCAAGATATACATTATCCTCACTTTGTACATTAGCACAAAAAGCATTGCATTCAAAATGATGACATAGATATGCTTCTGAATTAGTATGGTACATATATCATTATGGCACTACTACCTTTAACCTATTTCCTTCTCACTTATCTATTCTTCATTCTACATATTATTTTTGTGATTGTGGTACCGTTTACATTATTTATTAGCATTAGATATAGTGTCCAAATTTTGTTAAAAAATCAGATGCAGTGCCCAATTAAGGAGGAGTTCAGATGACACAACAAAAGTACAAGACCAGTGTCTTCTTCATAATACAAAGAAGATGACGAATGCATGATACATCGCTCTGTTGGTCATCCTTGCCACACACCTCATGGTTTCAAATCCCTGCGCTGCTGCAAGAACTTCTCAATTGGACAAGGCAACTGTCGGTGGAGGTACTTCTACTGAGACTGTCACCATGATGAAGTAGTCGATTAAGATACATCTTGGGAGGTGCCTGCAGTAGGAGCATAAGGGGATTCTAGTTTTCTACTACAACTACACAAATATCTATTACTGGACTGTAGATGAGTGCAACCAGAAATGTAATAATGAGGTTGCGTCAAAGAAACGGTATGTAGGGACAATATCACCTTCGAGTCATGCTAATCTGTGAAAAAAAGGGATGGTTTTTACTTGTGGCAGTCATTGATTCTTTTTTGCATGACACACCTTGTTATGTTATGCATGCAAACTATAAAGATATTATGTACTAGAAATTACAAATTGCAACATCTATAATATTTGGTCTGTTGTTCATGTTAAAAAAAAAGGAGTTCAGATTGGTGGTCTTCGTTCTTACCTTTTCTTTTGTTGTGTTTGTGTTTTGATGAATTTGAACAGCTATAGGGAGTGCCCATACTAGTTGGTGGCATGGCAAAAGGTTCTGGGATTAGTCCGAGTAAGTTGACACGACATTGACACATATAATTTGTTGCTTTCTCATATCTGGGATTTCTGCTTTGTATAATAATACTCATCTCTGGAGATGATGATCTTCTGCTGTTATGTAGGAAGTCATCAGCTGCATTGTCAGGAACCATATATCATCACTTACAATACTTTGATTGCAGGCTATTGTCACAGTGGGAGGGTCATAGGAGCTGGAAACCTCTTGAAGAAATTGATGCAGATGGGCCTGAATCCAAATAAGTTCAGCTACACTCCTCTTGTTCATAGGTATTGTCAGGAAGGCAATATTCTTACCTCTTTTAATCTCCTGATTGAGATGGCAGAATGAGGGATTCAGCCTGATCTAGTTACTTATGGAGCCATTCTTCATGATCTTATCACTGCAGGTGAGGTGAAGGAAGCATTAATGGTGAAAGAGAAAATGGCAGAGAGAGGTTTGTTTCCAGACACTGCTATATACAATGTCTTGCTTAATGGGTTATGCAAGAAGCAAATGCTTCCTACTTCCAAGATGCTTCTTTCTGAAATGCTGGACAGAAACATACAACCTTATGAGTTTGTTTATGTGACACTTGTTGATGGCTTCATTAGAAATGATGAATTTAGTGAAGCGAGGAAGATATTTGGCTTCATGGACAAAAAGAATATCAACCCAGGGATTGTTGGATACAATGCTATGATAAAGGGTCTCTGCAAATTTGGGTTGCTAAATGAAGCAATTTCATGTATCAATAAAATTAGGAGTAGAGGATTCTACTGTGATGAGTTCACCTATACCACACTTATAGATGGATATGTGAAACAAAATGACCAGAAAGGTGCTATGAGAGTGTTAGCTGACATGTTAAAGAGGAAATGCAGACCAAACGTAGTCACCTTCTCTACTTTGATAAACGGACACTGTAGACAGGGAGAGTTCAAAAGAGCATAGAAGCTTCTTAAAGTGATGTGTTCCTGGAGTCTCCGTCCTAATGCCATTACATTTGGCATACTTATTGGAAGCTACTGTAAGGCTGGTAAAGTTGAAACTGCAGCGATGCTCTTTGAAGATATGCTGCACAACAAGTCTCCCCCAAATGATGTTATATTCCATTACTTGATGAATGGACTGAATAAATATAAAAGAAAAATCAAGATATAAGAAGATGTGTATGGTCATGTGGCATATAGAGTCTACAGTGGATAGATGTAGTCAGAAGAACATATTGTATACATGTGTCTTTTTCCCATGCATATTGTAAAACAGGGGCCAGGTTAATGTCCTCCCCATGTGTACTCATTGTTCAAATATAATTAAAAATATCATTGTTGACATTGTAAGCATAACTCGATCTTGATTAACATTCATCTATTTTCTTATTGAAAACCCCACTATATTGGCAAGCGACTGATTGGATACATAATGTCTCTCACTACATATGTATGTATAGTACATGGTGTCTTTCACTACACACTAGATATAATTACATGTGTAGCAAGTGCTAATTTTTGCTATACATGAACTACAAATACAATTGTAACCAATGCCATCTCTCCCTACATATTATAGGTACAAATTGAATTGTAGTCATACATTTGGCTACAATGGAAACTACATTTTTATGTGTAAGGACATTTTTACCTACAATTAGGGTTACATATGAATTTGTAGCCAGAGGCATAACTAACTACAAGTTTGAAAAATGTAGCCTAAACAATTAGCTACACGGGTATTAGCTATATATTATAAATGTAAGGATAATTGTAGCCAAATCTTTTGGCTACAAATTTTGGGGTTTTCGCTACAATTTTTTTTTGTAGTTAAAGACCATATTTTTC